>NC_069400.1:82981391-83004662 GCF_026875155.1 Cherax quadricarinatus | reverse complement strand
AAATGGGCTCATTGCCTTTATATTGAGTTACTCTATCCATTTTGGGATTTCTTTCAAATTTTTTAAAAATTTTATGGCCATTTGCTCCATGAAGGGTTAAATAACAATATTTTGTGAATTTTATTAATGAATATTGAGCCTTCATTACCCAGAGATTTTTAATTTTACCACTTTTGAAGTAATTTACCCACATTCCCCGACCATTGAAGATCAAAAACTTTGGAGTAATTTATGCCGACCTCTGAATATCAGAAACTTTGGGAATAATTTACCCCGATTTCTGAAGATCAGAAACTTTACCTCATCTTTAAGTGAACAAAGCAGTAGCACTTCACCCTTTTTAATTAAACATTTATTGTCATCAAAGTCCTGCAAGAAGCCTCCATCAAGTACACCAAGCCAAGATTTGCCATTTGTGAAACAACTATTAGCGTCTGTACTCTCAGTCTAGGGCTGAAGTTTATACTTCAGGTTTATAGTACGAGGTAATATACCACATCGTGAATTCTGAAAAGTATTTGCCAAGTCAATCGGCACTTTGAAATTCCATCTGTCCATTGTATATATTAACTTTGCTTAGAAAGATCAATTTATGAATTTTTATTTACTTCACTTAGGAAAATTTCATGTCTGATTATTTTACCTTTTTTATAAATATAATCTTGCAAATTTTCAATAAAATTGTTTATTTATTCCTGTTATAATATATTATCCTATATTATCTTTTCATAAGGAGAAATGGTTCATTTAAATACCCTTTGAGGGTCTGAAAACACTGTTTTAACCTTTACATCCATTGATAAATACTGTGAACCAGCCAGCTGAACTTAGTACTGTAGTGAAATTATTCACTGACGCCTCATCATGGAGGCAAAATGATATCTTCCACTGGTAGCTTAATAATGTTTGTTAGGAATAAGGTGGGGTAGTGATCAGTAGTATTGATTGTCTTTACATTGAGAGAAGCTAATATATTTGTCTATATGTGATCAATTATGGTTTTACTCATCTTTATTAATCTTGTTTGTATCGTTATAGTTAGTATGAATAATAAATTGTTCATACTAGTAATGAAGTCAGTTACTGGTGGGTCATCTGTTAGGCCAACGTTGATGTTAAAGTTATTAGCTAGTAGTAGATAATGTTAGTTCATTTGCTTGTTTGTTATTAGATTTTTTAGGCTGTCAATAAAATTTGGAATATTAGTATGCGGTATCCTGTTGATTGAATCAACTGCAATGGAAGTCTTTAGGTATTTTGCAGAAAAATTAGCAAATATATATATTCACAATATTCATCTCTGAAACATGTAGAGTTACAACATAACAGTTCATTAAAATAGAAGATGGCAGTACCTTCCCCATCTTGATGAGTGGTGCAGTTAGTGTGTGTGTTAATGACCAGGTGGTCATTAGATAAAGATAAAAGATAAAGATAAAGATTTTATTTCTTTGCAATCTTTACAATATGTGATTACAATTTTTATTTGTTAAGTACAAAGAAAGTCACTATCATGCCAGGGTATCGGAAATGGAAGTGGGTTGGTGCTGTATGTCCGAGATCACTTGAACTGCCACATAAAAACTTGTATAAAGTCTGATATAACACATACAGAGTTTGTCTGGGTTGAGAAATTAACTTTAGCCGTGATATACCGTCCCCCAAACTTGAATAGGGACCAAAGGAGATTACCTTGGGAGGAAACTGTTAACTCCACAGTTGTAATTCTAGGTGACTTTAAATTGAGTCAGATTGATTGGAATTCTTTGAATGCAAATTTCGAGTCCAACGATTTCTTGGAAGTAATTCAGGATTGTTTTTTTAAAAGCAATTTGCTACAAAACCTACAAGGGGAAATAACCTGTTTGACTTGATTCTAGAAAACAAGGATACCCTTTTCAATAATTTAGAAATTATAAAGAAACTTGGCGTATGTGATTACAAATCAATTACATTTAGCAATGAATGGAATTATGATAGTAGGGATAATTCAGTAATGATCACAGATTTTTGCTTAGCAGATTACAATGTCCTTAGAGAACACCTGTCGTCAGTGGACTGGGAGTAACGAAGAGAGCAATTAAAGAGCTACCCAAAGAACATTTATTCCATTTAAAGTAATAGGATCGAATAGAAATAACCCGAAATGGTTGAATAATAGGCTCAAACAACTTTTGGGGCAGAAGAAAGGAATTTACAGATTCATCAAAAGAGATGAGGGTCATCTTATGAATCAATATATTCACATTAAGAGGGAGGCTCAAAAGGGGATAAAAGAAAAGCTAAACGGGACTACGAAATTAAAGTTGCTAGGGATTCGAAAACTAACTCAAAACGATTTTTCCAGGTTTATAGGAAAAAACCTGGGAATCTTCCTGACATGGAAAATTAAATGTGCTCGATTTTTAATAATTATTTCCTCTCGGTTTTCACACGGGAACACACTAACAATACTCTAGCCATTAATTTTTATAGAAAGCCTGAAGAAGATTAATTATGTAATATCACAGTCACTAGGGATATGATTATCAAACAGGTAACCGATTGAAGCAAAATAAATCCTCGGATCCTGGTGAACTTTTTTCAATAGTTCTTAAGATGTGCAAAACGGAACTCTGAAAATCATTAACAAACATTTTTTAACATGTTTCTTCAAACAGGTGTAGTGTATAATATGTGGAAGATGGCCAATGTAATTCCTATTTTTAAAGCAGGAGACGAGTCGTTACCATCAAATTGCCGGCCAGTAAGCCTGACCTCAATTGTAAGAAAATTACTAGTCAATTATAACTGATATTGTAAGAAATCATCTTGATAGGAATAATTTGATTAATGATACCCTCAGGGATTCATGATGGGCAGCTCCTGCATAACTATTTTACTAGCTTTCTTCAGTAAAGCTTTTGAGACTGTTGATCACGATAGAGAATAACTAAAAAAGGCACAATACCGTGACCGGAACAATACACAAATAAGCCGCACATAGAAGAGAGGAGCTTACGACGATGTTTCGTCGTAAGCTCCTCTAAGAGAATTCGATAGTACTTATCTGGATTTTAGTAAAGCTTTTGATAGAGATCCACACCAAAGACTGTTAAAGAAAGTGGCAGCTTATGGCATTGGGAGAAAAGTGCTGTCAGGGATCGAGTCATGGCTCACCAACAGGAAGCAAAGAGTGTGCATAAATGGAGAAAAATCTGAATTGGGATCTGTAACAAGTGGTGTTCCACCGGGATCGTTTTAGGTAAGTTTTTTAAATATCTTATGACCTTGACGAGGGAAAAAACTAGTGATTGAGAAAATTCGCTCATATCACTACGCTGACAGTGTTATGAGCGAATGGTAGGATAATTGATCGGGGGGAATAGGTAGGAAAAACTGATTCAGGGAAGATTTTACTGAACTTCAGGATTTTTAAAACTTGGGAAATTCCATAATCCAGCGCTTTAAACTAAATAATGAAAATTTCAGCCATGCAGAATGCGAAAAGGGGACTTGGGGGTTATGGTAAGCAGCAAATTAAAACCCAAGACGCATTGCCTAAGTTACATAAAAAGGGGGAAACGATTTTGGGGATTTAATAAAAGAGTATTGTCAGAAGTCTATCGGTCACACTATAGGCCACACATCATTAGTGGGGCTCCATGTTTATGAAAACTCCTTTTGGGTATGCATATTAATACAGAATGGTATAATTTTGTTAAAACATTAGAAAGAATGACAAAATTTTAATACTTTGCAAAAGAAATCTTCCATGTGAAATTGCCTTGTACGACGACGTTTGGGGGGAAGACATTTAAAAATTTGAATATTCTTTCAAAGAGAAACCGGAAAATAATAAATTCAGATTAAAAGTTTAGTTTTAGAAAGGTATACGAAAGTAGGGGTTTTGGAAATAGGCGCGTGGGGAAAACAGTCTGCCGGTAGGTTACTAAATTTGAAACCTTGGGTAGCCCCAAATTTTGGGTTTGGTAAATACATGAATGGAGGGGCTGGATTTAAGCGGGATTTAACATGATTTAAAGACATCAAAGCTTTTTGCTTGGGTAGCACTAAAAAGGGTTTTTTGAGCAAATATTTTTTGTCAACGGGATGGATTTGACATAAAATTGCCGTTTGGGCCATCCTGTTGCAATGTTCCCCATTTTTATATTTTTAAACATTGTTTGTTGTTTATTTTGCTGGGTGTTATAGATCATTGTGTATCAGGGGACCTTGTTTTTTTTTGCTGGTGTGTTAGGGTATCATTGGTAGTCTACTGGTCCCTGTTTAGTTTGTGGTGGTCTATGGTATATTGTGTAGTCTACTTGCATTATTGTGTGTGAATGGCAACATGTGTATCTACGGGCATTATTGTTAGTGAAAATGCAACACTGTGTAGTTACTGGAATTATTGTGTATGCTTTGGCAACATTGTGTAGTCTATGGAAATCATTGTTCCTTCGGTTTTTATCAAAATAGATCATGTGTAGTCTGTTAATAAAATTTGTGTAGGGGGAGCACTTTTTTAAACCTTGTTAGATACCATGAAGACTCAAAAAAAATTTTTGGGCAGTATTTTTTTCTTCCCTTAAGGAACCTCTAAATACTTTATGGTTTTGGGGACTTTTATTTTCGTTGTCATGCAACACCTCAACAACTTGGTCCGCATCTTCCGCATTTTGCACCATTCCCTGTAAAAAATTTTTTGAAATTTTTTTTTATTGTAAATTTTTTTTTTTTAAAATGCTATACTAAAGGGCCACAAATGTGTCCCCTTTAGTTTTACTGCAGAATATTTTCGTTCTTTAATTATTTCCCTTCGGGGATAAAGGTTTTTTTTTTTATCCAATATTTGATTTAAAATCTTTTTTTCTATAAATAGTTTTTTAAATACAAAAAATTTTTGACTTTTTTTTTCATTTTTTGGACAAATTTTAAAAAATGCAACATTTACTATAAAAAAGGAGAACAATGTATTCTCTTTTTAACACAAATAATCCCCACCTGGGAGGGAAGGATGCTTAGAAAAACGTTTTGTTCCGAGTTGGACCTTTTTCAAATCCACTAACACAAAAGAGGAGGGAGCCATGTACATATATTTGAGAACGGGAAAAATAAGGGAATGAAGAAAAAAAGTAGTGGTAGGGGGAAAGGCTGATTGTGAAAGTAGTAGAAAAAAGTAGAAGAAAATGGGTTTAAAAAGGGGAGATATTTTTTGAGGCAACAAGAGAAAAAGGGGAAGGAAGGGTAAAGGGGCGGCAATGTGTGTTTACCTATGCCCAGTAAACAAAAATTCCCCCAGCCCAGTCACACAGTATTGGAAGTGCACCTCAAAAAACCAAGGGGGGTTCTTGTAAAAACATCTTTCCGCCTTCGGGGGACCATCAGTATCTAAAAGTATTCAACACCTTTCAACAGCATAAAGGGACCTCTCCATCCGAAACAAGAAATAAGTACCAAGACGTAACTTCCTCTTTACAAAACCCCACCACACAAGAAACTGATCTAGTTTTGTAAAGCAATCAGGCCTAAATGTTCCTCTACTTCCAGAGTTTTTCGTTACCTGTTTTGAACTCTGCATTAAATTAAACCCCTTTTCTTTCCAACAGACACTATAAAATTTTAAGTAGGGGAATTGGGCCCCCCACCAGGCCTCTTGTGACTTTAATGGAACATCTGGATGTTAAACTTTCACCAAACATCATCCCCACCAGCGCATTTGGTTAAATTTTATGTGGACGACGCCCTCAAATAATCCCAAACGTTTTGATTGGGAATCTTGGGGCAAGGCTAAACAGTTAAATGGCTTTTCAGGACAACCTCCCTTATGTAACATCGTCTTCACCAAGTCGATAACACCTAAGATTAAAATTTTTCCCGGAAAAACCCTGCAAACAAAATGATTTCTTTCATTCCTTTCCCAGTAAAGATCGCAAACCAAAAGAGGCATCATATGGGGTTTTGTTGTAGACATCCCAAATTTGTAGTCAGATTTCTTGACGAGGAGTGTACATATATACACCAAACTTTCACTGTTCAACATTTTCCTTCCCTTTTCAAAGAGACGGGGAAAAAAAAAGCCTACAGGTCATTAATTCCCCGCACCAACAGCGTTTTTAACAGAGTTTTAACCTTCCCACAGCCAGGTTACACAAACTTTTTTTAAAGTATGTACTCCACAAGTAACACTAGTGTGGAAAAATATATAGTATTTTTTCCCAAAATATGTATTTTGTATGTAAATTAATAAAAATTTTTTTTTAATAAAAATTATAAAAAAAAAAGGGAAGTCGGCCCCCTGCGTGGTGAAGAGAGAGGTTCGCATGTTTTTGAATGAGCCAAAAAAACGTTATTGAAAAAAAAGAAAATTTTTTTGTGGGCTTAAGGTTTGTTTGGGCTGACACCTCTCAAAAGGACCCGGGGAAATTGTTGGAAATTGCGTCCTGCAAAACGAGAGAATCAGGGACTGGACAGGATCCGTAATTAGATAAAATAGGATATTCCCCCCAGAAGTCATGTTATTTTTTGTTTAATTCTGGCCGTTTATCATAAATGTAGCGGGTTTATTTTGATATGAACACAGTAATCTCCAGAAAAATTTTGGGTTGAGTTTTTTGATTATAAATTCTCCCTTCCATTATAAAATTGTGTTATGAATAAATTTTATTAATTTTAATAAAATTCCCAAAAAAATTTAATAATTTACCAAATTCTGGTGTGTATGTATTTCTTTTGCAATTAATATAGGTCTAGAGAAATTTTGTGGGAGATAGATTATATCGAAGGGGGACTTTTTTTGGACCTAGGTGTCCTAAAAAATTCTATTGTCTCGTAACTTTGATAAATAATTTTATCTTTGTTTCCATTTTTTTGTATGTATGTAATGAGTTTTCACCCAGGTAAATGTAATTTTTCCCCACAAATTTAGTTGCCCTTGGTCTTGTTAAACCAGAGGTAATTAGTGAAGTCTTTAAATTAGTAAATTATTATTAATAATTATATTTTTAATGACGAAGGGGTGGATGTTAGGCCCCAAAAATTTTACTAATGGTAGGGGATTATAATTATTACAATTTTAATTTTAAAAGCCAAACCGGTTGGGATTATTTTAATGTGTTTAATATTAATTTGCTTGCCAAATTCTGGCCAAGATTTTATCAGTGAGTGTAATTCTAACCCAAAATGTACGTTTTTTAAATTAATGCATTTAAAATTTATATTTTAATTTTTTACTTTAATTGCTAAGCTAAAAGTGTACTAGGATTTTTTAAATGTAAGTTGTATATTTACCTTTATGAAGTGCAAAATTTTTGTACTAACAGTGTTTTAAATTTTAAGTTAAATTTTTAATACTTGCATCAGGCTGAAAATGGGGAAATTAATGTAAAAGAAAAAAATAGGAAAAATAGAGAAAAAAAAAAAGCAATCACTGCAAGTAAAAAAGGGATTAAAAAAACATACAATAAGTGTTTGGAATAAAAGAATCAAGAAACTTGATTTGAGCTTTTGGGAAAGATAGTTTTCTACAAATTATATACAAAAATATGAAAAGGGGATTTTTTTAGTAAAAATGTGTAGATGAGACTGAAGAGATCTTATGATTAATCAGTATTATGAATTAGAGGAAAAGTTCTTTCTTGTAAAAGTAGGCCCTTGAAAAAAATTTAAAAAATGTAAACCAAGTTAAAACAGTTTCCCCCAACAAATAAGATGTTTTGCCAAAAATCCCAAATTATGTTTTTCTGATTTATCCTGAGAAAATTGGGAGGAGTTTTGGTCATTTTTTTAAAGGCTGTCATGATAGGATGACCTACCTTGTAATAAATTATTTTTCCTCAAAGGAAGGTAAAGGAGATGCTCACAATACTCATACAAGCCTTTCCCAAAAGTATATTTTCTTACAAGGAAGCAGTTTACTTTTTGAAGGCACTTATGGTAAAAAACAAAGTAGGGGGGGACTATGAAAAATCATTGTTAATTTTAAAAACTCCCGATAAAACCCTTTCAAATTTTTTCAGCATTTTTTGGTTAAACTGGAGGCACCCCCAAAATTTAAATAAAAAATTTAATTGAAGAATCGACGGTTATTTAGTGTCATTGTACGAATAAAATTGGGGGGTTTAAAAAACTTAAATGGCTCTCGAACAATACACAAAAGGTTTTTTTGGTTGGAGGGAAATTAAAATAGGGCATAAGAATTAATTGGGTTTATGTAGACCCGCCAACCAACTTCATTTTAAAGATGAAACACATATTAACTCTGAGGGATTGCAAGTTTCACAAAGGGAAAAATTATCCCAGTGTTAATAATCAAAATTCATTTCCCCAAAAAGACTGCATTTTTGCAAAACAAGTAGCAGGAATCAAAATAATGCTCCACAAGGTAAAAAGAATAAGTACCCCCCTAAAAGTACCCCTTTTAAAAGGAAACCAGCAAAGAAAGAAATTTCTCTTTTGCAAGGGTACTATTTTTTAAAAAAATTGAAAAGCATAAAAAATTCAGGGTGAAAAAGTTTAAAGTTGGAGGAAAATTTGGCAATGTATCAGATTTTTAGGGAACACAATGGAAAGGTTGTCTGCAAATTTAAAACAACTGTTTTTCAATGTCACAAAGGGACCCATTGTCATGTGTTTTGGGGCTATAAGTATGTTGACAAACCAGAAAAATTGGCTAATGAAAAATTGCTTCTAAAGTTAAAAATGATGATTTTGTGAAGTAGCCCTTTCTGTGTTTCAGGGAAAATTGAGATATCAAGATAAATCAAAAATGTAACGCATTATTAGACAGGGACCCCGCGTACTTTATAAAAGTAAATGTAATGGATAAAAATACAGTGGGGGATCTTTCAACTCTAAAATTATCTGTTTTCTCTCGGATAAAAAAAGGGTCAATTGATGACAGTTTATTAACTGTCGGGTTGGCCAATAGAAAAAAAAACCTGTTTAATGAGTAATTTGTGATAGACTTCCAGGAAAATATCTACAGTTGGCCTTTTTTAAAGCTACAAAAAGAATTTCCCTAAAGTAAATTTTTGCACCTTTGGTGAAAAAGATGATTTTAGGCCATAAATATTTTGAAGGTAGTATATTATGCCCCTTTGTAAAAGGGGGTTTGTAAAAAGAAATGTGGGGTACCCTTTTAAAGACTCAGGAGGCCATGAAAGATGGTAGGATTCCTCGTAAAAAATGCATGCTAGAGGAAAAATATAAATACCTACTGTGTGTCTTCTCATGAAATCGTGCCCCAGATAATTCTTCCATAGAGGGTGGTGTTTAGCCATGATAAAAAGTGGGAATTAACAGCATTTGAATAAATGTAAAAAAGAAAAAAAATTCAACGATTCTTTTCTCAGGAAAAATACCTAGAAATGTAAAAAATTTTAATCTGGCAATAATGGGTACGAATTCCGTGGACACTAAAACCCTC
Organism: Cherax quadricarinatus; assembly: GCF_026875155.1. NCBI lineage: Eukaryota > Metazoa > Arthropoda > Malacostraca > Decapoda > Parastacidae > Cherax > Cherax quadricarinatus. Next base: position 82,995,253 of record NC_069400.1, on the reverse strand, counting down.
CAAATTGCCCACTAATTACAGAATGGGATATGCAATTAAAAAGGTCAGCTCTGCGAACTGGGGGGGTAAGACACCAGAATTTTGCTGCCTTAATGATTTAATTATGAAAAATTAATTTAAAAAGTTTTTTAGAAGAGGGACCCCCCTTGGACAGCACATCAGGGGGTTTAAAAAAAGGATTCAAAACCCCTCCTCTGAGGATTGTGTTTAATTTAGGCCCGGGTAACAAAAAAAGTACCTAGTTTAAAAAGACTGTTTGATGCAGGGCTGTTGTTGACGGAAAAAAAAAATTAGGAATCTCTTTTTAAAAATTTTAGGATTTAAGAATTATGCCCTTTTCGGCTGATGTAAAAAAGCTCTCCCAAGAGTGGGTTTTAAAAAATGCTGACCGGGGTTGTACCCCTTTTATGCCCCAGTATCCTAGTGACCACTTAGCCCTCTAAAAACCTTTTTTCTTCGGGGCGTATTATTTTGGTGTATATCCATCTGTTCCTACTTTTCAGCGATATAAATGCACCCTTAAAGTATAGGGGAATTCATTGAGTAAAGTAATGGCAAAACAATTTTTTGTGGACAATTTCCCGGGTGTGACGTCAATGAAGAGGAAAAAGTTAATGACTTATGGGAGGCTAAGAAAATAAGCAAAATGAAAATATGCCTCTGAGGGAATGGAAATAGTAATTTGTCCAAAAATTTTAAAGGACAAAAAAGTAAAAAATTTTCCTGGAGAAAGTGTCAAAATGCATAATGTATTGGGATTAACTTGGGGTACTGAAGAATTGTTAATGTTAAAACCTAAAAATTGCAGTATGCCCCGTAAATTAACTAAGGAGTTTTGCTTTTGAGTTTCCAAAAGTTTTGATCCACTGGTTAGTGTTCTGCCGTTACTATAAGAGGGATATTATTAATACAAGAAGATGGAAGCTTTAAAAGTGCTTGAGATAAACTCTACCTCAAATTCATTTAAAAGGGGGGAGAATTAAATTTGGGAATGAAAAAAAAATTCCCCAAAGTTGGAGTCCCCACCCAGGTGGCCAACCAGTGGGGGAAAAAAATACTCCAAAATCTTTTGTGATGCTTCAAAATTTTTCATATGGGGCAGTTGCTTTCCCTTAATGTAAAGTGTTATTTTTTGTTATTCTAAGGCAAAGTGTCTCAAATTTAAATCACACCTTAATTTAGTTGGGAATTAAAAGCCATTTATGTAGGGGCCCAAAATTCGTAATTATATAGAAAAAGTTGCGGAGATAAAATTACGACACGTAATTTGGCTGATAATGAGGGTATCCTTGAAAGGACGTAATGGAAAAAAGGGAAAAAATTGTGTACGTCCCAAAAAAGAGTCACTGAAATTAAAACAGATGCAAGAAAGCATAATAGTTTTGGGGCAGCATTGTTAACATTTTGTCATATAAACCCCGTGAGGAGTTCCCGCTGATATTTTTTTCGAGGTTTACCTTTTCTAAAATTTGTAAAGCTCTATCAGGTTTTTAAAGGACCGAGTGGTTAGTAAATAAAATATTGGGGCCGTACAAAAAGGCGAAATTGCTCCCGTTGAAAAATTACTGTGACCCCACTCCAATAGTTTGTCCTTCCCTTTTCCATATATAGATGGGATTCTTCTTTACCCAAACTAATCAATGTAACTGAGTTGGTGTTTAAATTTCTAAACAAGATGAATATCTCATATAAGTTTTCACATCCTCTTGAATATTGGGTAAAGAGGACACAGGAAGAAATCTATGGAAATGAGATTAAATTGATGATGGAAAGTAAAATTGTGAAAGGTTCCAAAATAGAGAAATTGGGGCTGTATTTAGAGAACAGTGTAATTAGGTGCAGAGGTAGGTTACAAAATGCTGAATTGGGTGATTATGCTAAACACCCTATCTTACTGCCCAAAACTCATCATCTAACAAATTTAATTGTTTTAAATGCCCATAAAAATGTAGTGCATGGTGGGGTACAAGATACCTTAAATTGTATTAGGGAAACTTTCTGGATTAAACAAGGATGGAAAAGTGTAAAAAGGGTGATTAAATCTTGTGTAATATGTCGCCGTGTGGATGCCAGATCATATATGTACCCAGGTCCTCCACCATTGCCAAAGGAGCGTGTACAATTAGTGAAACTATTTGATGTAACAGGTGTAGAGTATAGTGGTCCAACCATTTTAACCGGTACTTCAGATGATGTTCCACTGAAAGTGTATGTATGCTTGTTCAGTTGTACTGCTACTAGGGCAGTTCATTTAGAAGTGGCTCAAGACTTGTCTGCAGAGCAGTTTATACAGCTGTTTCGAAAATTTGCAGCTAGGAGATCCTGTCCGAGATTGATGATTTTGGATATTGCCACAAATTTTGTAGCAGGTGCTCAACACTTGATAGAATTAAATAATAGTAACGAGGCTCAATCTCTGTTAACCCAGCGAGGGTGTACCTGGAAATGTATTACTCCTAGAGCCCCTTGGCAGGGGGGCTGTACAAAAGGCTTATAGGCACAGTGAAGAGGTGTCTCCGTAAAGTACTACACTGGAAGAGAATTAATTTGGAAGAATTCCATGCAGTGTTAGTGGAGGCGGAGAACTGTATAAATAATAGGCCTCTCTCGTACATGAGTGATACACCTGATGCAGATGTATTAACACCTTCTCACCTAATATGTGGAAGGAAATTGGAAGCTGCTCCTGTCGATAGAAATAATCCTGAAGAAAGTGATGAAGATTACAATGATGCGGCAGTGTTGTGTGATAAATTTAAAATGTTAGATGAAGTAATTGATCACTGGTCTAATGTGTGGCGTAAGGAATATCTTCTTACACTATGTGAACACTTTTATGGTGCAACAGAGGCAGTAAATCGACAGAACATTCAACCAGGTGACATTGTGTTAATTGATACTGAACAACATCGAACACTGTGGCCTCTGGGCAAAGTATTGACATTGTACCCAGATGCACATTGTGTTGTCCAGAATGTCAAAGTGTTGTGTCGTGGCCAGGAAAGTTTACGCAAAATTAATAAATTGATTCCCTTGGAATTAAATGGCATTCAATCAAATGTAAATGAAAATCTAAGGGAAAGTGACATGAGTGATACGGAAGGTAATGCTGACCAAGTGATGTAGGAAGATGAAATCGTAGTAAGACCTACTAGGAGAACAGCCACTCAAGCCAGAACCGGCTGGAATCGTCTCCTAAAGGAAGGAGTAATTTAGGCATTTAGCAACGAACTCCGCCCGGCCGCAGTGTGGAAAATATATAGTATATTTTCCGAAAATAGTGTATTTGTATGTAAATTAATAAAATATATTGTATTTAATAAAAATTATAAAAAAAAAAATGGGAAGCTCGGCGCCTGCGCGGACGAGCAGAGAAGAGTCACCATGTTTTTTGAATGAACCAAGAAAACGTTAGTGGAAATAAGAAGAATTTTTGTCGCTCTAGAGGTTATATTGGGATTACACCTCTCAAACAGGAGCCGAAATTGTTGGAATTGCAGTCCTACATAACGAGAGAATCAGGCGACTGGACAGGACTCCGTAATTAGATAAAAACAGGATATTACCCCCAGCTAAGTCATGTCTATAATTATGTTTATAGTTCTGGCCGGTATTATTATCATAAATGTAGACAGGGGGGTTTTGAGTATGATACACAGTAATCTCCAGACAAATTGGTGAGTGTTATGATTATAAATTCTCCTTCTGTTATATAAATGTGTATATGTAATCATTTATTAATTTTAATATAGAGTCCACGAAAATTATAATAATTTTACCAGAATCCCTGGTGTGTATGTACATTTCATTTGCAATTAATATAGGTCTAGAGCAACTTGTGGAGAGACTGATGGTAGGTATCGAAGGGGAACATTTTTGCGACCTAGGTGTCCTAAAAATTCATACTTGTCTCTGTAACTTTGATAAATAATAATTATCTTTGTTACCATTTACTTGTATGTATGTAATGAGATTCATCCAGGTAAATGTAATTTTCCACAACTAGAGTCATTATCACTACTAGCACTTCCATACCCTGTGGAATCTCCAATAAAATATACACGTAGGCAAAATAGCAAGAAACCTTGAAACGTCTCAATGAACACATTACTGCATGTAGGAACGATAACTTGAACAATGCCTGCGTACAACAGCGGAATTTTACCAGTCACCTCATGAAATTCAATGACATCCAACTAGTGATTAAAGATCCTAATTTCCATATACTTAAATACCTTGAATCATCATTAATCGCTATTTCTAACAAAATTAAGCAAAATAAAGGTAGCTTCATCATCTCTGAAATATGAAGAATCCTCCTCAAAACAATAAACCCATAGTTGCTCTTGCTGACTGTTACGGTATAATTTGTATATATATATATATATATATATATATATATATATATATATATATATATATATATATATATATATATATATATATATATATATATGTCGTGCCGAATATGTAAAACTGGTCAATTAGCAAGAACTCATTTAAAATTAAGTCCTTTCTAAAATTTTCTCTTATACGTTTAACGATACATTTTTTTCATTAATGTTAATGTAAAAAATTATGATTTTGCACCAGAAGAATCTTAGAAAACTTACCTAATCTTATTATAACAAGAATAATTTATTTTAGCCTAACCCACCTAAATATATTTTAGATTTGTTTACAATAATTTAATACTAAACAAACACAGTGAAATATATTTTTTTTCGTTAGGTTCAGACTGATTTTGGCGAAGTTATTGCATATACAAATTTTCGCTTGTCCTATATGGCAAGATGAGCGTTGCCATTTAAGCCAAGATCGCAAGTTCTGCCTATTCGGCACGACATGTATATTTATATATATATATATATATATATATATATATATATATATATATATATATATATATATATATATATTATATATATATATATATATATATATATATATATATATATTTATAAAACGATGCTCCACAGTTCCTGGATTGTACTGAAACCGGGTGCGTATTATTCTTGGCCAGGCAGCGGCCAGGAGACAGGAGTAGATGAGGTGTTTGTGAGTTAATACAAGAGGAGTGGCGGCTGGGACAAGTCGTCATGGTGGGGAATGATTTTGGGGAATTTAGGCCATGGGTTATTTTATTCGCTCTGGTGCTCTTATGTTTATCTGTAAGGCCCTACTTTGTGCAAGGGCCTCTGTTTTGGAGAATATTTAAATGTTTTCTGCCTGCTTAGTAGCAGGCAGAAAGGAGGGGGGTGTTATAAAACCTCCCTGTTTATATATTTTCTTTACTCACTATCAGTAGTGTGCTAGTGAGCTAATGTGAACTGGAGTCTAGTTTTTTTTTTTTTTTAGTAAAGTGTATGTTTTATATACTTTATGATTAATATACATATTTTTGTATTGGTAAGTTTTTGTGTCCTTCCTTATAATAATAATTATTATTCCATATGTGAAATGATGGTTCAAGCTGGCGCTAGAGTGGTTGTTTTTTCGTAATTTATACCCTAGACTTGTCAGGTCATTTATCCTTTAGGTGCCAGCACATTTTATTAAAGTTATGATTAAAAAGTCGTAACATTGAAGCTACACATAAGAACATAAAAGGGAAGGAACACTGCAACACGCCTTCTCAAGTCCAACCAACTAAGACAAATTTTTGCCCAACCCATTTTAATGCTACTCAAGCAATAAGCTCTAATATCCTTTTTAACTCAAGTGCATGTCGACTATTACTACCAATTGTAATACTACTACTACCACAATCAGTATTACAACTATTATTACTTCTACAATGATTATACTTGCTTTACACCTCAATATATGCCTATATATACCCTCTGTGTCAATGTATTGTTTTTAACGGCTTGACAAAGGTCCTGAAGAGCAAAACGATGCCACAGTAAAATGTCACATTAGTTGCACTTGTGTTTTTTTTACCTAACATATTGTCGGTAATTCTACCATCATTAATACAAGTACCAAACTGTAGCAATTCTTTAACCATTCATTTACTTGCTGAAGCAAATTGTGCTGACTGCCAGATCAAGCAATATGATTACCGTCCACTATTCCACACATAAAACTTTTAACTGTGCCCAATCTACTAGTACATAGGTGATGGCAATGTGTCCGATACACTAACACAATTTTCCGTACTTTCAAGTATGCCACGTGCTAATATTTTGGTGCTCAGTTCAACTCTTTGGCTGTTATACAATCTCATCACGCCTTTTAAAAAAAATTAAGGCCAGGCAGGTCAACACAGAGTATCATGGTTAACTACACAGGTGATGACTGTGTCCAGCCTACTAGTACACCTAACTAGCATCAATAAATAATGAAATCAGGGCCTAGTGTACCACAACCAGCATCCCTGCCAGTAAACATTGTTTGAAACTTGCAAGAAGATGACGTATGGATTCAAAATTTATTATAATTTCTTGATACTAACAGGTATACCTGGAGAATACTTGGAGAGGGTTTCCTGGATCAGCGCCCCTGGTGGATCAGCCCAGCTGGTCAGGTACTGACTTCAGGTGCCTGTCCAGTGCCTTCATGAAGACAGGTAGGGGTCTCTTGGTAATCCCCCTTATGTATGCTGGGAGGCAGTTGAACAGTCTTGGGCCCATGACACTTAATGTGTTGTCTCTCAGTGTACTCGTGGCTCCCCTGATTTTCACTGAGGGAATGTTGCGTTGCTTGCCAAGTCTTTTGCTTTCATAAGTAGTGATTTTCGTATGCAAGATGATACTAATCCCTCTAGAATTTTCAAAGTGTATATTATGATATATCTTTCTCGTTTGCATTCCAGGGAATGCAGATCAAGGGACTTCAACAGTTCCCAGAAATTTAAGTGCCTTATCGTAATTATGTGTGCCGTGAACGTTCTTTGTACACTCTCCAGGTCAGCAATTTCGCCTGCCTTGATGGAGGCAGTTAGTGTACAGCAGTATTCCAGCCTAGGGAGAACAAGTGATTTGAAGAGAATCATCATTGGCTTGGCATCCCTAGTTCTGAAGGTTCTCATTATCCATCCAATCATTTTTCTAGCAGATGCGGTAGATACATTGCCGTGGTCTTTGAATGTGAGATCCTCTGTCATTATCAGTATCCAAAACGGTTGGGATCCTCTCCAAGATACGATACTACGTGCCGCAAACTGCCCTTCTCACACTATACCATTCACTTATATATCCATACCTCACCTATGCTATCTGTGCTTGGGGTTCAACTGCAGCAACACACCTAAAGCCAATAATAACCCAACAAAAAGCAGCAGTAAGAATAATCACTAAATCCCATCCCTGGCAACACACCCTCCCACTCTTCATAGATCTAAACTTACTCCCTGTTCAGTACATACACACTTACTACTGTGCAATCTACATCTACAGGACCTTAAATTCCAATATTAACCTTGACCTAAAACGCTTTCTTGATAGTTGTGACAGAACCCACAGGCACAACACAAGACACAAACATCTCTATGACATTCCCCGTGTCCGACTAAACCTTTACAAAAATTCAACGTATGTCAAAGGCCCTAAAATCTGGAACACCCTACCTGAAAATTTTAAAACTGCAGACACATTCATCACCTTCCAAACTACCATCAGAAAACATCTTATCTCCCTGATACACCCTGTCAACTAATTATACGAATACCATCTGGTGGTTCACACTTACACTCTCTCACCCATTTGACCATAAACAGAAATCTCAATCTCAATCTCAAAATAATGAATCTTAACTAGTCATAAGTTGGCCTGTGATACTCCAATACTGAAACTATGTATTGTGCCAAAACAAAAGCATTCACATTGCTAAACTCACAAACTAGTATTTAGTCACTTAGCCATAATACCAACTTACCTCATAATTTGTAATATTTTAAAGTTAAGAATTAATCTAAGTCTGCCCGAAATGCCTAGCCATGCTAGGTGTTCTAGTGGTACACTCTGTAATTAGTATTTTACTACATGTAAACCACACAATAACCAAATTCTGTAAACTCAGCATTGTAATCCTTATAGAGAATAAACTTTGAATTTGAATTTGAATTTGAATCACTCCCAGGTCCTTCACATTAACTTTTTAGTCTATTGTATGGTTAGAATTTGCTGTATACTGTGATACAGTTTTAATTTCCTCAAGTTTTACATATCTGAGTAGTTGAGATTTCTCTTCATTCATCTTCATATTGCTTTGAGTGACCCATTTGAAGAGTTGGTTGATGTCCACTTGAAGTCTTGCGGTGTCTTCAATGTCATAGTATTTCGGTATCATCCACAGTTCGGTGTCATGGCAATTCGGGTGTCATCCACATATGAAGACACAGAGCTATGGCTTACAGTTCTGTCTATGTCAGATATGAGGATGAGGAAGAGGATGGGATCCAGCCACAAAACACACTACAGACTGAACCAAGGAAGATTCGATTAAGTCAAGGATTTTGACGGATTTCCATGTTTTGATGAGTAATACACCAGCAATTGTAATAGAATATTTTCTTGAAAATATGTTTTACAGTGGTCTTGAAGGTGAAAAGGTGTTATTGAATTACATAAATTATGCTGTTCATATAACCCAGTATATTGCCACGATCCTAAATATGTACAGGAGGGCCCCACTTTACAATGCTTTACCTTACGACATTTTGCTGATGAATCGGTTTTCAGTTGTACCTATTCTTCATTTATTCAAACTTCCTACAAGTTCAAAACTATTTTAAGGTGAGTAATAAGTGTGTTGTATATGCTCACACAATCAGGCATTGATATGCATCTGAAAGTGTAAAATGTACAGCGATTGTCGCTTACAGCAGTAGCCCAGAACCTAACCTGCTGTATAAGTGGGGTCTTCCTGCATCAGAAATATTAACGATAGATAACCAGATATAGTCAAAGAGTGACACTTATTTCTACGTACATAATGTTAGAAAAATTAATCATTAAAACATGTAAAAAACAGTTATTTCACCATTTTACAGCACAGTATACAGTAGGGCCTTACTTTACGGTATCCCGCTTTCTGGCATTCCACAATTAGGTGGTTTTCAATTATATCTATTGTTCTTTACGTTCAGCATTTGTTTTACGTCCTTGGCATTTTTTTTTGCCTGACTCACTTAACAGCTGAGTTGGAGAAAAGTGTCCATCAACATTTTGTTATGAGTGATCCAGTCTTTTTACAGCATTTGTGTACTATGAGTCTCTCTGTATTCTGGTTGTTTTCCAAAGTTTTAAACGTTTTAAAGTTATTACATAAATTATAATATTTTTTGTGTTCATTACAATGGCATCTCAGGATAATTGTGATAAAATTGGGAGTCCTAAGCATCTTTCTTTAAATTTCAAGTAAGAAATAATTAAATTCCAAGTTGGTCAGTTGGTAGAGCACTCAAATCACACAGTGAGGTCCATGGTTTGATCCCTGGTATAGATGGAAACATCTGAACATGTTTTCTTAAGACACCAGCAGTCCCTGTTCACTTAGCAGTAAATAGGTAACTGGGTGCTAGCTAACTAGTGTGAGTTGCATCCTGGGGACATAACCAAATTTCCCAAAATGCTCTCCATAACAAGGGTCATTCTATGTCAGCTAGGTCTGTATAAGATGTATCATGTAATTGTAAAAATAAAGATTATTATATTATTATTATAGATCGGACGTAAGATAGGTTTGGCTCACCAAACAGTTAATACATATATCTGTGAACTCTAAGGAGAAAGTGTTGATGGAAATTACTAGTCCTTCAACGGTGAACACTAAGGTTATCAGGATGATAATATTTTAAAGTAATGTGTAAATTGTATATTGCAGTATTTACTCTTGGGTGATATTGCCCACTTTGAGTCCTATTTTAGGCCAATTACGTTGTTCAGCCTACCACATTATTAGCTATATCGCTACTATGCCTTTCATTTTATCGACTGAGCACAAGAACCCACCCAGTCAACTATTTCAACTATTTAATAAAGTGATCAAAAATTGGTGATTTGGCCAATTTCACATAAATTTCAAAATCTTCTGGTTTCAAAATAGGGTCAAGAATAAATACTGCAGATATTCATGGCACGTCAATAATATTTTCCTTGTTCGTTAGTTACGTTTCCAGTCTTTCACATGAATTCCAAATATATGTTTTATTCACACGAAAAAATACAAGATTTACTATTACACTTTATTATAATAATTGTAAAAATAATAACAGCGCGTTCGTGAGCGCATATTAGATCCACTACTTGATGTATATTTGACGTGTGATTGATTTTTATTCTTGAACATCGGCAAAAATATCGAATATTTCCTCTATTTTCAGGCTATTTTTATTCAGAAAACCATTCAAAATTATTTCTGTTGGATGTGGGTGTTAAATTTCAAGTTGCTATCAAGGGACTGACTCACAAATTTTCCTTCATTATGTTTAGCAACATAATGTTCAGTTGAACATTACTTGCTGTGCTCCCTGGTAAATGTTAAACAGGAGTTTATTGGTAGTCATACATGATGATATTTTTAAAAGCTCTTTATTAACAAGATTTTTGAGGGATGCTGAATTTGGGTGGGAGATGACAAAAGTTGTGTCCTCGGCAAAGAGAACAGGTCTAAGATGCTGTGGTACGTTTGAAAGATCGTTGAGATATAAAAGGAAAAGAAGTAGGCCAAGGACACTTCCCTATGGAATGCCAATGTCCACAGGTCTTGCTGAAGATGTTGTACCCTTGATAGAGTCATATAGATGTCATGCAAGTGCCTTACCAATGATACTGTTATGATCAAGTTAGAGGTGCAGGATGCCATGGTCTACTGTATCGAAGGCATTCATTAGGACAGTTAAGAAGCCTAGTAGATATTCATTTTTCTCAAGAGCTCTGTAAAGAAAGTCAAGCATATTATGATTGTATCGCTTGTGATTGAAACCCATCTAGAAGGTGATGAGAATATTTTATGATGGTATTAAGGAGTATAATTACCTGTGTATTGGTTTTTCAAAAAATAATAAATTTGGTTAACAATGGTAAGTTAGATATTGGCCTATAATTATTTACATCAGTTCGGCCTCCACCTTTGTGTATTGGAGTAACTCTTTCTATCTTTAGTAATGTCCAGAAAGTGTTGGTTTCTAGTGATTTGTTAATTAAAGAGTAATATAATGGTCGGTGAAAGGACATGAGCTGCTTTTTGTGAACGGTTGTGTTAGCTTGAGCTTAATTTCCTAATTTGTTTTTCAGTGAATTAATAATGACTGTGTCGTCTGTGGGGTTGGTTGGAGCAACACAGAGGGATGATGGGAATTTTCCACGTAAATAATCATTCGCTCGGGTATTAGTGCTTGGAATTTTGTTAGCCAGACTTGATCCTAGGGTAGAGAAAGAAATAAGTTAACATACTGAATGTTCCAATAGGGTAGAGATGTGGTTCGCTGGGTTTAGCTAGGACAATATCTCTGGTTTTGGTTAGCTTTTAAGAACCCAGGATCTGATTGTTTTCCAGTTCCTTTCTATAACCCTGATGTATAGTTTTCATTATAATCTTTAGTTATTAAGCCTCGTCTACATTGTTTTTCGTAATGATGTTTCTTATCTATGGATCTAAAAATGCTATTTGTAAGCCATGGGCTACCTCATCTCATAGTAGAGATCTGCTTCATTTTTATAGGACAAAGTTTGGCTTTGTATTTTTTGTTGACTTTTTATCTATGTGTCAATGCCTCTATTACTGGTAAATTCTGTTGGCCAGTCAACAAACTTAATGCTGCAGTCAAGTTATTCATTTTGATAAATGGTTATGAAACCGACAAGTAGAAGATTGAGACACTTATGCTACATATAGGAATCTTTATTAAGTCAACGTTTCGTCACACAGTGGTTTCATATGTTGCATGTGTGTCTCAATCTTCAATTTGTTGGTTTCATAATCATTTATTACATGTGTCAGATACTGCAACATCATGGGATCTTAATACAAGGAATTCTTCATTACTTGTCCAACCTTTGGATGAAGACCTACGTACACTAGTGGATGATTCCACTGTGATCCCTCCTCCTCCTGCTTCCACTCTTCTGAATACACTATACAAGCCACTTTTTCGGCCATATGCCGTACTTTCTACGCGAAAGTACGCTTTAGACCACTAGTTGTCTCAAGCGTCATGCGTTTTCTCTCACCATGAGGTGGGCCAAAACAGCATGGGTTCGACTCCTTGGCTAGTGCAGTGTTGTTATTGTATCAATACCACTTGCTCTGTGGGTACAATAATATATATATATATATATATATATATATATATATATATATATATATATATATATATTTATATATATATATATATATATATATATATATATATATATATATATATTTATTATTTTTTTTATTATCACACTGGCCGATTCCCACCAAGGCAGGGTGGCCCGAAAAAGAAAAATTTTCACCATCATTCACTCCATCACTGTCTTGCCAGAAGGGTGCTTTACACTACAGTTTTTAAACTGCAACATTAACACCCCTCCTTCAGAGTGCAGGCACTGTACTTCCCATCTCCAGGACTCAAGTCCGGCCTGCCGGTTTCCCTGAATCCCTTCATAAATGTTACTTTGCTCACACTCCAACAGCACGTCAAGTATTAAAAAACCATTTGTCTCCATTCACTCCTATCAAACACGCTCACGCATGCCTGCTGGAAGTCCAAGCCCCTCGCACACAAAACCTCCTTTACCCCCTCCCTCCAGCCTTTCCTAGGCCGACCCCTACCCCGCCTTCCTTCCACTACAGACTGATACACTCTTGAAGTCATTCTGTTTCGCTCCATTCTCTCTACATGTCCGAACCACCTCAACAACCCTTCCTCAGCCCTCTGGACAACAGTTTTGGTAATCCCGCACACACACACACACACACACACACACACACACACACACACACACACACACATATATATAATATATATATATATATATATTATATATATATATATATATATATATATATATATATATATATATATATATTTAACAAGTCAGCCGTCTCCCACTGAGGCAGGGTGACCCAAAAAAGAAAGAAAATCCCCAAAAAGAAAATACTTTCATCATCATTCAACACTTTCACCTCACTCACACATTATCAATGTTTTTGCAGAGGTGCTCAGAACACAATGGTTTAGAAGCATATACGTATAAAGACACACAACATATTCCTCCAAACTGCTAATATCCCAAACCCCTCCTTTAGAGTGAAGGTACTGTACTTCCCATTTCCAGGACTCAAGTTTGGCTATATAAAAACAACTGGTTTCTCTGAATCCCTTCACTAAATATTACCCTGCTCACACTCCAACAGATCGTAGGGTCCCAAATACCATTCGTCTCCATTCACTCCTATCTAACACGCTCACGCACGCTTGCTGGAAGTCCAAGCCCCTTGCCCACAAAACCTCCTTTACTCCCTCCCTCCAACCTTTTTGAGGACGACCCCTACCCCGCCTTCCTTTCCCTACAGAGTTATACGCTCTCCATGGCATTGTACTTTTATCCATTCTCTCTAAATGACCAAACCACCTCAACAACACCTCTTCAGTCCTCTGACTAATACTTTTATTAACTCCATACCTGCTCCTAATTTCCACACTCCGAATTTTCTGCATAATATTTACACTGCACATTGCCCTTAGACAGGACATCTCCACTGCCTCCAACTGCCTCCAACCGCCTCCTCGCTGCTGCATTCACAACGCAAGCTTCACACCCATATAAGAGTCTTGGTAATACTATACTTTCATACATTCCATTCTTTGCCTCCATAGATAACGTTTTTTGGCTCCACATATACCTCAACGCACCACTCACCTTTTTTCC
>NC_069400.1:82933300-82975891 GCF_026875155.1 Cherax quadricarinatus | reverse complement strand
CGACGTCTTTTTTATGAACCATTACATTCATTTTTGGTGTACTATTAGAAGCTTATATCGAGTATGCTCTGCTGAAGTTTCAAAAATATCGGCCAAAAAGGAAATGAAATATGCAAAATTTACGAAAAATTACATTTGGCAGGGGACCTGTACTTAGTGGTACTTGGAAAAGTGGTTTTGACTCTTTCTGCTGATAGAACACTTCTAATTCCATCATTTTAAAGAGTAAAATTATATAATAACTCTTATCTTCATGCTAAAAAAAAAATAAAAGTTTCATAACTTTTTTGACATTTTGGAAGATGTCGGTCTTGTTCCCCACACAAATCTGAAAATATTTGGGATAGTTCAGAAAGGTACCATACAACTTGTAAAGCAATCATTCTTCTATGTTTGTTGTGAAAATCAAGTCAATTCATTCATAAATAAGGATGCAATCACCCTAAATAGGTAAATAAGTTACTTTCGAGATATAGGCCCAAGCGCGCGGCACCCCCGCTGCCCGGGAAATAATTTTTTCCCCGAAAAATTCGCTTTATTTTACACTTTTTTCCGCGACCTACGAGTGTTTATTACGGTTAACCATTGTAAATACGTTTTCTCTCATCACTGATGAGAGAGGGCGACCCTCTCTTCACCTTCAGGGGAAATATCGATAGAAATTTATTCCTTGGGGCGTCATATTATGCTATATATTTTTTTTGAGGTGTAATTTTTATGTTTATATGCTATTATTATATTGCATTATATCATAATAGATCAATTGTGATAGATAAATAAGCCTTATAATTGATATTAGCGTGGGTATGGAATATTTTGTTGGCTGGAGGTGTCGGCCATTTTATGCACTATTCCCAGGGGTTCCCGATTGGTTCCTTGACCATATTATCTCCGCCCACACTGGCATGATCTCAGATGGTGAATTTGTATTATATTAGACATAAAAGATGTACGAAAACGATAAAAAATAACACGGGGAAAAGCGTCACAAAAACGTCAACAAAGTTGAGTCAGCGCTTCTTACGCAACATGTTGCGTCAGCGCTGTCACCATGCCTGTTATAAATGGCTGTAATTCCTTTTAGAAACATCGTACAAGGATAATAATTATACCAGCGTGTAGCCAGAAAGTTCCAGCTATTTTTTGGTAACAATAACTCCATTTTCATATATTTTCGATTTTTTTTTTTTCTCCGCGCGCGGGACCTGTTAACGCCCCCTTGAGTCGATGTGGTCAGTCCATCAATCTTGAATAGAATACAGCATACGAGCGGAGAAGCAGCTTATAAACCGTAGACAGTGAGGGGCAGCAGTCGTGGGTGGTGTCACATTTGTCCGATGTGGAACCATTCATCTACAATCCTGTCAGACACTGCAACTTCTTGGGATCTTAATACTTGGGAATTCTCCACTTGCCTAACCCTTGGGCACGACCTACTTCCACATTGGACAAATGTGACACCACCTACGACTGCTGCCCCTCACCTGTCTACGGTTTATAAGCTGCTTCTCCGCTCATATGCCGTATTCTATTCAAGATTGATGGACTGACCACATCGACTCAAGGCTGAGGGACTGATTACCTCATTCTCCTCCTGTTCTTCAAGTTTCTCCTTTGTATGGACTGATGAAGCCACTGTGTGGCGAAACGTTTCCTCAATAAAGATACCCAAGAGTTGCTCATATATCTGAGTAGTTGAAATTTCTATTCATTGAACTTCATATTGTATTGAGTGGCCCATTTGAAGATCTGGTTGATGTCCCTTTGGAGTCTTGCGGTGTCTTCGATGGAGGTCACTGGCATGGCAATCCGGATGTCATCCCCGAAGGAAGATACGGAGTTATGGCTTACATCTCTGTCTATGTCAAATGTGATACAGGGCCGGGAAGTTATAGATCCATAAGAACATAAGAAAGAATGAACACTGCAACAGGCCTACTGGCCCATGCATAGCAGGTCCATGTCCCCCCCCCGGATTGCCGAATGACCAACCCAGTCTGGTCACCTCCACTCAAGGAAAGAGTACGGGACCAGACCCAGCAGCAAAAGCTAGTCAGGTCCAACTCACACCCACCCACACCCACTCATGTATTTATCTAACCTATTTTTAAAACTACGCAACGTTCTAGCCTCTATAAATGTACTCGGGAGTTTTTATACTCATCCACAACATTGCTTTCCTATATCCTTCCTGAATCTGAATTTTCCAACTTGAAACCATTGGTGCGAGTCCTGTCTTGGCTGGAAATTTTCAGCAAGCTACTTACATCCCGTTTATTTGTTCCTGTTTTCCATTTATACACTTCGATCATATCCCCCCTAATTCTACGCCTTTCAAAAGAATGCAGATTCAGGGCCTTCAGTCTATCCTCATAGGGAAGATTTCTGATGGTTTAGAAAGACACGTAAGCAAACACTATAACATATTTATTAGAAAACGTTTCGGTCCTGGGACCTTGATCACTTCTAACATACAGAGGTAGAAAGACATTATATATATAGGCGGAGAGTGAGATGTGACGCACGTGACCTGAGGAATGTCATAAGAACATAAGAATGGAGGAACACTGTAGAAGGCCTACTGGCTCATGCGAGGCAGGTCTTTATCAAAACAACCTATACCTATGATGAGGACGGGTAGACGATGAAATCATGTGACTCCTGTGTTGTTGGGTTGGTGCTGCTTAAGTATCATGTATGCCAATGTTTTTGAAATTTTGTAGTTTCCAGTGTTGCGTTCTATAGTGTCGGTGACGGCGATTAGTGAGGCTTCTAGGCACCGTCGGCGTCTGAGGTCTGGTTCGGTGAGAACAAGTTATGCCTCATTCCAGTTCATCAAATGCCCCGTGGAGTCTCTGTGGAGGACACAGGCGTACCTTACATCGTCTCTGTTAGAGGCATTTCGATGTTCATTCAGGCGGACTGCAAGATCTCTGCCTGTCTCGCCTACATATTTCTTGGGACAGAACCCACATGGGATAGTGTAGACGCCTGCTGTAGAAGTTAGAGGTGTGGGGCTGCGTTCGTAGTGAGGTCTTTGATAGATGATGTGTTTATGGTGGAAACGTTGATGTTACTCATAGCAAGTGCCCGGCGAGTATTCGTGGCAACATCGCCACATGGGAGTACTATGAACTGTTTAGGGGGCTGTTCCATGGGCGGTTTGTTGAGGATAGCTTGTGCCTTGAGTCTGCAATCTCGGATGAAGAAAGATGGGAACTAAAGACGTGTAAAGGTTTGTGTTATGTAAGTACATTCTTCTTCTAGAAAACAAGGGCTGGAGATGCGAAGAGCTCTCAAGAAGAAGCCAATGAGGACTCCTCTCTTAGTGCGGGTGTTTTGGTGTGAATAAAAGTGTATAAGATCGTCCTTGTTGGTAGGTTTTCTATACACTTTGAAGAGAAGTTTGTCACTCTCGGGAGATCTGCACAGTAGAACGTCGAGGAAAGGAAGTTTGACATCATTTTCGAGTTCAAGTGTAAACATTATTGATGGTTCAACTGCATTGATCTTGTTGAGAAGGGCCTGGATATTGAGACATCTCGGATAGAAAACCAATATATCATCAACGTATCTTAGCCAGGTAACGGTGTTGGGAATGAGGGTGCTGAATTTCTCTGTCTCCAGGTTTTCCATGAAGAGGTTGGCAAGCACAGCACTGAGCGGGCTGCCCATTGCCATCCCAAAGCATTGTTTGTAACAGTTGTCCTGATACTTGAAGAAGTTGAAATTAACACAAAGTTCCACTAGATTGATGAAATCTAGAAGAGGTAAAGGGAGGTCGTGGTTTTCAGTGAGCCTCTGTCTCAGAATGTTGATTGCAGCATCAGTAGGAACATTGGTAAAGAGGGCTGTGACATCGCTGCAATCAACATTCAGAGACAGAGGCTCACTGAAAACCAAGACCTCCCTTTACCTCGTCTAGATTTCATCAGTCTAGTGGAACTTTGTGTTAATTTCAACTTCTTCAAGTATCAGGACAACTGTTACAAACAATGCTTTGGGATGGCAATGGGCAGCCCGCTCAGTGCTGTGCTTGCCAACCTCTTCATGGAAAACCTGGAGACAGAGAAATTCAGCACCCTCATTCCCAACACCGTTACCTGGCTAAGATACGTTGATGATATATTGGTTTTCTATCCGAGACGTCTCAATATCCAGGCCCTTCTCAACAAGTTCAATGCAGTTGAACCATCAATAAAGTTTACACTTGAACTCGAAAATGATGGCAAACTTCCTTTCCTCGACGTTCTATTGTGCAGATCTCCCGACAGTGACAAACTTCTCTTCAAAGTGTATAGAAAACCTACCAACAAGGACGATCTTATACACTTTTATTCACACCAAGACACCCGCACTAAGAGACGAGTCCTCATTGGCTTCTTCTTGAGAGCTCTTCGCATCTCCAGCCCTTGTTTTTTAGAAGAATGCACTTACATAACACAAGCCTTTACACGTCTTCAGTTCCCATCTCAAGGCACAGGCTATCCTCAACAAACCGCCCGTGGAACAGCCCCCTAAACAGTTCATAGTACTCCCATGTGGCGATGTTGCCACTAATACTCGCAGGGCACTTGCTATGAGTAACATCAACGTTTCCACCATAAACACATCATCTATCAAAGACCTCACTACGAAACGCAGCCCCACACCTCTAACTTCTACAGCAGGCGTCTACACTATCCCCTGTGGGTTCTGTCCCAAGAAATATGTAGGGGAGACAGGCAGAGATCTTGCAGTCCGCCTGAATGAATATCGAAATGCCTCTAACAGAGACGATGTTAGGTTCGCCTGTGTCCTCCACAGAGACTCCACGGGGCATTTGATGAACTGGAATGAGGCACAGCTCGTTCTCACCGAACCAGACCTCAGACGCCGACGGTGCCTAGAAGCCTCACTAATCGCCGTCACCGACACTATAGAACGCAACACTGGAAACTACAAAATTTCAAAAACATTGGCATACATGATACTTAAGCAGCACCAACCCAACAACACAGGAGTCACATGATTTCATCGTCTACCCGTCCTCATCATAGGTAGAGGTTGTTTTGATAAAGACCTGCCTCGCATGGGCCAGTAGGCCTTCTACAGTGTTCCTCCATTCTTATGTTCTTATGACATTCCTCAGGTCACGTGCGTCACATCTCACTCTCCGCCTATATATATAATGTCTTTCTACCTCTGTATGTTAGAAGTGATCAAGGTCCCAGGACCGAAACGTTTTCTAATAAATATGTTATAGTGTTTGCTTACGTGTCTTTCTAAACCAACTTGTCGGTATTTATTACCAAGATTTCTGATACATGGGATCAATTTTGTCATCCTCCTCTGTACGTTTTCCAAAGCATTTATATCCATTCTGTAATACGGTGACCAGAACTGAGCAGCATAGTCTAAATGAGGCCTAACTAAGGATATATAGAGTTGAAGAACAACCTGAGGACTTCTATTATTTATACTTCTAGATATGAAGCCAAGAATTCTGTTAGCTTTATTGCGAACACTAATGCACTGTTGTCTTGGTTTTAAATTACTGCTAACCAGAATTCCTAAATCCTTTTCACATTCAGTAGTATTAAGATATACATTATTTAGTTTATATTTCGCATGGTTATTTTCCTGTCCAACATTTAAAATTTGCATTTGTCTATATTAAACTGCATTTGCTACTTCTCCGACCATTGCATCAGTCTATTCAAATCATCCTGGAGTGCTCTAGTGTCCTAATTAGAATGAATTGGATGTCCTATTTTGGTGTCATCAACAAATCTGCTTATGTCACTATTTATTCCTTCATCTATGTCGTTTATATAAATTGTGAACAACAACGGGCCCAACACTGACACCTGCGGAATCCCGCTTGTGACGTGCCCCCATTCTCATTTCTCCCCATTTATGTAAACTCTCTGCTGTCTATTTGTCAACCATGCCTCTACCTAGGAAAAAATTTCTCCTCCTATTCCGAGTGCCTTAAGTTTCCTCAACATGCTCTGATATGGAATCCTATCGAAAGCCTTACTGAAGTCCATATACACAATATTATATTCATTACCATGATCTACCTCCTCAAGCACCTTAGTCAAAAAAGTTAGTAAATTTGTAAGACTGGAACGTCCCTTTGTTAAACCTTGTTGAGATTCCTTAATCAATCTATGCCCATCAAGATGGCTACGAATTGCTTGGGCAATTATTGATTCCATAAATTTTCCCACTATGGAGGTAAGGCTTATTGGTCTAGAGTTCGAAGCCAAGAACCTGTCACCTCCCTTGTAAATAGGTATTACATTTGCCACTTTCCATTTATCAGGCACTATGCCAGTTTGTAGTGATATGTTAAAAAGTTTAGCCAAAGGTATGCTAAGTTCCTCTTTACATTCCTTTAACACCCTTGCAAACAGTTCATCAGGGCCTGGGGATTTGTTAGGTTTTAGTTTCTCTATTTGTCTGAGGACCACGTCACTAGTTACCACAATCGTGCATAGTTTATTATCCTCCTGTTCTACATAATCTATTATTTCAGAAATATCGCTAGTATTTTCTTGGGTGAAAACTGAGAGGAAGTAGGTATTGAAAATTTCACACATATCCTTATCACTGTCAGTGATCTGACCAGAGTTACTCTTAAGTGGGCCTATTTTATCCTTAATCTTACTTCTGTATACCTGAAAGAACCCTTTTGGATTAGTCTTCGAATCCCTTGCGACCTTAGCCTCATAATCCCTTTTTGCTTGTCTTATTCCTTTCTTTATTTCTCTCTTTAATTGAATATATTGATTTCTCAACTGTCCATCCCCTCTTTCGATACGTCTGTATATGCCTCTTTGACCAACGAGATGTTTTAATCTATTGTTCATTCATTTGGGAAAATTTTTGTTAGATCTAATTTCCCTACTCGGAACAAAAGTTGTCTGGGCAGCTGGAACTATGCTCTGAAAAACGTTATATTGCCAACCAAGATCCTGACCCATAGGCAGGACATCCTAATTTAGACCACCCAAGTAATTTTTCAGTCTCATGAAGTCGGCCAAGCGAAAATCTGGGACAGAGATTTGATTGCAGTTATCTGGGTAATTCCATGTTATATTGAAACTAAGTGATTTGTGATCACTTTCCCCAAGCTCATCATTATCCTCAAGGTTATTAATTAGTGAATCTTTGTTGGCAAGAACCAAGTCAAGCAGATTGTTTCCTCTGGTTGGTTCTGTGACAAACTGTTCTAAAAAATAATCCTTAACCGTATCAAGAAAGTCACTAGACTCAAGATTTCCTGTCATATTGTTCCAATCAATTTGTCTAAAGTTAAAATCTCCCATTATCACAACATTTTCACATCTAGATGCCTTAAGATTTTCGGCCCATAACAGCTTACTACACTCCCTATCAAGGTTTGGGGGACTATAAATCACACCCAAAATTAATTTGTCAAGACCCTCGAGAAACTGTAGCCAAACAGATTCTGTGTTCGATGTTTCTAATCTTATATCATGTCTAAGACAGCAATTTAAATTTTCTCTGACATACATCGCCAAACCACCACCCTTCCCGTTGACCCTATCATAAGAACATAAGAACGTAAGAAAGAAGAAACACTGCAACAGGCCTACTGACCCATGCAGAGCAGGTCCATGTGTCCCCCCCGATTAGCCCAATGACCCCCCGGATTACCCCAATGATCTCCCCGGATTAACCCAATGACCCACCCAGTCTGGCCACCTCCACTCAAGGAAGGAGCACGGCACCAGACCCAGCAGCACAAGCTAGTCAGGTCCAACTCACATCCACCCAAACCAACTTATGTATTTATCTAACTTATTTTTAAAACTACACAACGTTTTAGCCTGAAAAACTGTTCTCGAGAGTTTGTTCCACTCATCCACAAGTCTATTACCAAACCAGTGCTTTCCTATATCCTTCCTGAATATGAATTTTTCCAACTTGAACCCATTGCTGCAAGTTCTGTATATTGCATTCAGAAGGCATTTCTCTACCATTCAGGTTGAACCAGGTCTCTGTTATACCAATAATATATATATTACCTATGCTTGCAAGTAACCTTAGCTCATCTATCTTATTTATTAGATTAATACTATTTGTAAAGTAAACCTTAAGGGAGCTAGTCGTTGCCCTCTACTATCTCTCTTTGTTTGTTGATGAATTGATTTGCCATTACTAACAACTTTATTTTGAATATTGTCTGAGGTACCCCGGTAATAACTGCAGTTTTTAACCCTAATACTGCAGCCTGATTGCTTCCCAAAAACACCCATACCTATATGATCTATCAGTTTAAATTCCTAGACAAGTCATCAGTTACCCTCTCAATCGAATTTTCTAATGTAAACACTCCATCCCCAGAGAGATGAACCCCATCCCTTGCATACATATCACGTTTGACAAAGATTAGGTCCCAGTTATCAATGAATGGGTTGCAAGTTCCTTGCAGTACCTGTCTAGCCAGCAATTTATACCAATTGCCCTAGACATCCATTCATTGCCCACTCCCTTTCTAGGCAAGATGCTACATATGACTGGGATCCCTCCCTTAGACCTAACTACTATGGCTGACCTGTACTTATCCAGCGGCTCCTGTCTCCTGCCCTTCCCAATGTCATTACTCCCAGCACTAAGACAGATAATGGGCTTGTTCCCATTGCCAGACATAATATTATCCGACCTTGTTACTATGTCACCAACACCAGCTCTTGGAAGGCACACCCACTGGCTGACCTTTCTGTCTCTGTTACAAAAAGCACGGTCCATATATCTTGCCTGAGAATCTCCTCCCAACTTTTCCTGTTATTCCTTTATCACGCATTTTGTGCGATGTTACACCATGGTCACACTTGTCATAAGCTTTTGCAAGGTCTGTGTATACTACATCTGTATTTTGTTTATCCTCTACAGCATCCAGGACCTTGTCATAGTGGTCCAGTAGCTGGGACAGGCAGGAGCGACCTGCTTAAAATCTGTGTTGCCCTGGGTTGTGTAATTGATGGGTATCTAGGTGGTTGGCGATCTTGCTTCTTAGAACCCTCTCAAAATTTTTATGATATGGGATGTTAGTGCTATCGGTGTCTGTAGTGCTTTACAATTACTATACTGCCACCTTTGTAGAGTTGGGCTAAGTCTGTTGTTTTTAGTGAGTGTGGGATGACCCCTGTGTCCATGCTGCCTCTCCATAGAATGCTGAAGGCACTTGATAGGGGCCTCTTGCAGTTCTTGATGAACACGGAGTTCCCTGAGTATGGGCCTGGTGCAGAGTGCGTGGGCATGTCATTTATTGCCTTTTCAAATTCTTGTGGTGTTAGGATAATATCCGAGATTTTTAAGATGGTCAGATTTTGGGTCTCGTTCTTAAAGAATTCATCTGGATTGTCGACCCTTAATCCGGGCAGTGACTTGCTGAACACTGAGTCATATTTGGACTTCAGTATCTCACTCATTTCTCGGCTATCATCTGTGTATGTCCCATCTTCCCTAAGCAGGGACCCAGTACTAGATGTTGTTTTTTCCTTAGATTTGGCATGAGAGAAGAAGTATTTTGTTTTGTTTTTTCATTTTTTTTCATGGCTTTTAGTTCTTCCTGCGATTGTTGTCTCCTGTAAGATTCCTTGCAATTTCAGTGACCAGTGCCTCCCTTCGTGTTTGAGATATATTGGCCCCTCTCAGCAGCTCTGTGACTCTTCCCTTTCGTATATATAGGGAACATCTCTCTTTTTCTAGTTTACATCTTCTCTTTCTTAATGGAATGCGCCTTAAGCAGATCTCAAGAACCACAGAGATTATTTTTCCTAGGCAAAGGTTAGGATCCGTGTTGTTTAGGATATTTTCCCAGCTTGTTTTATTTAGGACATTATTGACTTGTTCCCATTGTATGTTTTTGTTACTGAAATTGAATTTAGTGAGGACACCTTCATGACTGCTCACATTATGCTCGTCAGTAGCTCTGTGCATACATACCTGTACCTCTATAATGTTGTGATCTGAGTGTATTGTCTCTGATACGGACATATTACGTTTCAGATGGTCGTTGTTAGTGAAGATGAGGGTCAGTGTATATTCATGTCTTGTAGGCTCTAATATTTGTTGGTTTAAGGTGAATTTGTTGCAGAGATTTAATAGCTCGTGTGTGTTTGAATTTTCATCTGAGCTGCCTCCTGGGGTGATCTCTGCTAAAATATTATTTGCTACACTCCTCCATGTTAGATGTCTCAAGTTGAAATCTCCCAGTAGCAAGATGTTTGGGGCAGGAGTTGGAAGATTATCCAGACAGTGGTCAATTTTCAAAAGCTGCTCCAGGAACTGCTGGGAAGTTGCATCTGGAGGCTTGTATACAACCTGTGGCATGCAAAGAGTATGTAACCTTTATTCAGCGCATGTACACACCCTCATTGACAGGTTATCTCCCCCAACCAGCGAACCAGGGGCTAAGGGTTGACGATGGGGCCCCGTCGTTCAATTAGTACCCAGGTTCCAGCCAATGAAAAGATGGTTTTGGCAATCGCAGAGGTGATATGGGTACCACTCGCTCGTCTGCCCTTGTCATTCCCATTCTAGAGCTGGTTGAAGCACGGTCTGCTCTCTAGTAGCTTCTATTCTGCCTTGCTTACCGTGGAGTGCACTAATACCTATTATTGTACATAGTGTATATAGTGTACATACTTCTGTTCTAAATTGGTGAAGGATAATATAAGTCAAAAGTTTTTCTGCTATGTTTATTTTGCTCCCTTTACACCCATTATAACAGGCCTTTGGGACTCCTGGGATGTAATATGGGGGCCTGTCCAGGATCTGGAGCTGGACTTAGAGCACGGGTTGAGCCTAGGGAAGCAGGAACATTGTGTAGCTTTCTGGCATTGCATTAGCTTTGCCAATGCTTTACAAACTTTGCATGTCAATTGCCTTGCTATGGTCAGCCTTGCTATTGTATGATCATTCAACAGCTCGCTACTAGCTTGTTTGGTGTGCTCACTTCGCTACGGTCAATATTGTGTGAAGATTTTGCAGTCAGCTTTGCTATGTGTATGCACCTTGCAAGCGTTTGTGCGCATTCTGCAGCTGTACTGTGCATAGCTAAGCGTATCCTGCAAAATAATGTGTTACATTTGGGTACAAGTATTCTGCAGTTGTACTGTGCATAGCTAAGCGTGTTCTGCAAATAGCGTGTTAAGTTGGGGTATTCTGCAATCGTACTGTGCATAGCAAATAACTTATACATTGGGGTATACCACCTAGATGAGTCAGACGTCTGGTGTCGGCATATACTTCATTTAACTTGCCTAAATTGTCCCTACAGCATTGTTGGCAAATTGCTCATTCCATTGGCACTGATTACGAAGGCACTCTCACAGCTGCATAACTGCGTTCATTGATCACCGACAAACTTCAGGTAGAGGAGATGGTACATCAGACTCCTCCCTCTACGGGAGCCAGGAATAAAACTTCGATGTTCTCGCAGGAGGAAGATGATGCATCAATGGAGCAAAATCGTCAGTCTAGTGCAGCAGGGTTGTCTCAAGGTGAATCAGCGGCATTGGCACTTGAGCTGGCAAAAATCAATCTTGAGGAGACTAGGGAACAGAGGGCATTTACCAAGGAAGAGTTTGATAGGGAAAAAGAAAGAAGGCAGTTTTCACAACTTGTAAATGACTTTAGTTTACAGAAAGCAGTACAGCTTGTTCTCCGCTTCAGTGACGCCGAACCAGAACAATTTTTCGAAGCTTCCGAAAATCAGGCTCGAACCTTGAGGTCGCCAGAACAGCATTGGGCGTCGTTTGTTCACATATCATTGTTTGGTAAGACACAGGAATTTACGTCAGTGTTAAATAACACTGATTTTTCCGATTGTAAAGTGGTGAAGACCACAGTTTTGAGAGCATATACATGTATGCTGAGGTCAGTGATCACCTGCGGCCCTACCTGCCTAAGCTCTTGGGAGTTAGAGTGGGGTGTTACCAAGCACCATGGCTTGTTGTAGTGTTTTAGAATCTCAGGTTCAGGTGATGAAGAAGGAGATTCTACTTCTTCAGGAGGAAAATAGGAAGCTGAAGCTTTGCATAGATGAGTTTGGGAGCGAGTGTGAGAAAGATTTAGCTGGTAAGGAAGGAATGGTCGCCAGCAGTGATAGTGACAGCCGCTCTAAGTGGCAAGTGGTTCACAGTTCAGGAAGAAGGAAGATGAGGAGAGTTAATAGAGAAGATGTGAAGGTAGGAAATCGATTCTCTGTTCTCCAAGACGAGTGTACTTCAGTGGTTAGTGAGGTTGAAGGTGCCACTGATTCCCCTGCTAATCAAGGTAAGAATATTTTAATAGTAGGCGATTCTCAGGTAAGATATATGGACCGTGCATTTCGTAACAGAGAAAGAAAGGTCAGACAGAGAGTGTGTCTTCCTGGAGCTGGTGTTGGTGACATAGTCAGCAGGTTGGATAATATTATGGCAGGTAATGAGAACAAGCCCATTGGGAAGGGCAGGAGAGAGGAGCTGCTGGATAAGTACAGGTCAGCCATAGAAGTAGTTAGGTCTAAGGGAGGAATCCCAGTCATATGTATCATCTTGCCTAGAAAGGGAGTGAGCAATGAATGGATGTCTAGGGCAACTGGTATAAATTGCTGGCTAGACAGGTACTGCAAGAAACTTGCAATCCCATTCGTTGATAACTGAGACCTATTCTTTGACAAACGTGATATGTATGCAAGGGATGGTTTTCATCTCTCTGGGGATGGAGTGGTTGCATTAGCCAATTGAATTGAGAGGGTAATTGATGACTTGCCTAGGAATTTAAACTGATAGATTATAGAGGTATGGGTGTTTGTGGGAAACAATCAGGCTGCAGCATTAGGGTTAAAAACAGCAGTTATTACCGGGATACCTAAGGGATATGTTTAAAGGACAATATTCAAAATAAAGTTGCTAGTAATGGCAAATCAATTGATCAACAAACAAAGAGGGATAGTAGAGGGCAACGAGTGACTAGCTCCCTTAAAGTTTACTATACAAATAGTAGGAGTCTAAGAAATAAGATAGATGAGCTAAGATTACTTGCAAGTGTAGGTAATATAGATATTATTGGTATAACAGAGACCTGGTTCAACCTGAAAGATAGAGAAATGCCTTCTGATTGTAACATACAGGGTTATAAACTATTCCACACTGACAGGGTCAACAAGAAGGGTGGTGGGGTGGCGATGTATGTCAGAGAAGATTTAAATTGTTGTCTTAGACATGATATAAGATTAGAGACATCGAGCACAGAATCTGTTTGGCTACAGTTTCTCGAGGGACATGACAAATTAATTTTGGGTGTGATTTATAGGCCCCCAAACCTTGATAGGGAGGGCAGTAAGCTGTTATGGGACGAAATTCATAAGGCATCTAGATATGAAAATGTTGTTATAATGGGAGATTTTAACTTTAGACAAATTGATTGGAACAATATGACAGGAAATCTTGAGTCTAGTGACTTTCTTGATACGGTTCAGGATTGCTTTTTAGAACAGGTTGTCACAGAACCAACTAGAAGAAACAATCTGCTTGACTTGGTTCTTGCCAACAAAGATTCACTAATTAATAATCTTGAGGTTAATGATGAGCTTGGGGAAAGTGATCACAAATCACTTAGTTTTAATATATCATGGAATTACCCAGATAACTGCAATTAAATCGCTGTCCCAGATTTTCGCTTGGCCGACTTCATAAGACTGAAAAATTACTTAGGTGGGCTAAATTGGGATGTCCTGACTATGGGTCAGGTAGGTGATCTTGGTTGCCAATATGACGTTTTTCAGAGCATAGTTCTAGCTGCCCAGACAACTTTTGTTCCGAGTAGGGAAATTAGATCTAACAAAAATTTTCCAAAATGAATGAACAATAGATAAAAACATCTCATTGGTCAAAAGAGAGGCATATATAGGCGTATCAAAAGAGGGGATGGGCAGTTAAGAAACCAATGTATTCAATTAAAGAGAGAAATAAAGAAAGGAATAAGAAAAGCAAAAAGGGATTATGAGGCTAAAGTCGCAAAGGATTCAAAGATTAACCCAATAGGATTCTTTTAGGTATACAGAAGTAAGATTAGGGACAAGATTGGCCCACTTAAGAGTAACTCTGGTCAGATCACTGACAGTGATAAGAATATGTGTGAAATTCTAAATACCTACTTCCTCTCAGTTTTCACCCAAGAAAATACTAGCGATATTCCTGAAATAATAGAATATATAGAACAAGACGATAAGAAACTATGTACGATTGCGGTAACTAGTGACATGGTCCTCAGACAAATAGAGAAACTAAAACCTAACAAATCCCCAGGCCCTGATGAACTGTTTGCAAGGGTGTTAAAGGAATGTAAAGAGAAACTTAGCATACCTTTGGCTAATCTTTTTAACATATCACTACAAACTGGCATAGTACCTGATAAGTGGGAAATGGCAAATGTAATACCTATTTACAAGGCAGGTGACAGGTCCTTGGCTTCGAACTATAGACCAATATGCCTTACCTCCATAGTGGGAAAATTTATGGAATCAATAATTGCCGAAGCAATTCGTAGCCATCTTGACAGGCACAGATTGATTAATGAATCTCAACACGGTTTTACAAAGGGGCGTTCCTGTCTTACGAATTTACTAACGTTTTTCACTAAGGTGTTTGAAGAGGTAGATCATGGTAATGAATATGATATTGTGAATATGGACTTCAGTAAGGCTTTCGATAGAGTTCCACACCAGAGGCAATTGAGGAAACTTAAGGCACACGAAATAGGATGAGAAATTTTTTCCAGGGTAGAGGCATGGCTGACAAATAGACAGCAGAGAGTTTGCATAACTGACTTAAGAAATCGTAATGACACGGTTGCAAATAAACCATACCCCCGGCCGGGATTGAACCCGCGGTCATAGAGTCTCAAAACTCCAGCCCGTCGCGTTAGCCACTAGACCAGCTAGCCACAATAAGATTCATCCAACTAGGTATATTTCTACACCGTAGGAAGGTTAGCACAGGCACCTCTGTAACCTCAAATGCAAGTTTTTACAGACGAATCTCCAGCTAGCGTGGCCGTGACGAACTCTAGCTCAAGTCCCTTCACTGCCGTCAACATGACTTAAGAAATCGTAATGACACGATTGCAAATAAACCATACCCCCGGCCGGGATTGAACCCGCGGTCATAGAGTCTCAAAACTCCAGCCCGTCGCGTTAGCCACTAGACCAGCTAGCCACAATAAGATTTATCCAACTAGGTATATTTCTACACCATAGGAAGGTTAGCACAGGCACCTCTGTAATCTTATTGTGGCTAGCTGGTCTAGTGGCTAACGCGACGGGCTGGAGTTTTGAGACTCTATGACCGCGGGTTCAATCCCGGCCGGGGGTATGGTTTATTTGCAATCGTGTCATTACGATTTCTTAAGTCATGTTGACGGCAGTGAAGGGACTTGAGCTAGAGTTCGTCACGGCCACGCTAGCTGGAGATTCGTCTGTAAAAACTTGCAGGCACCACTGTGGTCACAGTGGTGCCTGTGCTAACGTTCCTATGGTGTAGAAATATACCTAGTTGGATGAATCTTATTGTGGCTAGCTGGTCTAGTGGCTAACGCGACGGGCTGGAGTTTTGAGACTCTATGACCGCGGGTTCAATCCCGGCCGGGGGTATGGTTTTTTCTGAGCCCATAATGATTAATTCTTCTCCGGTGTTGGCCATAACTCGGACAACATCCCAAGGGTTGTCTGGCGAGAATGCTTACCTATCCTTGGATGACTCCCATCTCGAAATAGCCAATTTGTTTTACGAGGAAAACTGGCCAGGGCCTCGTAGATCAAGTGAACAGACCCAGATCAAGCCTTCCTATTCCAGGGTAGCAGGATTGCCAGATATCTCTGTTTACATGCTCGAGGGACTGTCCTTCCAGGAGGAACAACAAAAGGACCCTTCTTTGAATTTCGCTTTTCAGTCAGCCATGGTTAAATCTTTTTAGGATCATCCGGTCAAGTATAAACTTAAAAACGACTATTTGATTTCCACTGAGACTGGTAAGGAGATAGAGGGCCGGCAACTGTCAGACAGGTTAGTAGTTCCAACAAAGTTTAGACCTCAAATATTAAATATAGCTCATAATACTTCATTAGGAGGTCACCTAGGAATTACTAAAACATTATTGGCCAAAATTAAAGCAGAATGTGAAGAATCATATCCGGTGTTGCCGAGAAAGTTAGCAAGTAGGGAAACCTGGACATTCTATTAAACCTGCACCTCTCCAGCCTATACCTGCTGATGGAGAACTTTTTGCAGAATTAATCATAGACTGCGTAGGTCCACTACCTAAGTCAAAGTCTGGAAATCAGTACTTATTTACCATTATGGATAGAGTAATTAGATACCATGAAGCAATTCCCATTCACAGTATTAATACTAAAGCTATTCTCAAAGGTTTAACCAGATTTATTTCTTGTTTTGGCATTCCTAAATCTATTCAAACTGATCAAGGTACTAACTTCACTGCTAAAGCATTTAGGGAAGCATTAACTAGGTTATGGATAATCCACAACTTATCCACTGCCTATCATCCTCAGTCCCAAGGCGCCTTGGAAAGATTCCATCAGACGTTAAAAACCATGATGAGAACTTTTTGCATGCACTTTCCTACAGACTGGGATGAATCACTACTTTTGTTGCTGTTCTCAGTACGAGAGACGGTGCAGGAGTCTACCGGGTACAGTCCGTTTGAGCTGATCTTTGGGCACAATGTACGAGGTCCTCTTCGGGTGCTCAAAGAAGGATGGATGGGAGAAGATGTTAGCTCAACACTCTACAACCCGTCTTCAAGGTTGCAGGTGGCACGTCAGTTAGCCAAAGCTAACCTAAAGGCAGCTCGAAATAAGATGAAACAGAGGTATGACAGAAATACACAATTCCACTCTTTCCATTCATGAGACAAGGTGTTGGTACAGGAATCTATATCTGGCCACACATTGAAAGCTAGATTTACGGGACCTGTGCAAATTGTAAGTAAATTATCTGATGTAAACTAAAACTTACCACATTAATCAATTAAAATCTTTTCATAAACCAGATAAAGTCCCAGTAATGACTCTGTCCTCTTCCTCTGTGGACGACTCTGACTCTTTGCACTCTATTTCTGAAATTTATGTCAAACTTCCAAACTCTGTCCTCCTCAAGGACCCTAGCCCTTTAATGGTGGAGCTATCTGAAACTCAAGCAACAAGTTTAATTGCGCATCTACAATCATACCCTGATATTTTTTCGTATGTGCCGAAAAAATGTACGTTCCGTTATCATGACGTATCTGTGAGAAACTCTAAACATATTAATTTCTCCCCCTACAGAGCTAATCCTGAAAAGCAGAGGCTACTTCAGCAGGAAGTAGAATTACTGTTAGAGCATGAGTTAGTGGAAGAGTCATCTAGTCCATGGGCTTCACCGTGCATCCTTGTTAAAAAAGCTGATGGAGGGTTTCCTATGTGTACAGACTACCGTAAGGTGAATGAGGTCACAATCACAGATGCTTACCCTCTTCCTCGTCTGGATGACGTAATCGACTTTGTGGGAAAGTCTACTTTTGTGTTCAAGTTAGATCTCCTTAAAGGTTACTATCAGGTACCTTTGACGGATAAGGCGAAGGAAATTTCTGTCTTCGTAATTACAGGTCATTATCAATATACAGTTACCCCCTTCGGAATGAAAAACTCCCCCTCTTCATTCAAAAAACTTATCCATCAGGCTATTAAAGGACTTGAAGGCAGGTCAGCGTTCCTGGATGATATTGTAGTGGTGTCTGATACTTGGGATCAACACCTATTTAGACTTAAGGCTCTCTTTGAGACCTTTCAGAGTTCCCATTTAACTGTTAATTTATCTAAGTCTTCCTTTGGCCAGGCCACTGTTACTTTTCTAGGCCATGAAGTAGGTAGTGGTAAAGTTGCTCCTAAATTTGCTAAAGTTCTTGCCATTAAAGATTATCCAGTTCCACATGATAGGAAATCTCTCCAACGTTTCCTAGGCATGATAGGATTTTACAGAAGATTCTGTAAAAAAATTTCGGATATTGTAGTGCCTCTTACATCTCTTACCAGTCACAAAATTCCCTTTAATTGAACCCCAGATTGTCAAGGTGCTTTGGATAAAGCAAAAAGATTATTGTGTACTGCACCCATTGTTTTGTCTCCAGATTTCTCCAAACCTTTCTCATTACAGATTGATGCTTGTGAGTCTGGGGTTGGGGCAGCACTGTTGCAAAACGGGGACCAGGAGTTGCAGCCTGTAGCCTTCTTCTCTGCCAAGTTCCAGCCACATCAGAGGGCTTACTCTACCGTTGAAAATGGAGCCCTCGTGCTGGTACTGGCTTTGGAGCACTTCGATGTTTCCGTGGGCCAGACTTCTCAGGTGGTCACTGTCTGTAGTGATCACAACCCTCTAGTACATCTCCAAGCCACGAAGAACCACAATGCAAGGCTCATGAGATGGGGTCTACGACTGCAACCCTACTCTCTCAGAATATTACACATTGCCAGCAAAGAAAATAAGTTGGCAGACTCTTTATCTAGAGTCTAACAATGTTACTCTATATTATAATTACAATTATATATTGGGTTAGGATGTTAGGTTACCTGTGGTAACCCCTTTCAAGCTCTTTTTTTTTATCCCCTGGTGTGGGTTTTTTTTTTAGTGAGCGAACGCGGGCTACCGTCCACCTGTGTCTTGGACCTATGTTAGCCCTACTGTCTGCTGTCTCGCTCTGAGTTTAGGGTTTGGCTTTTTGTCATGAATAAAGCTGAGCTCTATCTAAGAGTTGGATGGTTGAGAGGAAAGGCGGTCCCATTATTTGGTGCCATGATGGCATGGTTACCACTGGGAGGTGGGAGCCTAATCCTGAGCCCTCTCGGGGTGGGGGTGTGGCATGCAAAGAGTACATAACCTTTATTCGGCACATGTACACACCTTCATTGACAAGCTATCTCCCCCAGCCAGCGAACCAGGGGCTAAGGGTTGATGGGGCCCCGTCGTTCAATCAGTACCCAGGTTCCAGCCAATGAAAAGATGGTTTTGGCAATCGCAGAGGTGACGTGGGTACCACTCACCCATCTACCCTTGTCATTACCATTCCAGAGCTGGTTGAAGCTCGGTCTGCTCTCTAGTGGCTTTTATTCTGCCTTGCTTACCGTGGAGTGCACTAATACCTATTGTTGTACATAGTGTATATAGCGTACATACTTCTGTTCTAAATTGGTGAAGGATAATATTAGTCAAAAGTTTTTCTGCTGTGTTTATTTTGATCCCTTTACACCCAGGATAACAGGCCTTTGGGACTCCTGGGTTGTAATACAACCACAATGACAAGGTTTTGGCTTTCAATCTTTACCGCCAAAACTTCAACAACATCATTTGAGGTGTTTAGTAGTTCTGAGCAAATGAGCGTCTCTGTGATGTACAGGCCAACCCGCCCTTGTTGTTTGTTTAGTTCGTCACATCTGAATAGGTTATAATCTGGGATCCATATTTCTTTTTGTGGGTCTCTGTGAATGCTGCGAACATTGCATTTGACTCTATGAGCAGTCCCTTGATGTAAGGAATTTTGTCACTTCATGGTGGCTTTAGACCCTATATGTTTGCAAAGACAAATGTCGTTATACTGATGCAATTTAAGGGGGCTTTATTTGCTGAGTTTTATTTGTTCTGGAGTAGAGGGCAATGACTGTGCTTCTGTACCAGAACTGTTTTCAGTTGGCGTAAGATTACTGTCATTTCTTGCCAGTCTTATTTCCCTCCTGACCATAAAAAACCTCTTTCTCTGGAGAAGGTATGGGTGTACCTACCTAATTGTACTCACCTAACTGTAGTTGAAGGGGCGATTCATAGCTCCTCGTCCCGCCTCTTCACTGGTCACTACCAGGTCCGCTCTCTCTCCCTGCTCCATAAGCTTTATCATACCTTTTCTTAAAGCTATTTATGGATCCTGCCTTCACTACATCTCTCTTCAGATTGTTTCACTTCCTGACAAATCTATAACTGAAGAAATAATTCCTAACATCCCTGTAACTCATTTGTGTTTTCACCTTTCAGCTTTGACCCGTTGTTACTGGGTCCCATCTCTGAAACATTCTGGTGCTATCCAACCTGTCAAATCCTCTTAGTATTTTATATGTCGTCCCTATCCCTTTTGTCCTCCAATGTCGTCAGTTTGAGTTTTCTTAACCTCTCCTCGTTAGGCATACCTCCTTAGCTCTGGGACTAGTCTTATTGCAAACCGTTGCACTTTCTCTAATTTCTTGACGTGCTTCACCAGGTGTGGGTTCCATACTGGTGCTGCATACTCCAATATGGGCCTGATGTATACGGTGTACAATGTCATGAATGACTCCTTACTTAGATGTCGAGACACAGTTTTTAGGACTGTTTGGCGTCCATATGTTGTAGCAGTTATTTGGATGATATGAATCTAAGGAGACGTTCTCGGTATGATGCTCACCTTGTATCCTTTTTCTTAAGTAGGTTTTGCAGTCTTTGACTTCAGTCTGCGGTCTTCCTTATCCTTCCCCAAATTTCATGACTTTGTCAGACAAGGCTTGCAGCCTCTGCAAATCTTCTTGTAGGCTTACCTGATCCTCGTCTGTTTGTATTCTCATTATGTTAACATCGTCTGCGAACAGGGACACCTCTGTATCTATCCATTCTGTCATGTCATTCACATAACACAGCATCGGACCTAGGACTGTCTCTTGTGGAACCCCACTCGACACATTCACCTACTCTGACAACTCGTCACATACCAACACCCTATATCTCCTTCCTGTCAGGTAATCTGTGATCCAATTTCCCTGCTATCCCTACCTGCTCCTCTAGCTTTTCAACCAATCTCTTGTGTGGTACTGTGTGGAAAGCCTTCTTACAGTCTAAGAAGATGGAATCTACCCATCCCTCTCTCTTCTGTCTTACTTCTGCTACCTAATCGTAGAACTCCAGTAGGTTTGTGATGCAGGATTTTCCTCCCCTGAAGCCGTGCTGGTTGTTATTTATGAACCTATTACTTTCTAGGTGTTCCACCACTCTTCACATGTCAGCGACACAGGTCTGTAGTTTAGTGCTCACTGTCTGTTTCCTTTTTTAAATTTGTGATTGTTTGCTGTCTTGCACACCTCGGTCAGTTGCCCTGTTTCGATAGTTTGGTGCATCTGCCCCCTCTCTCAGACCCCTCTGGAAAGATGTTGTCTGGGTCCATCGCCTTTGAAGCATCTAGTTCACCTAGCAGTTTCTTCACCTGCTCGGTTATGTGCAGTGTCCAGCATTAGTTGGCACACCGTACTCCCTCGGTTTGCTGGAAGTCTCTCGTCTCCACTGTGAATACCACCCTGAATCTCGAGCTGAGCTCCTCACATACTTCCTAGTTGCTCCCTATGAGCTCCCCTCCTTCCTTACTCAGCCTGATCTCCTGGTTCTTGACTGTTTTTTTCCTGATGGTGCTGTATAACAAATTTGGTTCAGATTTGTGTTTTGATGCTATGTCTTTCTTGTTATTGCCGCTGGGCCTCTCCTTATCATTGCATGTTCATTTCTGGCTCATCGGCTCGACTCCCTGTTTTCCCCGAGTTCTTTGCCTTCTATTCTTTTTCCATGTTCTAGCACACTTGGTTTTGACCTCTCCTCACCTTCGGGTAAACCATGGACTTACTCTGGTCTTCAAATGCCCCTTGACACGAACTTCTCTGCCTCCCTGTACTTTGCAGTCACGTGTTCTATCATTCCTAATGCAGGAATTGCCTCATATATGTGTAGTCCCCTTTTTTGAGGTTTGATTTCTCTCTTCCTTCTCCTGCTGCTTCACTCTTTATTGTTAACTCTTTAATGAAAATTAGACACATCTGCAACATCTGGGTGTCTTTATGTAGAAGTTTCACCATCCAGTGGTTTTATTAATATAAATTCTAGGACATAATTTGAAGACAGTAGAATTGTATGGCGCTTACATACTGGCGTTAGGTGAAAAGGGGACGGGTAGCAGACGAAGGCATTGTCTCTGGTAGGTGTGATTTCCCAGTGGAAGTAGGTCATACTCAAGGGACGGGTTAGTAGAAGTGAAGAAAGTTGTGGAGATGTCATCAGAACTATGATTCCATGATGCTACAGTGTCTAACAAGTTTTACATGAATGGTATACAATACCGACAGCATGAAAACTAGACACATCTGGGTATCTTTAATGTAGACGTCTACACTACAGAAACCCAGATATTGCATATGCATCTAATTTTAATCTTGTCGGTAGTGAATACCATTCACGTATAACTCTTCTATATATTCGAAATTCAAGACCATATGATCGTTAGCGCCGAGGGGCGTTTCGTGAGTGGTATCCTCTCTGTCTGAACTCTTCAGTGTGAATACGAGATCCAGCCTTGCTGGTTCATTGTCTCCTCTCTCTGAATATGTCCATAACATAATGGTACGTGAAGCTTTCCAACACCACATCCAACATTTTGGCTCTCCACGTCTCTGGTTCCCCATGCAGCTCCAGATATTGCCAGTCTATCTCCTTGTGGTTCGAAATACCCCTTAGTTATGCTTTCTCTTGCAGGATGCTGTTTCGAGCCTATTCTAGACTGGCCGGTTTTTTCCCTTCTACCTCCTGGAGCCCATAAACAAAACCTGACCTCTCCCTTTCGTCCTCCCACTGCATTTCCCTCTGCATCCTCTGAGTCGATTTAGTTGCCTCCATTGCAGCATTCCTTACTTCAGTCTCTTCTCTGTCTGAATTCCCTGTGTTCAGTGGTCTACCATTTTCCCTTCTCAGTTTTTCCTGGGCACTGCTGTGGTCTGTTAGGGCCTCTGCATATAGCTTAGCTGCTTCATTTTCTTCAGTCCCCTCGTTTGATCCTGTTGTGCTCCTCATCTTGACCATGCTCCAAGGCGGTCTGACAGGGCCTCCACGTACAGTTTAACTTAGTCCCAAAGACCCGATGTTTGTGACTGATGTAGCAGTTCCCAATGTCATGCCTGTACTGGTCTTTGGTTCATTTGACTGTTTCAGATTTTATTAGTTCCTCTTCTAAGCTCTGTATCTTAGCTTCTACTGTTGTGACTTGTAGCTCCTAATTCCTGCTCTCTGCCACTATGCTTTCCTCCATTTTCTCGCTAAGCTCTTCTAGCTTCCTTCTAGCTTCCTTCCCCACTCTTCTTCCCTTTTCACGAGCTCTGCCGCCCAATCTTCCCTCCCAGACTCATCCACCAATCCCCTGGTTCTCTGTCCTGCTCTTCGATAACCCATTTTTTTTTTTGGTCGCCACAGAAAGAAAAACTTACGTGGTTTCATGTAGTCGTTTGTGATGTGTCTTCGTGAGTGTGTGTGTACTCACCTATTCACCTATTTGAGGCTGCAGGGGTCGAGTCCAAGCTCCTGGCTGAGGGTGTGGGTGTGTGTGTGTGTGTGTGTGTATGTGTGTGTGTGTGTGTGTGTGTGTGTGTGTGTGTGTGTTGTGTGTGTGTGTGTGTGTGTGTGTGTGTGTGTGTGTGTGTGTGTGTGTGTGTGTGTGTGTGTGTGTGTACTCACCTATTTGTGGTTGCAGGGGTCGAGTCTTAGCTCCTGGCCCCCGCCTCTTCACCGGTTGCTACTGGGCCCTCTCTCTCCCCGCTCCATGAGCTTTATCAAACCTCGTCTTAAAACTGTGTATGGTTCCTGCCTCCACTACGTCATTTTCTAGGCTATTCCACTGCCTTACAACTCTATGACTGAAAAAATACTTCCTAATATCTCTCTGACTCATTTGTGTCTTCAACTTCCAATTGTGGCCTCTTGTTTCTGTGTCCCATCCCTGGAACATCCTGTCTTTGTCCACCTTGTCTATTCCACGCAGTATTTTATATGTCGTTATCATGTCTCCCCTGACCCTCCTGTCCTCCAGTGTCGTCAGGCCGATTTCCCTTAATCTTTCTTCATAGGACATTCCCCTTAGCTCTGGAACTAACCTTGTGGCAAACCTTTGTACTTTCTCTAGTTTCTTGACGTGCTTTATCAAGTGCGGGTTCCAAACAGGTGCTGCATACTCCAGTATGGGCCTGACATACACGGTGTACAGTGTCTTGAACGATTCCTTACTAAGGTATCGGAATGCTGTTCTCAGGTTTGCCAGGCGCCCATGTGCTGCAGCAGATATCTGATTGATGTGTGCTTCCGGAGACATGCTCGGTGTTATACTCACCCCAAGATCTTTCTCCTTGAGTGAGGTTTGCAGTCTTTGGCCACCTAGCCTATACTCTGTCTGTGGTCTTCTGTGCCCTTCCCCTATCTTCATGACTTTGCATTTGGCAGGATTAAATTCGAGAAGCCATTTGCTGGACCAGGTGTCCAGTCTGTCCAGGTCTCTTTGAAGTCCTGCCTGGTCCTCATCAGATTTAATTCTCCTCATTAACTTCACATCATCTGCAAACAGGGACACTTCTGAGTCTAACCCACTGTGATACATCATTACGTACCATGACTCGTTGTTGCCTCCCTGTCAGGTATTCTCTGATCCATTGCAGTGCCCTTCCTGTTATATGCGCCTGATGCTCTAGCTTCTGTACTAATCTCTTGTGAAGAACTGTGTCAAAGGCCTTCTTGCAGTCCAAGAAGATGCAATCAACCCACCCCTCTCTCTCGTGTCTTACTTCTGTTATTTTATCATAAAACTCCAGAAGGTTTGTGACACAGGATTTGCCTTCCGTGAATCCGTGCTGGTTGGCATTTATACACTTGTTCAGTTCCAGGTGCTCCACCACTCTCCTCCTGATAATCTTCTCCATAATTTTGCATACTATACATGTCAATGACACAGGTCTATAGTTTAGTGCCTCTTTTCTGTCTCCTTTTTTAAAAATGGGAGCTACATTTGCCGTCTTCCATACCTCAGGTAGTTGCCCAGTTTCCAGGGACGTGTTGAAGATTGTGGTAAGTGGCACGCACAACATATCTGCTCCCTCTCTAAGGACCCACGGGGAGATGTTGTCCGGTCCCATTGCCTTTGAGGTATCGATGTCCCTTAGCAGTTTCTTCACCTCCTCCTCATCTGTATGTATGTCGTACAACACTTGTTGGTGTATTCCTTGCTGGTGTCCCCATCTGGTCTGTCCCCCCAGAGTCCTTCCTGTCTCTACTGTAAATACTTCCTTAAATCTCGTGTTGAGCTCCTCACATACCTCTTGATCGTTTCTTGTGAGTTCTCTACCTTCTTTCCTCAGCCTTATCACCTGGTCCTTGACTGTTGTCTTCCTCCTAATGTGGCTATACAGCAGTTTCGGGTCAGATTTGACTTTCGATGCTATGTCGTTTTCATACTGTCGCTGGGCCTCCCTCCTTATCTGTGCATACTCGTTTCTGGCTCTTCTACTAATCTCCTTGTTTTCCTGGGTCCTATGCCTCCTGTACCTTTTCCATTCTCTGTTGCACTTAGTTTTTGCCTCCCTACACCTTCGGGTAAACCAAGGACTCGTTTTGGTCTTCCTATTATTTCTGTTTCCCTTGGGAACAAAACTTTCCTCTGCCTCCTTGCACTTTGTTGCCACATATTCCATCATCTCGTTTACTGATTTTCCTACCATTTCTCTGTCCCACTGAACCTCCTGCAGGAAGTTTCTCATACCTGTGTAGTCCCCCCTTTTATAGTTTGGCCTGTCCCCTTCAGTTCCTGTTACCTTCTCCACTTGTAACTCTGTGTGTGTGTGTGTGTGTGTGTGTGTGTGTGTGTGTGTGTGTGTGTTGGAGGGAGAGAGAGGGGGAGGAAGGTGAGGGGGGGAGAGGGATTTAGAGTGGAGGGGGAGACAGTGGCAGAGGGGGAAAGTTGGGGGAAGGATAGGGGGTAAGGGGAGAGAAGAGGAATGGAAGAAAGGGAAATGCAAAAGAGGGAAGAGAGGGAGAAATTGGGGAGTGGAGGGGAGGGGGAGGAGGAGGAGAGGGAGGAGGAGGAGGAAGAGGAAGAGGAAGAGAAAGAGGAAGAGGAGGAGAGAGACAGAGAGTGTGTGAGTGTGAGAGAGTGTGGGTGTGTGTTTGGGTGTGGCTGGGTGTGGGAATTGGTGTGTTTAGTGTTGGGTGTGGATGTGTGCTTGGGTGTGGTTTCGTGTTTAGGTGTGTTTGCGTTTTTTTTTTTGTGTGTGTATGTGTGTGTGGGTATGGGCAGGAGAAAGAGTGTTAAAGCTTGAGATAGTGTAAGGGAGTATGTGTGGCAGGTCAGCGTGTGAATGGTCAGCGTTTACAAGGGTGGCGACCGTTCTTGTACATTGTGAACACACAATCGTATGATCTCACATGTTTATGTGTGCGTGTAGTGTGAGTGAGGCCTAGTAGACTCTATACCAGACTCAAGTTTTTGTATCCTAATTTGTATTTACTAAACAGTTCTTTCCTAGAAGAATGTTACCTTCTCTATTTACAGGTCTTTCTAGTGGCACTAGTCTAATACACACACCTGCCTACCCACCCTGACTTCTGGATTTAAGTACCAAATACTGTGTGTAGGTGTGTATACTCACCTAATTGTACTCACCTAACTGTGGTTTCAGGGGTCGAGACTCAGCTCCTGGCCCCGCCTCTTCCCTGACCGCTACTGGGTCCTCCCTCTCCCTGCTCCATGAGCTTTATCATACCTCGTCTTAAAAGTATGTATGCTTCTTGCCTTTACTACATCACTTGCCAGACTATTCCACTTCCTAACAACTCTGTGGCTCACGAAATACTTCCTAACATCCCTTTGACTCCTCTGAGTCTTCAATTTCCAATTGTGACCCCTTGTTTCTGTGTCCCAACTCTGGAACATCCTGTCTCTGTCCACCTTATCTATTCCACGCAGTATTTTGTATGTCGTTATCATGTCTCCCCTGACCCTTCTGTCCTCCAGTGTCGTCAGGCCGATTTCCCTTAATCATTCTTCATAGGACATTCCCCTTAGCTCTGGAACTGGCCTTGTTGCATACCATTGCACTTTCTCTAATTTCTTGACGTGCTTGACCAGGTGTGGGTTCCAAATTGGTGCTGCGTACTCCAGTATGAGCCTGACGTACAAAGTATATAGAGTCTTGAACGATTCCTTACTGAGGTATTGGAACGCTATTAGGTTTACCAGGCACCCATACGCAGCAGCAGTTATCTGGTTAATGTGTGCTCCGCCGACGTACTCGTTATTATACTCACCACAAGATCTTTCTCCTTGAGTTAGGTTTGTAGTCAGTAAACCTAGCCTATACTCTGCAGTCTTCTTTGCCCTTCCCCTATATTCCTGACTTTTCATTTGGCGGGGTTAAATTCTAGGAGCCAGTTTCTGGACCACGCGTCCAGCCTGTCCAGGTATCTTTGTAGACTTGTCTGGTCAGCATCTGATTAAATTCTCCTCATTAACTTCACATCATCTGCAAACAGGGACATTTCTAAGTCTATCCCTTCCGTCATGTCATTAACATATACCAAGAATAGCACTGGCCCCAGGATTGACCCCTGTGGGACCCTGCTCGTCACAGGCGCCCACTGTGATACCTCATCACGTACCATGACTCGCTGTTGCCTCCCTGTTAGGTATTCTCTGATGCATTGCAGTGCCCTTCCTGTTATATGTGCCTGATCCTCTAGCTTCTGTACTAATCTCTTGTGAGGAACTGTGTCGAAAGCCTTCTTGCAGTCCAAGAAAATGCAATCAACCCACCCCTCCCTCTTATGTCTTACTTCAGTTACCTTGTCATAAAACTCCAGTAGGTTTGTGACTCAGGATTTGTCTTCCATGAATCCGAGCTGACTGTCGTTTATAACCTAGTTCCATTCCAGGTGTTCCACCACTCTCCTCCTGACAATCTTATCCATGACTTTGCATACTATACTGGTCAGTGACACTGGTCTATACTTTAGTGCTTCGTTTCTGTCTCCTTTCTTATAGATGGGAACTACATTTGCCGTCTTCCATACCTCATATAGTTTCCCAGTTTCAAGGGATGTGTTGAAGATTATGGTTAGTGGCACACACAGTGTCTCTGCTCCCTCTCTAACGACCCAGGAAGAGATGTTGTCCAGTCATACCGCCTTAGAGGTATCAAGGTCCCTTAGAAAATTCTTCACTTCCTCCTCATTTGTATGTATGTCATCCAACACTTGTTTGTATATTTCTTGCTGGTGTCCCCCTTTGTTCTGTCCCCCTAGAGGTCTTCCTGTCTCCACTGTCAATACTTCTTTAAATCTCATATTGAGCTCCTCACATACTTCTTGAT
The DNA here is from genome assembly GCF_026875155.1 of Cherax quadricarinatus. Classification (NCBI taxonomy): domain Eukaryota; kingdom Metazoa; phylum Arthropoda; class Malacostraca; order Decapoda; family Parastacidae; genus Cherax; species Cherax quadricarinatus. The sequence goes on along the minus strand of NC_069400.1, from coordinate 82,947,657 downwards.
CGTTTCTTTCTTGTGAGCTCCCCACCTTCTTTCCTCAGCCTTATCACCTGGTCTTTGACTGTTGTCTTCCTCCTAATGTGGCTATACAACAGTTTCTGGTCAGACTTGACTTTCGATGCTATGTCGTTTTCGTATTGCTCCTGGGCCTCCCTCCCCATCTGTGTATACTTATTTCTGGCTCATCGACTAAACTCTTTGTTTTCCTGGGTCCTTTGCATTCTGTACTTTTACCATTCTCTAGCACACTTAGTTTTTGCCTCCCTACACCTTCGGGTAAACCAAGGGCTCGTTCTGGTCTTCCCATTATTTCTGTTACCCTTAGGAACAAACCTTTCCTCTGCCTCCTTGCATTTCGTTGTTACGTAGTCCATCACTTCGTTTACTGACTTTCCTACCAACTCTCTTTCCCACTGAACCTTCTGCAGGAAGGTCCTCATACATGTGTAGTCCCCTCTTTTATAGTTTCGCTTTTCCCTTTTTACTCCTGTTACCCTCTCCACTTGTAGCTCTACAATGTATTCAAAGCTCAGAACCGTCACTAGCTCCAAGGGGCCTTTCATATGTGATGTCCTCGATGTCCAGTCTTACTGGTTTATCCTCCCCTCTCTCTCTGGTAGTGTCCCCAATATGTTGGTGAATGAGGTTTTCCAGTGTCACATCCATCATCTTGGCTCTCCATGTTTCGGGACCCCCATGTGGCTCCAGGTTTTCCCAATCAATCTCCCTGTGGTTGAAGTCGCCCATAACCAGTAACTTTGCTCTATTCGAGTGAGCTCTTCTTGCCACCTCAGCTAGTGTTTCCAGTATTGCTCTGAGGCACTCATCAAATTCCTCTCTTGGCCTCCTTCAGTTCTGCAGTGGGTTATACATCACTGCAATGACTTCGTTATGTTCCCTTGACTGAACTGTACCTACTATGTAATACCTTTCTCCAACATCGTTCATTCCTTCCATTTCCTGATATCCCCATCAGTTTTTAATGAGCAGTGCAACCCCTCATTCCCCTCGGCGCCTTCTGTCCTTCCTCAGGATCTGATATCCAGGTGGCAAGATTGTGTCTGTTATTGCCTCAGTGAGTTTTGTTTTGGTGACTGCTACGATGTCTGGGGACATCTTGATTCTTTCATGCCACTCCTCACATATATTCGTTATTTCATCTGCGCGCGCGCGTGTGTGTGTGTACTCACCTAATTGTACTCACCTAATTGTAGTTGCAGGAGTCGAGACTCACCTCCTGGCCCCGCCTCTTCACTGAACGCTACTATGTCCTCTCTCTCCCTGCTCCATGAGCTTTATCATACCTCGGCTTAAAGCTATATATGGTACCTGCCTCCACTACATCGCTCGCCAGACTGTTCCACTTCCTGACCACTGTATAACTGAAGAACTGCTTCCTAACATCCCTGTGACTCATGTGAGCCTTCAACTTCCAAGATTGACCCCGTGTTTCTATGTCCCCTCTCTGGAACATCTAGTCTCTGTCCACCTTGTCTATTCCATGCAGTATTTTGTATGTCATTATCATGTCTTCCCTATCCCTCCTGTCCTCCAGTGTCGTCAGGCCGATTTCCCTCAACCTTTCTTTATGGGACATTCCCCTTAGCTCTGGAAATAACCTTGTCACAACCCTTTGCACTTTCTCTAATTTCTTAACGTGCTTGACCCGGTGCGGGTTCCAAACTGGTGCTGCATACTCCAGTATGGGCCTGACGTACACGGTGTACAGAGTGTGTGTGTGTGTACTCACCTAATTGTGATTGCAGGGGTCGAGACTCAGCTCATGGCCCCGCCTCTTCACTGATCACAACTAGGTCCTCTCCCTCTCTGCTTCCTGAGCTTTGTCATACCTCTTCTTAAAACTATGTATCTTTCCTGACTCCACTACTTCACTTGCTAGGCTATCCCACTTCCTGACGACTCTATGACTGAAGAAATACTTCCTAACGTCCCTGTGACTCGTCTGAGTCTTCAGCTTCCAATTGTGACCCCTTGTTTCTGTGTCCCCTCTCTGGAACATCCTGTCTCTGTTAACCTTGTCTATTCCCCGCAGTATCTTGTATGTCGTTATCATGTCTCCCCTGACCCTTCTGTCCTCCAGTGTCGTCAGTCCGATTTCCCTCAACCTTTCCTCATACGACATTCCCCTGAGCTCTGGAACTAGCCTTGTTGGAAACCTTTGTACTTTCTCTAACTTCTTGACATGCTTGACCAGGTGTGGGTTCCAGACTGGTGCTGCATACTCCTTATTAAGGTATCAGAATGCTATTCTCAGGTTTGCCAGGCTCCCGTATGCTGCAGCAGTTATTTGGTTGATGTGTGCCTCCGGTGACGTGCTCGGTGTTATGGTCACCCCAAGGTCTTTCCCCCTGAGTGAGGTCTGTAGTCTTTGTCCACCTAGCCTATACTCTGTCTGCGGTCTTCTTTGCCTCTCCCCAATCTTCATGACTTTGCATTTGGCAGGGTTGGATTCGAGAAGCCAGTTTCTGGACCACGTGTCCAGCCTGTCCAGGTCTCTTTGCAATCCTGCCTCATCCTCATCTGATTTAATTCTTCTCATCAGCTTCACATCATCTGCGAATAGGGACACTTCAGAGTCTATTCCTTCCATCATGTTGTTCGTATATATCAAACATAACACTGGTCCTAGAACTGACCCCTGTGGGACCCTGCTCGTCACAGGCATCCACTGTGATACCTCTTCACGTACCATGACTCATTGTTGCCTCCCTGTCAGGTATTCCCTGATCCATTGTAGTGCCCTCCCTGTTATATGCGCCTGATCCTTCAGCTTCTGCACTAATCTCTTTTGAGGAACTGTGTCAAAGGCCTTCCTGGAGTCCAGGAAAATGCAATCAACCCACCCCTCTCTCTCGTGTCTTACTTCTGTTACCTTGTCATAAAACTCCTGAAGGTTTGTGATACAGGATTTGCCTCCCATGAATCCATGCTGGTTTTCATTTATAATCTTGTTCCATTCCAGGTGTTCCACCACTCTCCTCCTGATAATCTTCTCCATGACTTTGCATACTTTCTTAAATATGGGGACTACATTTGCCGTCTTCCACATCTCAGGTAGTTGCCCAATTTCAAGGGATGTGTTGAAGATTGTGGTTATGGGCACGCACATCAACTCTGCTCCTTCTCCAAGGACCCACGGGGAGATGTTGTCCGGTCCCATCGCCTTTGAGGTATGAAGGTCACTTAGCAGCTTCTGCACCTCCTCCTCGGTTGTTCGTATGTCATCCAACACTTATTGGTATATTCCCTCTTAATGTTCCCTTCTATGCTGTCTACCCAGAGCCCTTCCTGTCTCTACTGTAAAAACTTCCTTAAATCTCCTGTTTAGCTCCTCACATACCTACTGATCATTTCTTGTGAGTTCTCCACCTTCTGTCCTCAGTCTGATCACCTGGTCTTTGACTGTTGTCTTCCTCTTGATGTGGCCATACAACAGTTTCGGGTCAGTCTTGACTTTTAATGCTATGTTATTTTTATACTGTCGCTGGGCCTCCCTCCTTACCTGTGCATACTCGTTCCTGGCTCTGCGATTAATCTCCATATTTTCATGTGTTCTCTGCCTTCTGTACTTTTTCCATTCTCTATTGCACTTAGTTTTTGCCTCCTTACACCGTCGGGTAAACCAAAGGCTCGTTCTGGTCTTCCTATTGTTTCTGTTGCCCTTGGGAATAAACCTTTCCACTGCCTCCTTGCATTTTGTTGTTACAAATTCCATCATTTCATTTACTGGCTTTCCTGCCAGTTCTCTGTCCCACGGAACCTACTGCAGGAAGTTCCTCAAACCTATGTAGTCCCCTCTTTTATAGTCTGGCTTTTCCCATTCAACTCCTGTTACTCTCTCCACTTGCAACTCTACTATGTATTCAAAGCACAGAACCACGTGGTCACTAGTTCCTAGGGGACTCTCATATGTGATGTCCTCAATGTCTGAACTGCCCAGGGTGAACACAAGGTCCAATCTTGCTGGTTCGTCCTCCCTCTCACTCTGGTAGTGTCGTTAACACGTTAGTGCATGAGATTTTCCAGCACCACATCCAACATCTTGGCTCTCCATGTTTCGGGACCCCCATGTGGCTCCAGGTTTTCCCAGTCAATCTCCCTGTGGTTGAAATCACCCATTACTAGCAACTTTCCTCTGCTCGAGTGAGCTCTTCTTGCCACCTCAGCAAGTGTGTCCACCATTACTCTGTTGCTCTCTTTTTATTCCTCTCTTTGCCTCCTGCAGTTCTGTGGTGAGTTATACATCACTGCAATGACCACCTTGTGCTCCCCAGACTGAAATGTACCTAGTATGTAGTCCCTTTCTCCTGTCTCGTCTATGCCTCCCATTTTCTCGAATTTCCATCGGTTTTTTACGAACAGAGCAACCCCTCCTCCCCCTCTGCCCATTCTATCTTTCCTCATGATCTGATATCCTTGTGGGAAGATTGCATCTGTTATTGTTTCAGTGAGTTTTGTTTCTGTAACTGCTATAATGTCTGGGGACTTCTCATTGATTCTTTCTTCCCAATCCTCATATTTATTCATTACTCCATCCGCATTTCTGTACCAAACCTTTAACTTCTGTTCTAATACTGTAACTGTGGTGCTGGGGGAATACTGGGATTGGGAGAGCAGGAGCCCTGGTGGGACCCTTGTGGGGGGTTGCAGTGGAGGTGGAGGAAGAGCTCCCATAGGTGGTTGCTGTAGGGGTAGGGTTCGTGGTGCAGGGGGTGGGAACAGAGGGATCGGTGTGTGATTGTTGGTTTAAATTGTTCAGTTGCCTTGGGAGTGTTGTGTTTGGATTCCTTCTGCAGGTGTTTCTGGGGGTGTGCTTGCCCTTCCACCTGTGTCTGGGTTATTCTGCTCTTCTTTGTCATTTCCTCCCATTCCTCCTTTCGTTTTTGCACCCTCTCTTTCAGTATCATCCTTTCCTCCTGTGTTCTGTCTCGAACGACGTACACACTCTTGAACTCCTCTTTGCCTCTCAGCTGTGCTTTCTCCTGCAGGATCATGGTTTGAGTTAATTCGGCCTTGAAAATTGCTTTGAGAGGCCGTTTCCTTCTCATTGTGAACCACCCGATTCTCCGAAAATTTGCCACCTGGGTCATGTCCCCCTCGCCTATCACCTTCATGAAACCTTCAGTCGCTTTCTTCTCCTCATGTTTTCTTTCATCATAGGTTTCCCCTTCAGCTTCGTCTAGCCCATAGACAAAAACTGGTCTCTCCCTTTCCACCTCCCACTGTGACTCACATTGCATCCTCTCTGGTGTTTTAGTTCCTTCCCGTGGAGTGTTCCTTTCTTCAATCCCTTCCCTAGCTGTGGGCCCTATGCTCATTGGTTTGTCCTTCCTGCTCACCTGTTCCTGGCCCCCACAAGTGTCTGGTAAAGTCCCTGCATATGTCCTAGTTCCTTCAATGTCTTCCGAACTCTCATACTGTACTAGTGTGCTCCCTGTCTTTGTTTTGGCCCCATGTGGGTTTGACAGGACCTTTGTATATAGTTTAGCTTCCATGCTCCCTCCAGACCCTTTGTCTGTGTGTGATGTAAACATTGCTGATGCTACTTCTGTATTATCTTTATCTCTTGGCTGTTTCAGATTTCTCAGCTCCTCTTCTAATCTCTGTATCTTGGCATCTGCTACTGTGGCATGTTGCTCCCACCTTCTGCTCTCTGCTGCTAACCTCTCCTCCATCTTCCTTGCAAGCTCATCTAGCCTCCTTCCCCAGTCTTCCTCCCTTTTTTTGAGCTCTGCCTCCCAATCCTCCCTCCCAGATTCGTCCGTCAGGCCCTTGGCTCTCATCCTAGTTCTTGGTTGCCCCATTGCATCACAGAAGGAAGGGGGAGAGATGGTTAGGGGGAGGGGAAAAGATGGTTAGGGGGAGTGGGATGGATGGTTATGGGGGAGGGGGAGGATGGTTATTGGAGGGGGAGAGATGGTTGGGGGAGGGGGATAGATGGTTTGGGGGAGGGGGTTAGATGGTTTGGGGAGGGGTAGGTGGCTAGGGGGAGGGGGAGAGGTGGTTAGGGGAAGGGGGAGTATGTGTGTGTGTGTGTGTGTGTGTGTGTGTGTGTGTGTGTGTGTGTGTGTGTGTGTGTGTGTACTCACCTAGTTGCTCACCTAGTTGAGGTTGCGGGGGTCGAGTCCGAGCTCCTGGCCCCGCCTCTTCACTGATCGCTACTAGGTCACTCTTCCTGAACCCTGAGCTTTATCATACCTCTGCTTAAAGCTATGTATGGATCCTGCCTCCACTACATCGCTTCCCAAACTATTCCATTTACTGACTACTCTGTGGCTGAAGAAATACTTTCTAACATCCCTGTGATTCATCTGTGTCTTCAACTTCCAACTGTGTCCCCTCGTTACTGTGTTCAATCTCTGGAACATCCCGTCTTTGTCCACCTTGTCAATTCCTCTCAGCATTTTGTATGTCGTTATCATGTCCCCCCTATCTCTCCTGTCCTCCAGTGTCGTCAGGTTGATTTCCCTTAACCTCTCCTCGTAGGACATACCTCTTAGCTCCGGGACTAGTCTTGTTGCAAACCTTTGCACTTTCTCTAGTTTCTTTACGTGCTTGGCTAGGTGTGGGTTCCAAACTTGTGCCGTATACTCCAATATGGGCCTAACGTACACGGTGTACAGGGTCCTGAACGATTCCTTATTAAGATGTCGGAATGCTGTTCTGAGGTTTGCTAGGCGCCCATATGCTGCAGCAGTTATTTGATTGATGTGCGCTTCAGGAGATGTGCCTGGTGTTATACTCACCCCAAGATCTTTTTCCTTGAGTGAGGTTTGTAGTCTCTGGCACCCTAGACTGTACTCCGTCTGCGGTCTTCTTTGCCCTTCCCCAATCTTCATGACTTTGCACTTGGTGGGATTGAACTCCAGGAGCTAATTGCTGGACCAGGTCTGCAGCCTGTCCAGATCCCTTTGTAGTTCTGCCTGGTCTTCGATCGAGTGAATTCTTCTCATCAACTTCACGTCATCTGCAAACAGGGACACTTCAGAGTCTATTCCTTCCGTCATGTCGTTCACAAATACCAGAAACAGCACTGGTCCTAGGACTGACCCCTGTGGGACCCCGCTGGTCACAGGTGCCCACTCTGACACCTCGCCACGTACAATGACTCGCTGCTGTCTTCCTGACAAGTATTCCCTGATCCATTGTAGGGCCTTCCCTGTTATCCCTGCTTGGTCCTCCAGTTTTTGCACCAATCTCTTGTGTGGAACTGTGTCAAACGCCTTCTTGCAGTCTTACGCCTCTCTTGTCTTACTGCTGTCACCATGTCATAGAACTCCAGTAGGTTTGTGACACAGGATTTCCCGTCCCTGAAACCATGTTGGCTGCTGTTGATGAGATCATTCCTTTCTAGGTGTTCCACCACTCTTCTCCTGATAATCTTCTCCATGATTTTGCATACTATACATGTCAGTGACACTGGTCTATAGTTTAATGCTTCATGTCTGTCTCCTTTTTTAAAGATTGGGACTACATTTGCTGTCTTCCATGCCTCAGGCAATCTCCCTGTTTCGATAGATGTATTGAATATTGTTGTTAGGGGTACACATAGCGCCTCTGCTCCCTCTCTCAATACCCATGGGGAGATGTTATCTGGCCCCATTGCCTTTGAGGTATCTAGCTCACTCAGAAGCCTCTTCACTTCTTCCTCGGTTGTGTGCACTGTGTCCAGCACATGGTGGTGTGCCCCACCTCTCCGTCTTTCTGGAGCCCCTTCTGTCTCCTCTGTGAACACTTCTTTGAATCTCTTGTTGAGTTCCTCACATACTTCACGGTCATTTCTTGTTGTCTCTCCTCCTTCCTTCCTTAGCCTGATTACCTGGTCCTTGACTGTTGTTTTCCTCCTGATGTGGCTGTACGACAGTTTCCGATCAGATTTGGCTTTCGCTGCTATGTCATTTTCATATTGTCGTTGGGCCTCCCTTCTTATCTGTGCATATTCGTTTCTGGCTCTACGACTGCTCTCCTTATTCTCCTGGGTCCTTTGCCTTCTATATTTCTTCCATTCCCTAGCACACTTGGTTTTTGCCTCCCTGCACCTTTGGGTAAACCATGGGCTCATCCTGGCTTTTTCATTATTCCTGTTACCCTTGGGTACAAACCTCTCCTCAGCCTCCTTGCATTTTGTTGCTACATATTCCAGCATCTCATTAACTGGCTTCCCTGCCAGTTCTCTGTCAGGGAAGCCAGTTAATGAGATGATGGAATATGTAGCAACAAAATGCAAGGAGGCTGAGGATGTGTGTGTGTGTGTGTGTGTGTCTTTGTGTGTTTTTATGTGTAGAGCAGAGGGAGGGAGACAGGGAAGGGAGGTAAGAAGAGGGGAGAAGAGAGAGGGAGACTGGTGAAGAGGGACAGAGATGTGGATGGGGATAGAGGAAGGAATAAGGGAAGAGGGGACAGTCAAGGGGAAGGGAGAAGGGAAGAGAGAGAGAGAGAGAGAGAGAGAGAGAGAGAGAGAGAGAGAGAGAGAGGGAGGGGGAGAGGGAGAAATATGGGGAGAGAAAGAGCGAAAAGAGGGGAGAGAAAAAGGAGGAGGAAGAGGAGGAGAAGGAAGAGAAAGAGAGGTGGGTAGCAGGGGAGGGAATGAGGGGTGCTGGGTGGGGAGAGACTGATAGAGAGAATGTGTGTGTGTGAGGGAATGTGTACTCATCAAGTTGTGGTTGCAGGGGTCGAGTAATAGCTCCTGGCCCCGCATCTTCACTGGTCGCCACTAGGTCACTCTTCCTGCTCCATGAGCTTCATCATACTCTTCTTAAAGCTATGTATGGTTCCCTCCTCCACTACATCACTTCCCAGACTATTCCACTTCCTGACAACTCTGTGACTGAAGAAATACTTCCTAACATCCCTGTGATTCATCTGAGTCTTCAACTTCCAACTTTGACCCTTTGTTGCTGTGTTCCATCTCTAGATCATACTGTCTCTATCCACCTTGTTGATTCCTCTCAGTATTTTATATGTCGTTATCGTATCCTCCATATCCTGTCTTCCAGTGTCGTAAGGCCGATTTCCCAAAACCTCTCTTCATAGTACATAGCCCTTAGCTCTGGGACTAGTCTTGTTGCAAACATTTGCACTTTCTCTAGTTCCTTACGTGCATGGTTCTGAACGATTCCTTATTAAGATGCCGGAATGCTGTTTTTAGGTTTGTTAGGCGCCCGTATGTTGCAGCAGTTATTTGGTTGGTGTGCACCTCTGGAGATGTGCCCGGTGTCATATTCACCCAAAGATCCTTTTCCGTGAGTGAGGTTTGTAATCTCTGCCCCCCTAGACTGTGCTGCATCCATGTTCTTCTTTGCCCTTCTCCAATCTTCATGATTTTGCACTTGGTAGGCTTGAACACAAGGAGCCAGTTGCTGGACCAGGCCTGCAGCCTGTCCAGATCCCTTTGTAGTTCTGCCTGGTCCTCATCTGATTGAATTCTGCTGAACTTCTCATCATCTACACAAAGGGACACTTCGGAGTCTGTGCCTTCCGTCATGGCGTTCACAAATACCAGAAACAGCACCGGTTCTAAGACTGACCCCTATGGAACCCCGCTCGTTACAGTCGACCACTCTGACACCTCGCCACGTACTGTGACTCGCTGTTGTCTTCCTGACAGGTATTCCCTGATCCATTGTAATGCCTTCCCTGTTATCCCTGCTTGGCCCTCCACCTTTTGCCCTAATCTCATGTGTGGAGCTGTGTCAAACTCCTTCTTACAGTCCAAGAAAATGCAATCTACCCACCCCTCTCTCTCTTGTCTTACTGCTGTTACCCTGTCATAGAACTCCAGTAGGTTTGTGAAGCAGGATTTCCCGTACCTGAAACCGTGCTGGCTGTCTTTGATAAGCTCATTCCTTTCTAGGTGATCCACCACTCTTCTCCCAATAATCTTCTCTATGACTTTGCATACTATACATATCAGTGACAATGGTCTGTAGTTTAATCTTCGTGTCTGTCTCATATTTTAAAAACTGGGACTACATTTGCTGTCTTCCATTCCTCAGGTAGTCGCCCTGTTTCGATAGATGTGTTGAAGATTGTCGTCAGTGGTGCGCATAGTGCCTCTGCTCCCTCTCTCAGGACCCTTGGAGAGATGTTATCCAGCCCCATCGCCTTTGAGGTATCAAGCTCGCTTAGCAGCCTCTTCACTTCTTCCTCGGTTGTATGTATTGTGTCCAACACTTGGTGGTGTACCTCACCTCTCCGTCTTTCTGGAGTCCCTTCTGTCTCCTCTGTGAACACATCTTTGAACCTAGTGTTGAGCTCCTCACATACTTTGCGGTTGTTTTTTGTGATCTTCCCACCTTCCTTCCTCACTCTGAATACCTGGTTCTTGACTTTTGTTTTCCTCAAGAAGTGGCTATGAAACAGCTTCGGGTCAGATTTGGTTTTCGCTGATTGGTGTGCTATATGTGAATATGTGTGTGTGTGTGTGTGTGTGTGTGTGTGTGTGTGTGTGTGTGTGTGTGTGTACTCACATATTTGTACTCATCTATTTGTGGTTGCAGGGGTCGAGTCATAGCTCCTGGCCCCGCCTCTTCACCGGTTGCTACTAGGTCCTATATCTCCCTACTCCATGAGCTTTATCAAACCTCGTCTTAAAACTATGTATGGTTCCCGCCTCCACTACGTCACTTTCTAGGCTATTCCATGGCCTGACTACTCTATGACTGAAGAAATACTTCCTAACATCCCTTTGATTCATCTGAGTCTTCAACTTTCAATTGTGACCTCTTGTTTCTGTGTCTATTCTGCACATAATTTTATATGTCGTTATCATGTCTATCCTGACCTCTTGTCCTCCAGTGTCGTCAGGCCGATTTCCCTCAACCTTTCTTCGTAGGACAATCCCCTTAGCTCTGGGACTAGTCTTGTTGCAAACCTTTGCACTTACTCTAATTTCTTGACGTGCTTGACCAGGTGCGGATTCCAAACTGGTGCTGCATACTCCAGTATGGGCCTGACGTAAATGGTATACAGAGTCTTGAACGATTCCTTACTGAGGTATCGGAACGCTATCCATAGGTTTGCCAGACGCCCGTATGCTGCAGCAGTTATCTGATTGATGTGCGCCTCAGAAAATGTGCTCGGTGTTATACTCATCCCCAAATCTTTTTCCTTGAGTGAGGTTTGCAGTCTTTGGCCATCAAGACTATATTGTGTCTGCGGTCTTCTTTGCCCTTCCCCAATCTTCATGACTTCGCATTTGGCAGGGTTAAACTCAAGGAGCCAGTTGCTGGACCAGGCTTGTAGCATGCCCAGGTCTCTTTGTAGTCCTGCCTGATCCTCGTCCGATTTGATTCTTCTCATTAACTTCACATCATCTGCAAACAATAACACTTCTGAGTCTATCCCTTCCGTTATGTCATTCACATACACCAAAAACAGCACAGGTCCTAGGACTGACCCCTGTGGAACCCCGCTTGTCACAGTCGCCCACTCTGACACCTCGTCACGTACCATGACTCGTTGTTGCCTCCCTGTTAGGTATTCTCTGATCCATTGCAGTGCCTTTCCTGTTATATGTGCCTCATCCTCTAGCTTTTGCAGTAACCTTTTATGAGGAACTGTGTCGAAGGCCTTCTTGCAGTCCAAAAAAATGCAGTCGATCCACCCCTCTCTCTCTTGTCTTACTTCTGTCACCTTGTCATAAAACCCCAGTAGGTTTGTGACACAGGATTTTCCTTCCCTGAAACCGTGCTGGTTGTCGATTATACACGTGTTTCTTTCCAGGTGCTCCACCACTCTCCTCCTGATGATCTTCTCCACGACTTTGCAAAATATACATAATATTGGGACTACATTTGCCATCTTCCATATCTCAGGGAGTTGCCCAGTTTCAATGGATGTGTTGAAGATCTTTGTTAATGGCACTCACAGCATCTCTGCTCCCTCTCTAAGGACCCACGGAGAGATGTTGTCTGGTCCCACCGCCTTTGAGGTGTCAAGTTCACATAGCAGCTTCTTCACCTCCTCCTTGGTTATGTGTACCTCATCCAGCACTTCTTGGTGTACCCCACTGTTCTGATTTCCTGGAGCCCTACTGGTTTCCACTGTAAATACTTCTTTAAATCTCGTGTTGAGCTCCTCATATACCTCTCGGTCGTTTCTTGTGAACTCCCCATCACCCTTCCTCAATCTGATAACCTGATCCTTGACTGATGTTTTCCTCCTGATGTGGCTATACAACAGCTTCAGGTCAGACTTGACTTTCGATCCTATGTCATTTTCATATTGTCACTGAGCCTCCCTTCTTATCTGTGCATATTCGTTTCTGGCTCTTCGGCTAATCTCTTTATTTTCTTGAGTTCTCTGTCTTCTGCACCTTTCCCATTCTCTAGTACACCTAGTTTTTGCCTCTCTACACATTTGGGTGAACCAAGGACTCGTTCTGTTCTTCCCATTATTTCTGTTTCCCTTGGGAACAAACCTCTCCTCTGCCTCCTTGCATTTTGTTGCCACATAGTCCATCATTTCTTTTACTGGTTTTCCTGTCAGTTCCCTCTCCCACTGAATGTCTTGCAGGAAGTTCCTCATGCCTGAGTAGTTCCCCCTTTTGTAGTTTGGTTTTTCCCATCCTATTCCTGCTACTCTCTCCACTTGAAGCTCAACTATGTAGTCAAAGAACAGAACCACATGATCACTAGCTCCTAGGAGCCTTTCATACATGATATCCTCGATGTCCGAACTACTCAAGGTGAATACAAGGCCCAGTCTTGCTTGATCATCCTCACCTCTCTCTCTGGTAGTGTCTCTAACATGTTGATGCATGAGGTTTTCCAGTACCACGTCCATCATCTTGGCTCTCCATGTTTCGGGACCCCCATGGGGCTCCAGGTTTTCCCAGTCAGTCTCTTTGTGATTGAAATCACCCATAACTAGTAACTTTGCTCCCCCCATGTGTGCTCTTTTGGCCACTTCGGCTAGTGTGTCGACCATTGCTCTGTTGCTCTCATCGTAGTCTTCTCTTGGCCTCCTGCAGTTCTGTGGTGGGTTGTACATTACTGCAGTTCTCACCTTATGGCCTTCGGACTGGATTGTTCCTACTAAGTAGTCCCTTTCGCCCGTGCCATCCATTCCTTCCATTTCTTAAACCCCACTGGCTTTTAATGAGCAGTGCAACTCCTCCCCCCCCTCTCCCCCCTCTGTCTTTCCTGAGGATTTGATATCCGTGTGTGTGTGTGTGTGTGTGTGTGTGTGTGTGTGTGTGTGTACTCACCTAGTTGAGGTTGCGGGGGTCGAGTCCGAGCTCCTGGCCCGTCTCTTCACTGATCGCTACTAGGTCACTCTCCCTGAGCCGTGAGCTTTATCATACCTCTGCTTAAAGCTATGTATGGATCCTGCCCCCACTACATCGCTTCCCAAACTATTCCACTTACTGACTACTCTGTGGCTGAAGAAATACTTCCTAACATCCCTGTGATTCATCTGTGTCTTCAGCTTCCAACTGTGTCCCCTTGTTACTGTGTCCAATCTCTGGAACATCCTGTCTTTGTCCACCTTGTCAATTCCTCTCAGTATTTTGTATGTCGTTATCATGTCCCCCCTATCTCTCCTGTCCTCCAGTGTCGTCAGGTTGATTTCCCTTAACCTCTCCTCGTAGGACATACCTCTTAGCTCTGGGACTAGTCTTGTTGCAAACCTTTGCACTTTCTCTAGTTTCTTCACGCGCTTGGCTAGGTGTGGGTTCCAAACTGTGCGCATACCCCAATATGGGCCTAACGAACACGGTGTACAGGGTCCTGAATGATTCCTTATTAAGATGTCGGAATGCTGTTCTGGGTTTGCTAGGCGCCCATATGCTGCAGCAGTTATTTGGTTGATGTGCGCTTCAGGAGATGTGCCTGGTGTTATACTCACCCCAAGATCTTTTTCCTTGAGTGAGGTTTGTAGTCTCTGACCCCCTAGACTGTACTCCGTCTGCAGCCTTCTTTGCCCTTCCCCAATCTTCATGACTTTGCACTTGGTGGATTTGAACTCCAGGAGCCAATTGCTGGACCAGGTCTGCAGCCTGTCCAGATCCCTTTGTAGTTCTGCCTGGTCTTCGATCGAGTGAATTCTTCTCATCAACTTCACGTCATCTGCAAACAGGGACACCTCAGAGTCTATTCCTTCCGTCATGTCGTTCACAAATACCAGAAACAGCACTGGTCCTAGGACTGACCCCTGCGGGACCCCGCTGGTCACAGGTGCCCACTCTGACACCTCGCCACGTACCATGACTTGCTGCTGTCTTCCTGACAAGTATTCCCTGATCCATTGTAGTGCCTTCCTGTTATCCCTGCTGGTTTCCCCCATTTTTGCACCAATCTCTTTTGTGGAACTGTGTCAAGCCTTCTTCTCCTCAA
>NC_069400.1:82894992-82932800 GCF_026875155.1 Cherax quadricarinatus | reverse complement strand
TTTTCCTTTCCATTTTCTAAAACCCCACGGTTTTTAAATAGCAGGCAACCCCTCCCCCCCCTCTCCCCCCCTGTCTTTCCTGAGGATTTGATATCCGTGTGTGTGTGTGTGTTTTGGGGTGTGTTTTGTGTTGTACTCACCAATTGAGGTTGCGGGGTCGAGTCCGAGCTCCTGGCCCCTCTTTTCCTGTCGCTACTATCACTCTCCCTGAGCCGGAGTTTTAAAACATACCTCTGCTTAAAGCTATGTAGGATCCTGCCTCCACACATCGTTTCCCAAACTATTCCACTTACGATACTCTGGGCTGAAGAAATCTCCTAACATCCCGTGTTCACGTGTTTTCATTTCCCAAAACTGTGCCCCCTTTTTAACTGTGTCCAAACTCTGGAACATCCTTCTTTGCCACCTTGTCAATTCCCTCGTTTTTTGTAGTCGTTATCATGTCCCCCCTATCTCTCCGTCCTCCAGTGTCTCAGGTTTTTCCCTTAACCTCCCCCCTTTGGGGGACATCCCTCTTAGTCTGGGATAGTCTTGTTGCAAAATTTTGCACTTTCTCTAGTTTCTTCAGCGTTGGTAGGGTGGGTTCCAAACTGGGCCGCATACCCCAATAGGGGCCAACGAACACGGTGACGGGTCCTGAAGTTTCCCTTAAAAGATGTCGGAAGGGTTTTCGAGGTTTGCTGGGCGCCCATAGGCAGCGTTTTTTGGGGTTGTGCGCTTCGGAGAGTCCGGTGTTATACCCACCCCAAATCTTTTTCCTTGAGTGGGTTTTTGTTCTCTGACCCCCAGACTGACCCCGTCTGCACCTTCTTTCCCCTTCCCCAAACTTCAGCTTTGCACTTGGTGGGATTAAAACTCCGGGAGCCAATGCTGGACAGGTCTGCAGCCTGTCCAGACCCTTTTTGTATTCTGCCTGGTTTCGATCGGGGAAAATTCTTCTCATCAACTTCACGTCCTGCAAACAGGGACACCTCGGGTCTACCCTTCCCGCATGTCTTTCCCAAAAAATACCAGAAACAGCACTGGCTAGGACTGACCCCGGGGACCCCGTGGTCAAGGTGCCCACTCTAAACCCCTCGCCAGACCATATTTTGCTGCTGCTTCCTGACAAGTTTTCCCCTGATCCTTTGGGTTTGCCTTCCCTTTTTTTCCCGCTTGGTCCCCCCAGTTTTTGCACCAATCTTTGTGTGGAAACTGTGTCAAGCCCCTTCTTGCAGCCCCAAGAAAATGCAACCACCCACCCCCTTCTTTGTCTTCTCTGTCCCATGTCATAGAACTCCATGGGTTTGTGACCAGGATTTCCCACCCCTGAAAACCATTTGGCTGCTGTTGATGAATCGTTCCTTTCTAGGTGTTCCACCCCCTTTTTCCCTGTAATCTTTCCATGATTTTGTACTATACATGTCATACCTGGCTTTAGTTTAATGCTTCATTCTGTCCCTTTTTTAAAGATGGGACACATTTGCGTCTTCCATCCCCTCGGCAATCTCCCTTTTTCGATAGATGTATT
Source organism: Cherax quadricarinatus (assembly GCF_026875155.1). Lineage (NCBI taxonomy): Eukaryota > Metazoa > Arthropoda > Malacostraca > Decapoda > Parastacidae > Cherax > Cherax quadricarinatus. Next base: position 82,931,290 of record NC_069400.1, on the reverse strand, counting down.
GAATTTTGTTGTTAGGGGTAACATAGCGCCTCGCTCCCCTCTTCAATACCCATGGGAATGTTATTGGCCGCATTGCCTTTGAGGTATCTAGTCACTCAAAGCCTTTTCATTCTTCCCCGGGTTTGTGTGCACTGTGTCCAGCATTTGGGGGTGTGCCCCACCTCCCGTTTTCGGGAGCCCCTTCTGTCCCTCTGTGAACATTCTTTGAATCTCTTGGGGGTTTTCCCAAACATACCAGGGTCATTTTTTGTTGTCCCCCCTCCTCCTTCCTTACCCTGTTTACCGGGGTCCTTGACGTTGTTTTCCTCCTAGTGGCTGACAAAGTTTCGGGTCAGTTTTTGGCTTCGCGCTAATGTCATTTTCATATTTCGTTGGGCCCCCTTCTTATCTGTGCATATTCGTTTCTGGCTCTACACAGTTCCCTTATTCTCCTGGGTCCTTTGCCTTCTATATTTCTTCCATTCCCAGCACCTTGGTTTTTGCCCCCTGCACCTTTGGGGGAAACCATGGGCTCTCCCGGTTTTTTTATTATTCCGTTACCCTTGGGTACAAAACCCTCCTCAGCCTCCTTGCATTTTGTTGCACATATTCCATCATCTCATTTAAATGGCTTCCCTGCCAGTTCTCTTTCCCACGAACCCCGTTCAGGGAGTTCCTCATTCCCGGTAGTCCCCTTTTTGTAGTTTGGCTCATTTTTTCCCGGCCTTCCTTTTTTCTCCCCCCACTTGACCTACGTTATTCGAAGCTTAAAACCACATGGTCACTGGCCCCCCAAGGGTCTTTTTATATGTGATGTCCTGATATTGCACTACCAGGTAATACAAGTCCAGCCTTGTGGTTCTCCTCCCTCCTCTCTTGTGTTCCCTTCGTGTTTGGGACATGAAGTTTTCCCTACCACCTCCACTCTAGCCCTCCCTGTATTTGGCCCCCATGTGGGTCCAAGTTTTTCCCAAACATCTCCTTGTGGTTAAAATCACCCATGATCAGGAGCTTTCCCTGCAAAACATGAGCCTTTTGGCCAAATCTAGCCAGTGTGTCAAAACCTCGCTCTATTGCTCTGCGTATTCTTGCCTTGGCCTCCTGCGTTCTGTGGGGTTATAATCACGCATTTCCCCCTTGGGGCCCTTTCCCGAGTTAATTTTTCCCCTATTAACACTTTCTTCTCCCCTTCCCCTCTCTCCAGTCACAAAATTCCCCGTTTTTGTCAGCAAAGCCCCCCTCCCCCCCCCTGTTCCCCCTGTCTTTCCCAGGATTTGGTATCCCCCTTTGGGAAAAATGGCACTGTTATCATACCTGAAGCTTGGTTTCTTTGAGAGCTTGATGTCCCGGGGTGCTTTTTTTGACTCTTTTATGCCACTCCTCCCACTTATTTTTTAATTCCCTCGCGTTTTTGTACCATACCTTCAGTTTCCTTCCAACCGTGGTTTGGGGGGGGCCCGTGGGGTGGGAACCTGTTTGGGATACTGTGGGGTTCTAAAGCTCGTTTGGGGGGAGGCTGTGGGTAGGATTGTAGTGTGGGTTGGGATGGTGGGATAGGTTGAATTTTTTAAATAGTTTGTGTGTGCTTGCACTTGCTGTTCTGTTTGCCTACTGACCTCTGCTGGTTCCATCCTTGTCTCTTTTCCTGCTCCCTTTTGCTTTTTGTCCTCTCCCTCAGCTGCGTCGTTTGATTTTGTTCTGTCTCGTCTAGGAACACCCCTTTACTCTTTCCCAGTATTTCAATCTGGGTTTTCTTTGGAGGATCCTGTTTTCCCCACTGTTTCCGTCCTGAGAATCAGCTTGATTGGTCGGTTTTCCCTTCGAGACCCCCCCCTTTCTGAAAATTTACAATCTGTCCCTCTCTTCACCTATTTTTCCCATGATTTCTCAAAATCCTTTCTTTTTTTCCTGCTGCCTTTAGTGTGTGTCCTTTCCTCTCTCCCTGAAGCCCAGGATAAACACGTTTTTCCCTTTCTTCCTCCCATTCCTCACCTCTGGATCTGGATCCTGCCTGTAGTGGTCTTTCTCCCCTTTTTTTTTCCAGTGGCTCTTGATAGCATGGTTGTGCCCAATTCCGACCCCACACCCCTTCCATCTGCAAACCCCTGTTCTTCCTTTCACTCCCGGTCCTCCTTGGGGAGGGTGATATGACTTAGCAATTTCATAAATTCCTTCCTTCCGTTCGGCCTCGCCTCAAAATGCGTGTCTTCCTGGTCCTGCCCCGTAATCGCTTTAGCTATTTATCTCAACTTCAGGACCCTTATCTTGGCTACTGCAGTTTCGACTTGTGCCTCCCAATTCTTTGTCTCCTTCTCCAACCTCTTTTCCAATTTCACAGAGAGCTCTTTCTCCATTTTTTCAGAAAGCTCTCCTAATTTTCTCTCCCACTCTTGTTCCAACCTTTTCCACTGCTCCTCCATCCACTCCTCCCTACCAGAACCATTCTCATCTGATCCTTGGTTCCTGCGAGTCCCCACCATTTTTTTTTTTTTTTTTTTTTTTTTTTTTTTGTGAGAGAAGAGAGAAGGGAAAGGTAGAAGGAGAGAGAGAGGGGAAGAGTGAGAAGGGAAAGGGGGAGAGAGAGTGTGAGAGGGGGAAAGAGAGAGAAGGGAAGGGAAGGAGAGGGGGAGAGTGAGAAGGGAAAAATGGAGAAGAGATGGAGAGAGAGAGAGAGAGAGAGTGAGAGAGAGAGCGAGAGAGAAAGAGAGAGAGAGAGAGAGAGAGAGAGAGAGAGAGAGAGAGAGAGAGAGAGAGAGAGAGAGAGAGAGAGAAGGGAAGGTAGAGAGAGGGGGATAGTGAGAAGGAAAAAGGGGAAGAGAGTGAGAGTGAGAGAGAGAGGGGGAGAGAGAGTGAGGGGAAGGGTAGGAGAGGGGGAGAGTTAGAAGGGAAAATGGGGAAGAGAGAGAGCAAGAGAGAGAGAGGGAGAGGAGGGAGAGAGGGAGAGAGGGAGAGAGAGGGAGAGAGGGAGAGAGGGAGGGAGAGTGAGAGAGAGAGGGGGAGAGAGAGTGAAGGGAAGAGTTGGAGAGGGGGAGAGTTAGAAGGGAAAATGGGGAAGAGAGAGAGCAAGAGAGAGAGAGAGCAAGAGAGAGAGAGAGCAAGAGAGAGAGAGAGAGTGTGTGTGTGTGTGTGTGTGTGTGTGTACTCACCTACTCACCTAGTTGAGGTTGCGGGGGTCGAGTCCGAGCTCCTGGCCCCGTCTCTTCACTGATCGCTACTAGGTCACTCTCCCTGAGCCGTGAGCTTTATCATACCTCTGCTTAAAGCTATGTATGGATCCTGCCTCCACTACATCGCTTCCCAAACTATTCCACTTACTGACTACTCTGTGGCTGAAGAAATACTTCCTAACATCCCTGTGGTTCATCTGTGTCTTCAGCTTCCAACTGTGTCCCCTTGTTACTGTGTCCAATCTCTGGCACATCCTGTCTTTGTCCACCTTGTCAATTCCTCTCAGTATTTTGTATGTCGTTATCATGTCCCCCCTATCTCTCCTGTCCTCCAATGTCGTCAGGTTGATTTCCCTTAACCTCTCCTCGTAGGACATACCTCTTAGCTCCGGGACTAGTCTTGTTGCAAACCTTTGCACTTTCTCTAGTTTCTTCACGTGCTTGGCTAGGTGTGGATTCCAAACTGGTGCCGCATACTCCAATATGGGCCTAACGTACACGGTGTACAAGGTCCTGAATGATTCCTTATTAAGATGTCGGAATGCTGTTCTGAGGTTTGCTAGGCGCCCATATGCTGCAGCAGTTATATGGTTGATGTGCGCTTCAGGAGATGTGCCTGGTGTTATACTCACACCAAGATCTTTTTCCTTGATTGAGGTTTGTAATCTCTGACCCCCTAGACTGTACTCCGTCTGCGGCCTTCTTTGCCCTTCCCCAATCTTCATGACTTTGCACTTGGTGGGATTGAACTCCAGGAGCCAATTGCTGGACCAGGTCTGCAGCCTGTCCAGATCCCTTTGTAGTTCTGCCTGGTCTTCGATCGAGTGAATTCTTCTCATCAACTTCACGTCATCTGCAAACAGGGACACCTCAGAGTCTATTCCTTCCGTCATGTCGTTCACAAATACCAGAAACAGCACTGGTCCTAGGACTGACCCCTGCGGGACCCCGCTGGTCACAGGTGCCCACTCTGACACCTCGCCACGTACCATGACTCGCTGCTTTCTTCCTGACAAGTATTCCCTGATCCATTGTAGTACCTTCCCTGTTATCCCTGCTTGGTCCTCCAGTTTTTGCACCAATCTCTTGTGTGGAACTGTGTCAAACGCCTTCTTGCAGTCCAAGAAAATGCAATCCACCCACCCCTCTCTCTCTTGTCTTACTGTGTGTGTGTGTATGTGTGTGTGTGTGTGAGTGTGTGTGTGTGTGTGCGCGCTAATATTAATTTCGTCTTTGATTGGAAACCAGAAATTAATTGTAAGAAAAACGCTTAATAAATATCGCCCGTGACTGCATAAAATAACAAATATGAGTCAAGAAAAATATAATATAAAATAGGAAATATATAACCTGTGCAGAGGGAGACTAAACTGCTGATGACCAGAGTGATGATGACGCCAGTGACGCCGCTGTAGCAGTACGAGATATCATACATGGTCTTGTGTGTTGATCTGTAGTGACAGTAGACAGTGATTATTGGCACTTGCTGCTGTATGTTAGCAACGTACAAGCAACACTCTCTCAAACTCTCCTACTTGTTTCATTCACAAAAATATTGTGTAGGCAATATAGTTTACAGTTAATTTATATGTAAATCAAAATATTAATTATTTATTAATTAATTATTTACAAAATAGAACATGTTAATGAAATTAGAAAACAGAACATATTACTGAATAGACAACAGTTAATCGACCACTCCTACATGCCACTCCAGCCCATCAGTTTGTTGTACATACACCTACTTATCTGGTTATCCGTCGTCTATCACCTGGGCCACCTTCACGCCAGTTGCCCTCCTTCTGGTCAGCCGTTCATGGTTTGGTCAGGTGTCCGCTGTCTGATCGGCTATTAAACGCTTGCTTTTCTGACAACTATCTTGACAGCATCCCAATAGAAATCAGTTTCTGTCAGGACGGCTGCCACCGCCTGCTCTCTAACCCACTGACCATGCAGCTACCTGTTTATTAGCTACCTGTTTATCAGCTACCTACTGTCTAACGAGCTCTTTCCTGATTATTCAGCTACTCTCGGATCAACCACGAACTATCCGATCAGCTCAATACAGTCTAGCAATGCACCTACCATCTAGTTAATATCCCACTATCTAGTCAGCATCACACCGTCTAGTCAACATCCCACCGTCTAGTCAGCATCCCACCGTCTAGTCAGCTTCCCACCGTCTAGTCAGCTTCCCACCGTCTATTCAGCATCCCACCGTGTAGTCAGCATCCCACCGTCTATTCACCTCCCTACCGAATTGTCTGCCACAACTGTCTGGCCAGCCGATCATTGTCTGATCAGTTTCCCATTCTCTCTAAATGACCAAACGACCTCAACAGCCCCTCTTCAGCCCTCTGACTAATACTTTTAGTAACTCCACACATATTTCTAATTTCCACACTATGAATTGTCTGCATAATGACTCATGAAATCGTAATGACACGATTGCAAACAAACCATACCACTCTCTGATCGCGGGTTCTAACCCCGCCCGTGGTATGGTTTTTTTTTTCTCTGCATAATATTTACACCACACATTGCCCTTAGGCACGACATCTCCACTGTCTCCAGTGTCCTCCTTGCTGCAGCATTTACAACCGATGCTTCATACCCATATAAGAGTGATAGTTCCACTATACTCTCGTGCATCTCCGTCTTTGCCTTCATGGATAACGTTTTTTGTCTCTACAGATACCTCAACACACCACTCACCTTCCTTAACCAGTTCTATGGTTAACCCCATTCTTCATAACCCCATCTGCTGACAAGTCAACTCCCAAATATATGAACACTGTGAAGGCTTACTCAGCCCTGTAACAACTTCAGTCAGTATTACTAAGGCTGGCTCCTCCTCAGGAAAATTAATGAATAGAAAAAGAACAAAAACTGACAAACATAAACACTGTATTATTTAGAAAATATAAAATATAAAACTCTTAAATACGAAATATTGATCCTTCCTTAAAGAAAATGAAAAATGAAAAATATAAATGATATCTGAATTCAACGCTAATATATATATATATATAACTTGGGTGTCTGGTGTTGGTGACACTGCGTGTTGTTGAAATCGTAGCCGTTGCCGATGATGGGTGGGGGTCGCAGGTGTTGGTGACAACCCACCGGCTCGTTCTTCACAGATTTTATAGCTGTCAATAATCTGTCCAGATGACAGGAAAGCAGGTTTTCTCCACTGCAAAGATGAGGGATTATATCCTGTTACTTGCATACACAAACAGGTAAGTGGATCAGAATTTGGGATGTCTCAGAACGTTAGTCCGTCACCTTAAATTCTACTCGTTGATTAGCAGGTGACCCTCTCTGTCCTTTCAAGCTGTAAAGAGAGACAAAATTACCCACTGCTTTATGAAATCACTTCCATGATAAGTACAATACCTAAAAGATGTGGTGATAATTAAAACATTTAATGTATCAAGACTGAAAAGACTAAATTAATTATTGGTCAAAATTTGAAGCTTTCAACCAATAAGTCCATTTGAATATGATCGGCGTGTACTTACAGTAGTGTTGGGAGCTGTGAGTCGAGTGATTTACTGTTTGACCGGAGCCCCACACGTCACCTTTTGGGGGGGGAAGAGGGAGGGGAAATGATAGGGGGAGCTAGACTGACCCTACCTTAACAAGCAGCCGGCAATCAAACTATCACTTTCGGGGAGGGGGAAAAAGGGGGGGGAATAGCAGGAGCTGGACTTACCCTACCTTAACAAGTAGCCGGCAATGAAACTATTGTTACTATATACTCCCTCGCTACTCCTATCTATTGAACTTTTCCCTCGCACTCCCCCATACCAAGACTTATAGTCAAGGAGTATAAGAAAAAGAGGAGAGGAAAAAGTTCTAACATGTGGAAGTCGCGTAAGGCAACAAATCTTCTACTGACTGTCATGACTTAACCAGTCAGAGAAATAAATTGGATGAACCATTGATATGTACAATATGGAACTTAAAAAAGCCTGGAGTGCCAATGTCCACCTCAAGAGGCGACTGTTGGTTCTCTTAAAAAGTTTTAGGTATATCAAAGGTTTGTGGTCCGTTTCTAAAATGAATTCTTTTCCCCAGAAAATTTAAAATTTAAGTCTGGAATACCCCACACAAGGGCCAAAAATTCCTTTTCTATGGGGGAGTATCTCTTTTCTTCGCGGAAGGAGTTTCCGGCTTAGGAAGCATACAGGGAAGGGAGTACCATCATGGTTTTGTAGTAAACACCGCACCTAAGCCAGTATTGGAGGCATCAGTTCTTAAACAAAATGTTTTATTAATATCGGAATCTTAATATAGGGTCTTTCGAAAAGATACTTTTAATCTCATTAAATTTTTCCCCCGAGCTACGTCGTAAAGTTCAAGGGGTTTCCTTCACAGACTTTTTAAGGAAGTCGATAAGATGCCTGTAAGATCAGTATGGTTCGGATAAAACCTGCATAAAAATTTACAGAAACCAAGAAAGCAAACGCTTTGAGCTTCTTGGTTTTGGGGAATTTAAAATTCTAATAAAGCTTTGATCTTACTGGGGGAGGCTGCAGAGAGTTATTAGAAAGTATCAGTCCAAGATATCTAATCTTGTTATACCCAAGGAAGCATTTCTTTCGGCTTGGCAGTGGGGCCCTGTGAGCGTAACCTACGCAAAACTGATGTTAATGTTTGGATATGTTCGCCCCCACGTGGATGTCATTACATAAATATTATCAAAATAAACTGAAACATTTGGCATATTACCCAAGACCTTTCTCATCAGTCTCACGTAGGTAGCACAGGCAGTTACCAAACCGAAGGGCATAGTTCTATACTGCATCAGTCCTTGGTGGGTAGGAAAAGCGGTGTACTGCTTAGAAGAAGAATCTAACATTACTTTATGATATGCCTGCGCAATATCAATCTCTGAAAAGAAGGAAGTGTCATAAAATTTGTGTAGATCGCTATCTATTAAGGGCATAGGCTCAGCATCCCACCGAGTTATAGCATTAAGGCCTTTGAAGTCAGTAGCAAGTCTATATGAATTATCCTCCTTCTTAACCATGACTACTGGTGAGCAATATGCAGATACTGAAGGTTCAATGATCTTTAGTTTTAATAATTTGTCTACCTCTCGGTCAAATGCATCCCTAAGGTGAACTGGAACTGGGTATAATTTTCGTTTGATAGGATTGTCCGTCAATAAGTCAATCTTATGGACTACCGTGGAGGTAGCACCTGGAATATCAGTAAAGACGTCTGAAAAGTTACACATTGAAGTAGTTCATGTCTCTTATGGTCATCCAAAGATTAATTAATATTAATGTTTGTTGCGCCCGAGTGGTCGAGTCACCAAGTCATGTAGTTCTCCGTCATAGTCTATGTTAGAGGTGTCAATTACGCACACCTTACATTCTTCAGTTGATTTATCAAGTTCGTGTGGAAAAACTAAGTCAAAGTTATTAAGGCAGTTAACCGAATTTCTTCGGTAATATTTCTTAAGGATGTTGATATGATAAAGCTTTGGTTTCCCCTTGACTTCTATGAGGTAGTCAACTTTCCCACAAATTTTTAATACTTTATATGGACATTTCCATGCTACTAATAATTTATTTGACTTGATAGTCAAAAGTACCAGAACTTCATCCCCTACGTTAAAACTTCTCCTCTGACTTTTGGAATCAAAATAGGTTTTGTACTGGTCCATTGACAAACTTAAGTTTTTCGAAACTATGTCAAAGGTCTCCTCAAGTTTGGAAATCTAAGGTCAAGGAGAAATGGAAAGAAGACTGAACCTCACATTTACCTCCTCATTAGTCCATAAGGCATGAAGGATGGACAATGGGCCTTGGCCTTTTCTACCATAGAGAATTTAAAAAGGTGAAATCCCAAAGAGTCCTGGGAACTTCCCTCATTGCAAACAAAGCACAGGGTAGGTAACGATGCCATCCTTTATGTTTAAGGGAGCAAAGTTTCCTTAAAATGGACTTAGAATCGAATGCTGGCGCTCAATCCTCCCATTACAGCTGGGATAATAGGGTGTGGTGAAGAGAGGCTTCACTCCCAGAATTTGGGTTTATAGATGTTGCATTAAGTCAGATGTGAATTGTGTCCCACGGTCAGACAAAATTTCTCTAGGGATGCCCACTCGGAGAAGATGGACAAAAGGGCTTCAGCCACCTCTGTAGTAGTTATGGTCTTTAAGGGTTTCAGCTTCAGGGAAACTCGAAGCATAATCAACTAATGTTAATATATATCTATGTCCCCCAGATGAAAGTGGGGAGAAAGGGACCAACTATGTTTAATAGCTACTCTTTCAAAAAGGTACCGTAAAGACTGGCATTTTGGGCCATAGGGACTCGCCTGGTACCTCGGAGGAGGACAGTTGGCAAACTTTACACGATTTTCAATAGGTAGTGACATCTGAGACATTTTTGGCCAAAAATAGGTTTCCCTAATTTTATTTAAGGTTTTACGATGCGAGAAATGTTCCGGCCACTGGCAGGTCATAAGCCATTTTAAGAACAGTCTCTCTGCATTGACTTGGAAACAACTAAGATGGAATTAGACTATCTTATCTGAATTTAATTTGAATACTGACTTTGTACAAGATACCTTTTATATATTCAAATTTATATGAAAAGTTTTTCCTTTGGAAAAACTTGATTTTGTTTAGCGGCATTATGGCAATTCTGAAGAGAAGGGCAATTACGTTGTAAATTGACAAAGGAGTCCTTCGATATATCTAAAGGCTTAAAGTCAGGGAAAATCAAAGGATGGACAGTAGGAGAAGCCTGGGCTTTGGTCTGAGTCCTAGTCAAGACATTTATAGTATCGGAGGTGATATCTTCACTTTCATCTAATAAGTAAACCGGTGATCCTTCTACCTCGCTTTCGAGAGTAGCATCACTGGGTTTTTTAAACCCACATGAATCTCACGAGACAATGTCTCATCTGAACTTTCGAGTGGCTTCTCTGACTCTACAGGAAGAGGTTCTGAAACACCTATGTCCATCTTTGGTGATGAAAGGTCAAAACCCCAGAAGGAAGAAAGGCACCTTTTTATTACCTATTAGTATGGAGCAAGAAGTGATGGGAGCTGGTAAAGGCTTCAGACCAACCTTTTGAACCATTTAGACCTAATGTAACAACGGATGGAAGGGAAAGTGTCCGTACGGCCCAAGTAGTCTGAAAGTATAGCAGAGGAATGAGTTTCTTTAAGGTTAGGGAACAGCTTATCAGAAATGACTATACATGTGCATCCCGTGTCTCGTAAAATGGTAGATACATTAAGTCCATTAACTGTTCCTGAACAGAAGGGTGCTTGGTCATTACAGTCTTTTAAAAAATCTTCCAACTTTTTGGGCCTTCTTAGAAGGACAATCTGGACGTTTATGTCCCTTAAACCACACAAATGACAAACAGAATAAAAGAAGTCATTTTACTTTTTCCCCTAGAGGCTTTGATTTCTTAAGGTCTGATTTAACCCCTTTCTCTTAGGGTTCGATCTCCTTTTGGTCTTTATAGGAATTGTGAGCCTCAGCATACAGGTCAGCAGCCTCAGCAACTTCCTCAGCTTTAATCAGATTACGTTCTCTGATGAATGTTCGTATCTGATGGGGAAGATCTGTCAGGAAATGGTCACAACCATGAAGTCTCTAAGAGATTCATAACTGCGATCAATTCCTGAACTCTCTATCCAAAAGTCGAACAAACGAAAGAGTGTTACTTGTAACTGCTGAAAGTTCTGGCCAGGCTGTAAGGTGGCATACCTGAAATCTTTCCTGTAAGAATTAGTGGTTTTTTGATATGCTTTAAGGATTGCCTTCTTCAGTAGGTTATAATTACATATGATATCCTGTGACAAAGTTGCATAGATATTCAAAGCGGTACCAGAAAATAACATTCCTAACCTGGTAGCCCAGGTGTCAGCAGGCCATTCACAGAGGGTAGCGGTATTTTCAAACCTGATAATGTATGAAGTTATGTCTTCCCCCTCTGTGAAGGGAGGTAAATTAGGTGTTGGAATATGTGTACTAGCTGCACGTTGTTCCATTACTCCTTCCTATAATTGCTGTTGTGAGAAAGTTAACTTTTTATTCTCTAATTCAAGGTGAGATTTTTTTGAGCTCGTGATCCTTTTCTCTCTCTATTAACTCACGAATTTTAGCTTGTTCCTCACGTTCTCTAGCTCTTTCCTCACGTTCTCTAGCTCTTTCCTCACGATCAAGTCTATCACGCTCTTTTTTTGTCTTCTCTTTCGATTCTCAATCTCTCTTTTTCCTATTCTCTTTCGATTCTCTCTCTCTCCTTTTCAATTCTTTCCTGGATTTTAGCACTAATGAAAGATTCTAAATTTTTCCTTGTTATTCCTAACTTACTTCCAGCATTCATCCAAAACTGGTATTCCTCCATATTTGCAAGAATAACTTAAACTAGCAGGGGAAAATGAAATGGGTATCAAAGAAAATGGAGGGTTCAATTCCTGTTCCGCTCAAACTGTAAATAAACCAGAGGGCTCGATCCCTACTTCAATTAAACAATATGTATTAATTAAAACGAAGGGTTCTATGCCGGCTCCGAGCAAACAGTAAGTAGAATGGGGTCACTTGACCATCCAATCTTCTCACCAACAAATCAAGAGTGTCCTACGACAGTTCCCTTGATATAATAAAGAGCTCAATGAAACAAATTGTCATTAGAAAATCTCGGGTCCCTAGAGTCTAATCCTCCAAAGTGTTTCAAGCTCGAACAAAAAGGTGGCAGAATTAATATTATATCCTGCCCGACTTTACTTACAATAAATTGAGACTATAACAATCACCAAATCTTTTAAATACCTGTACTGTAGTCCTACCATAGAAAAATGATTACTCATGGCTGGTGGTAACCGTCTGTGGTATGCGGCGTTGAAGTTTCAAAGGTAAAATTCGAGATGGGTTGAATCTTGATTCAGTCGAGTTGATCCTGGCAAGGTTGCCACTTGTGAAGGCTTCTCAGCCCTGTAACAACTTCAGTTAGTATTACCAAGGCGGCTCCTCCTCAAGCAAAATTAATGAATAAAAAAAAAACAAAAAAATGAAAACAATTAAAAAACTGTATTATTTAGAAAATATAAAATATAAAACACTTAAATATGAAATATTGATCCTACCTTAAAGAAAATGAAAAATGAAAAATATAAATGATATCTGAATTCAACGCTAATATATATATATATATATATATATATAAAACTTGGGTGTCTGGTGTTGGTGACACTGCGTGTTGTTGAAATCGTAGCCGTTGCCGATGATGAGTGGGGCTCGCAGGTGTTGGTGACAACCCACCGGCTCGTTCTTCACAGATTTTATAGCTGTCAATAATCCGTCCAGATGACAGGAAAGCAGGTTTTCTCCACTGCAATGATAAGAGGTTATATCCTGTTACTTGCATACACAAACAGGTAAGTGGATCAGAATTTGGGACGTCTCAGAACGTTAGTCCGTCTCCTTCAATTCTACTCATTGATTAGCAGGTGACCCTCTCTGTCCTTTCAAGCTGTAAGAGAGACAGTTACCCACTGCTTAAGAAATCACTCTCCATGATAAAGACAATACCTAAAAGATGTGGTGATAAAATTAAAACATTTAAAGTATCAAGACTGAATGGACTAAGTTAATTTTTGGTCAAAAGTGAAAGCTTTCAACCAATAAGTCCACTAGAATATGAGCAGGCATGTACTTACAGTGTGTTGGGAGCTGTGAGTCGAGTGATTTACTGTTTGACCAGAGCCCCACACGTCACCTTTCGGGGGGGGGAATAGGGAGGGGGAAGGGATAGCGAGAGCTAGACTGACCCTACTTAACAAGCACCGGCAATCAAAACTTTCACTTTCGGGGAGGGGGAAAAAGTGGGGGGAATAGTGGGAGCTGGACTTACCCTACCCAACAAGTAGCCGGCAATGAAACTATTGTTTTTTATATACTTTCCCCCGCTACTCCTATCTATTGAACTTTTCCCTCACAAACACATTCCATATTCCCTCCCTCCAATTGATATTCAATTTTTTCATTATCTAAATCGTTTGATACCTTATCACCTTACTCTTATCTATGTTCACTTTCCCAAATTTCTACCTTTACACACCCTCTCAAACTCGTCCACTAATCTTTGCAACCCATAAGCACGTATCATCAGCAAAAGTAAATGAGTCAACTTTCCCCCTTTGTATTTAATTCCCCCTAATTTAATCCCAACCCCTCTCCCCAACACCTTAAAAATTTACTTCTTTTACAACCACATCTATAATTATGTAAACAACTATGGTGACATTACACATTCCTGTTTAAGACCTACTTTTACTGGGAAGTAATCTCTCTCTCTCCTACACACCCTAACCTGAGCCTCATTATCATCATAAAAACTCGTTACAGCATTTAAGTAACCTACTACCTATGCTATACACTTGCAACATTTGCCACATTGCTTCTCTATTCACCCTATCATATGCTTTTTCTAAATCCATAAATGCAATGAAAATTTCGCTAGCCTTATCTAAATACGTCGTCGTAAGCTCCTCTCTTCTATGTGCGGGTTATTTGTGTATCGTTCCAGTCACGGTATTGTGCCTTTTTTGTTATTTACCGTTCATATGTATGTTTCAATGTAAACACTTGATCTACACATTCCTTACTCATTCTAAAGCCTCCTTGCTCATCTGCAATTCAGCACTTTGTCTTACCTCTAATTGTTTCATTAATAAACCTACCATACACTTTACCACATTGCTTCTCTATTCACACTATCATATGCCTTTTCTAAATCCATAAATGCAATGAAAACTTTCGCTAGCTTTATCTAAATACTGTTCACATGTATGTTTCAATGTAAACACTAGATCTACACATCCCATACCCATTCTAAAGCCTCCTTGCTCATCTGCAATCCAGCACTTTGTCTTACCTCTGATTGTTTCAGTAATAAACCTACCATACACTTTACCAGGTATAATCAGTAAACTTACTCCCACATAATTTTTGTAAATCTCTTGTCCCCCTTCCCTTTATATAAAGGATCTCTACATGCTCTCTGACAGTCCCTAGGTACCTTCCCCTCTTTCATACATTTATTTAACAAAAATACCAACCACTCCAACACTATATCCCACCCCCTGCTTTTAACATTTCTGTCGTCCAGTCAGTTCCAGCTGCTTTACCCCCTTTCATTCTCCGCAATGCCTCACGCACCTCTCTCACACTCACATCCGGCTCTTCTTCACTTCTAAAAGATGTTATACCTCCCTGTCCATTGCATGAAATTACTGCCTCCCTTTCTTCATCAACGTTCAAAAGTTCCTCAAAATGCTCCCGATATCTTATCGATATCTGCTTATCTCCAAATATTTTTCTTATTCTCAGCAAAATTTTGCTGACAATGCCTCACCCACTCTATTCATTTGCTCTTTTTGCACTCTCATCACTTTCTTTTACACTTCATATACTCTGCTCTTCACATATCACTTCTGCTTTCTAAAAACCTCTCATAAGCAACCTTTTTCTCTTTTATTGCAGCCTTTACCTCATCATCCCCCCAATCACTCCTCTATTCTCCTGCACCCACCCTCCTTTAGCCACAAACTTCTGCCCCGCATTCTAACACTGCATTTGTAAAACTATCTCACCTCTCTTCCACCACTCTCCCCCTCACTGCCAATATTCGCACTAGCCCGCCTATCTGCTAACAGTTTGCTTATATCGTACCCTAACTTCCTCTTCCCTTAGTTTATAAACTTTCAACTCTCACTTGCTGTTGCCATTTTCCTTTTGCTCCATCGACCTCTTGCTCTATCTGTAACTACAACTAAATTATGATTCGACAATCAGTTGCCCCTCAATAAACATGTACATCCTGAAGCCTACCTATCAACATTTTATCCACCAATACATAATCTAACAAACTACTTTCATTTTATGCTATATCATATATTGTATGCTTATCCTCTTCTTCATAAAATATGTATTACTTATTACCAAACCATTTCTACACATAGCTAAATTAAAGGTTCCCCATTTTCATTTGCCCCTGGCACCTCAAATTTACTAACTAATCCCTCCATAACATTTTTTACATAAGTACACACAACACACACACACACACACACACACACACACACACACACACACACACACACACACACACACACACACACACATACACACACACACACACAATTGCAGGGGCAGTGACCAGAGAAGACAGAGTATCTGGAATTCTCTGGAATTATCTGGAATTCTCTGGAATTATCTGGAATTATCTGGAGAGAGTTCCGGGGGTCAACGCCCTCGCGGCCCGGTCTGTGACCAGGCCTCCTGGTGGATCAGAGCCTGATCAACCAGGCTGTTACTGCTGGCTGCACGTAAACCAACGTACGAGCCACAGCCCGGCTGGTCAGGTACCGACTTTAGGTGCTTGTCCAGTGCCAGCTTGAAGACTGCCAGGGGTCTGTTGGTAATCCCCCTTATGTATGCTGGGAGGCAGTTGAACAGTCTCGGGACCCTGATACTTATTGTATGGTCTCTTAACGTGCTAGTGACACCCCTGCTTTTCATTGGGGGGATGTTGCATCGTCTGCCAAGTCTTTTGCTTTCGTAGTGAGTGATTTTCGTGTGCAAGTTCGGTACTAGTCCCTCTAGGATTTTCCAGGTGTATATAATCATGTATCTCTCCCGCCTGCGTTCCAGGGAATACAGGTTTAGGAACCTCAAGCGCTCCCAGTAATTGAGGTGTTTTATCTCCGTTATGCACGCCGTGAAGGTTCTCTGTACATTTTCTAGGTCAGCAATTTCACCTGCCTTGAAAGGTGCTGTTAGTGTGCAGCAATATTCCAGCCTAGGTAGAACAAGTGACCTGAAGAGTGTCATCATGGGCTTGGCATCCCTAGTTTTGAAGGTTCTCATTATCCACCCTGTCATTTTTCTAGCAGAAGCGATTGATACAATGTTATGGTCCTTGAAGGTGTGATCCTCCGACATGATCACTCCCAGGTCTTTGACGTTGGTTTCGCTCTATTTTGTGGCCAGAATTTGTTTTGTACTCTGATGAAGATTTAATTTCCTCGTGTTTACCATATCTGAGTAATTGAAATTTCTCATCGTTGAACTTCATATTGTTTTCTGCATCCCACTGAAAGATTTGGTTGATGTCCGCCTGGAGCCTTGCAGTGTCTGCAATGGAAGACACTGTCATGCAGATTCGGGAGTCATCTGCAAAGGAAGACACGGTGCTGTGGCTGACATCTTTGTCTATGTCAGATATAAGAACATAAGAACATAAGAACGAAGGAACACTGCAGAAGGCCTACTGGCCCATGCGAGGCAGGTCCAAGTCTCCTACCGGCTTAAGCCAATGCACCCAACCTAGTCAGGTCAGGTCACATTGACTTAAGGGAGGAACACGGCAACCGACCTGGTAGCACAAGCTATCAGGTCTAACTCACACCCACCCACATCCACTCATGTATTTATCCAACCTATTTTTAAAGCTACACAACGTTCTGGCCTCTATAACGGTACTTGGGAGTTTGTTCCACTCAATCCACAACTCTATTACCAACCAGTACTTTCCTATATCCTTCCTGAATCTGAATTTTTCCAACTTAAAACCATTGCTGCGAGTCCTGTCTAGGCTAGATATTTTCAGCACACTATTTACATCCCCTTTATTTATTCCTGTCTTCCATTTATACACCTCAATCATATCCCCCCTAATTCTACGTCTTTCTAGAGAGTGCAGATTCAGGGCCCTTAGTCTATCCTCATAGGGAAGGTTTCTGATACATGGATCAACTTTGTCATCCTCCTTTGTACATTTTCCAGAGAATTTATATCCATTCTGTAATAAGGTGACCAAAACTGTGCAGCATAATCTAAATGAGGCCTAACCAAGGATGTATAGAGTTGAAGAACAACCTGAGGACTCCTATTATTTATGCTTCTTGATATGAAGCCAAGGATTCTATTAGCTTTATTGCGAACACTTATGCACTGTTGTCTTGGTTTCAGATTACTGCTAACCAGAACTCCTAAATCTTTTTCGCAATCCGTAATATTAAGATCTACATTATTTAGTTTATATGTGGCATGATTATTGTCCTGTCCAACATTTAGAACTTTGCATTTGTCTATATTAAACTGCATCTGCCCTTCTCCGACCACTGCATCAGTCTATTCAATCTTCCTGGAGTGCTCGAATGTCCTCGTCAGAATGAATTCGACGGCCTATTTTGGTGTCATCGGAAAAACTTGCCGATGTCGCTCTTTATCCCCTCATCTATGTCGTTTATGTAGATTGTGAACAGCAGGGGGCCCAACACTGACCCCTGTGGAACACCGCTCGTGACACTTCCCCACTCTGATTTCTCCCCATTTATGCAAACTCTCTGCTGCCTATTTGTCAACCATGCCTCTATCCAGGAAAAAATTTCTCCTCCTATTCCATGTGCTTTAATTTTCCTCAATAGTCTCTGATGTGGGACCCTGTCAAAAGCCTTACTGAAGTCCATATACACAATATCATATTCATTACCATGATCTACCTCCTCAAATACCTTAGTGAAAAAAGTTAAAAAATTCGTAAGGCAGGAACGCCCCTTTGTAAAACCATGCTGAGATTCGTTGATTAATTTATGCTTTCAAGGTGGCTACGAACTGCCTCGGCAATTATTGATTCCATAAATTTTCCCACTATGGAGGTTTGGCTTATTGGTCTATAGTTCGAAGCTAAGGACCTGTCACCTGTTTTGAAAATAGGTATCACATTTGCCATTTTCCACTTATCTGGCACCATGCCAGTTTGTAGTGATATGTTGAAAAGATTAGCCAAAGGTGTGCTAAGCTCCTCTTTACATTCCTTTAGAACCCTTGCATACAGTTCATCAGGGCCTGGGGATTTGTTAGGTTTTAATTTATCTATTTGCCTAAGGACCATGTCACTTGTGACCCTAATAGTACACAGTTTATTATCGTCCTGTTCTACATAATTTATCATTACTGGAATATCGCTGGTATCCTCCTGTGTAAAAACTGAGAGGAAGTATGTTGCAACCCCTGAATGGGTTACAATGATTATTATGTATATATGTAATGTATATTATCTTTTCATTTAATTTTATATTGCTTATATTTGCGATAATAGCTAAATCGTAAATGTATGACTTTATATTATTATTTGACTGTTATATTGTTATTTAGCTTATGTTGTTAGGATGTATATAAAATGTGCTCAGTTAGGCTTGATTGTCAAACTACTGTAATTATCGCTTGCCGCTCGTTATACTGCCGGCTTCTGAGCTGCAGTTGTCCACGTAGCTATCACGTGATCGAGGGGGGGGGTTGTCCTCACCTCTTGTGAAGTAGTCAGTCTGCTGGAGACTCGCTTGGTGGTTGGACAGATTGTCTGTCTCATTATTCTTGTTAGTTCTGTAGAACTTTGTTCACAGAACATTGTATAGACTTAGTGATTTTCGACGTTGTACTGAGGTTGTGTGTCACTTAGACACTCTGAACATCTCAGGTCCTTAGCTATAGCTTCTGACCTAATTTTGTACTGGTTCTTGTGTATTGTCACAGTCACAGTTTTACCTATGCTGAACAAAGATTCAGTATTATGGGAGTTTTGTAACTTTTGTGGAGGATCTGCAGATGGTCCCTACTTAGTGTCGTTATATTATCTCCTTGTTCCTGATTCTGTGTCGCAGTCGCTTGATATTGCATTGCTATTGGGCTTAGCATTCTTTGTTGTTCAAGCAGACTGTTCGGGTTGCCAGTCGGTCAAGAAGTTAGTTTATTTGAGGACTTTGTCAGTCACTTGTTTAAGTCTTATTCGAGTCTTGAGACATAGCTAACTACTTAAGAGCACTTACACGCATACACACACTTGTACATATTTGTAATATCTTATTAAATGTTAATGTACCTGACGGTACTTAAGAATTATAAATGTGATATGTGCTTTCAGCACAATAATATTGAACTCGAGAGATTGATTTTATTTTGATTGCTGTGATTTAATTTACTTTGATAATATACCTCTAGACAACTTATAGACTTAATAAATTTATTAAATTTTAATTTCTCTAGTTAGTAGCCTACCAGTTGTAATCCTAAAGCACTATTGAACCATACTAAATTTTAATGGATAATTGGACAAGGATACTGACTACTTGTTACGAAAACCCAGTAACAGGCTGGATGCTAGAAGGGCAGTCCTTTCTAGTATTCACTGGAGATCTCTAAGCTTTTAGAATCGCGTTTTTTGTAACAAATGGGGGCCTGTCCGGGAGGCTCTTGATCCAAGGTGTTGGAGAAACTGTCCGGGAGGCTCTTGATCCAAGGTGTTGGAGAAATTGTCCAGTTTGACATACTAGTGAATCTATGATCAAACACTTTGAGTACTTTCCTAATCTGAAGACTTTGAGTTTAGTCTTGTACAACATACCAGGTGGATGTATGTACCTGACTGAGTCTCTTGATCCAAGGAGATGGAAATACTGTTTTTGACAACCAACACTAAAATTCCTATTAAGATTATAGTTTCCCATAATCACTCTCTCGTAGTACAATTATTTTCGTGATGTATGCTAAAGTGAAACAGTTAATTGATACTCTGACTTTGTCTGAGTTAAGTACATTAAAACTTCAGACTCGTTGGCAAGTAGCCAAGTATCTCGGTGTGACGTATAACAGGAATTACACCGCTGAAACTGTCAGAGCGTTAATTAAAGACATTGTTTCCTGCTCATACAGAGATGTCTGATTATGATTCAGATTCAGAAAGTCTAGTGTCACAATTAGGAAGTATGACTCTATTTGATGAAGAAAGAACAACTAGAGCAGAAGTGAGCCTAGTGTCTGAGCCTAGTGTAGATCAGTTCTCGCTCGCTCCTTCCTTCACTGACACTATAGTACAGAGTATAGCTGTTAGTATGACACAGCCTAATACTAGTACAGTGTATGATACACCTGTATTTACTTATCCTAGACCAGATCTAGACACTCTAGAGACGGCTGGACCAAGTGTCCGACCTAAGGACCGTCCAGACCATGTTAATTTCCCTACTCCTCCATTACCCACTGGTCCTATCTCTCAGGAACAGTTTGCGAGGTTTGATGGAGAAAAACACATGTAAGTTGTCAGCTGATAGTGTTTCTACCACAGTCAAGAATCTAGTTGTGTTACCAGTTACATTTCGTGAACAAGCCATTGATTTTGCTCACAATAGTCCCATAGGAGGACATTTGGGTGTCAAGAAGACACTCGGTAAACTGGCAAAACATTTTACTTGGCCAAAGATGAAGGAAACAGTAGCTGATCATGTGCGACGTTGCCATGTGTGTCAAGTGACAGGCAAGCCAGCGCACACACCTCCACCTGCACCTCTCATTCCTATCACCGTGCATGGTGAACCATTCTCACGTCTTATTATTGATTGTGTTGGTCCTTTGCCTAGAACCAAACTAGGAAACCAATACCTATTTACTATTATGGACGCTGCAACACGCTATCCCGAAGCTATTCCTATGAGAAAAATTAATGCTCGTGCTATTGTGAGAGCGTTGATGAAATTTTTCTCCCAGGTTGGATTGCCACGAGAGATACAGTCAGATCAGGGATCTAACTTCACTTCTAAGATCTTTCGAGAAGCATTATCCCACCTAGGAATAAAGTCTGTACTTTCAACCAGTTATCATCCACAGTCACAAGGTGCTCTAGAGAGATTTCATCAGACACTGAAGTCCATGATGAGAGCTTATTGTGAACATTTTTCTAGAGACTGGGATGAGGGTATACCTTTCTTCTGTTCGCTATGAGAGAAAGTGAGCAAGAAAGTCTCGGGTTTAGTCCGTTTGAACTAATATTCGGACACCAAGTGCGTGGTCCTCTCGCAGTGTTAAAAGACGTGTGGACAGGAAAATCAAATCCATCATTGAGTACTTCACCTTCATTAATGCAGCAACATTTGACAGCCGCTAGAGAGCTAGCTTCGAAAAAAACCCAGTTTCAGCCCAAGCTAGAATGAAGCAAATTATGACAAGCGTGCTGTCTCTCGTTCTTTTAAAGCAGGAGATAAGGTGATGGCTCGTAAATTAGTCCCAGGTCATGCTCTACAAGCCAGGTATGAGGGTCCCCTGGAAAAATTAAAAAAGCTTAACACGAAAATTTATTTGGTACGTACGCCTGGAAAAAAAATCTAATCAGTTTACCATGTTAACCACTTAAGGCATACAAACCCCTAGTCCCTACCAAACAAATTCTTTTCTTCCTAGGACAGAGGAAGAAAACGTCAGCTACCTAAAATCTCTAGGGGTATAAGTTCGTTTAAAAAAATTTTCGTGACTCACAACCCACTAAAACGTTTTTCCCTTGGGTAACCTTGGGGATTGATAAAGCTGGGATATTAAAAACAGATTTTAAATTTTCCCCCCTAAATTGTTCGGGGGTTTTCCCAAAAAAAACCGTTTTGCACTCGGGGTGTACATGACGTTAAAGTACAGGGAGATCACCCTTTAAAAGCAATCACCATATAGGATGAGTCCAACAAAGAAATAAAGAAATTGGAAAAGGGGTTGATTTTCTTTTATCCACGGATTTATTGAACCAGAAAAAAGCCAGGGGCATCCCCCCGGGTATTTTGGGCCCAAAAAACCCCTGACGGTATTTTCGGGATGTGCACTAAATTACAAAAAAGTAAAACTCTGTCACCTTCCCTTGAGGTTTTACCCTCTACCTCGCATTGCGACCTTTTGCCCCGTGTGTCAGGAGCCCAGTTTGTCAGCCGTTTAGATCTCTTACGAGGCTATTACCCAAGTCCCGCTTACTGAACGTGCTTAAAGAAATATCTGTTTTTAACTTTTCAAGATGGATTGTTTAACAAACCTCGTCCCCCCCTTGGGCCCCTAGTAATGCGGCTTCTTCATTCCAACGTTAAAGAACTTTTGCCCCCAACAATTTTAGAAGAGTAAAAGCCTACCTTGACGATTTAGTGGTGTATAGGGGACGAGGGGGGAAACCCGCACTTACGCACCCCCTCAGAGCATTTTTGAGAGACTGGCGCATTTAAAAATTCACTGTTAACTTAGCTAAATGTAGTTTTGGTCAAACCCAAAAATTCCTATCTAGGCTTTTGGGATCGGCCAAGGTGAGGTTGCTCCCATTGAAGGGTAAGGTTCGTGCAAATTTTTGAATTTCCATGCCCAGGAAAAGGGAAGGGGGGTACAGAGATTCCTGGGGAAGGCAGATATTATCGCAGGGTTTTGTCCAAACTTTTTTTTAGAAATTTCAGCTCCCTTCACTGAGTTATATACAAAAATTCAAGGGTTTAAACCCGGACAGAGAATTTTTCAGACTTTGTTCAAAAAGGGTTTAAGCGCTTTCTATCCTCTGCTCCTGTGTTGAAGAGTCCCTAATTTAATCTTCCCTTTTTTTTTTTTACCTATAGAGCCCAGTGGTTTTTGCCGTGGGGGGGCTGTGCTACTTTCCAAAAAGTCAACATCCACTGACATTCTCCATCCTATATGTTACAATTTATCAAGCTTAAACGACACCCAAAAAATTATGCACTATTAGAAAAAGGGGTCAAAACCCTTTTTTCCCCCCCCCCCCTTTGGTGTCCCTTTTGGAAAAATTTTGACGGTTTTGGGGGGACTTTCCCCCCTTTTAAAAATTCCCTTTTTTTTTGACCACAACCCTTTACCTTCATAAACAAATATGAAAAGTAAAAATGCTAGGGTCATTAGGTGGGGGCCCCCAAAATCCCAAACCTTTTTCTATTTGTATAAAACACCAAAAAGGGTCATTGTAATGTAATTTCGGGCGCTCTGTCCCGTTTCCCTTAAAAATTATCCCGTTTCATTAAATTAACGTAATTTTTTGGGCCCAAAAAAACCTTTTGTTACTTGCTATCTCCCAAAATTTAGTAAAGTAACTTAATCCCCACCCATATTAAAAATTTTAAAAAACTCAGTCCCTGTCTAATTTTTATTTTTATATATTCACAGTAAAGTTTAAAGGGGGGGGGGGGGGAGACAAGCTTTAGTGTTGAGTGATAGTGTGGTGTGGGGGATTTACTGGGGCGTACGGGAACACTTTCCCGCCGCAGACCCCCCCCCCCCACTACACACCCCCTTTAAACTGTTTCATACTCAGATTTTCAAACGTCTTGCCCTTTTTACAACCACTACTTAAGAGTGGGGAAAGCAGCTCCTCTACATGAAACGAGCCTCAAATGCCCCCTTGGGCCCCGCTATCCTTCCCCTAAAACTGATGTTTTATAACCACAGTAAGCAGAAATAAAGATACTGTGTACTGCCCTAGTTAGGGGCATATCCTAGTGACGGGCGCCCGTGAAATTTTTAGAAGTGGGGTTGGCACAAGAGACTCGGAATTAAAATTTTTTTGGGCATGAGTAACCAGAAATAATGGATAGACATTCATGCAACCCCAGTTTCGAACCCCCTTGTCCCTGTTGGGGGGGGGGTTTTCAAAACCCCCAATGGGGTTTCAAAGATTATTATGTAATATTAAAGTATATTTTTCTTTTCATTTAAATTTTTTATTCCCTTTTATTTGCGATAAAACTAAATCCCTAAATGTAAAACTTTTTTATTATTAAAAAATTTTACTGTTATATTTTTATTTGCTTTTGTTGTTAGGAGTATAAAAAATGTGCTCAGTTAGGCTTGATTGCCCAAAAAACTGTAATTATCGCTTGCCGCTCGTTAAAACTGCCCGGGTTCCCGAAACTGCAGTTGTCCCCCGTAGCTATTTTACGTATTTTGAGGGGGGTCCTCAAACCCCTTTTGAAATAGTCCAAATCTGTGGGGACCCCGCTTTGGGGGGTTGGACAATTGGTTCCCGTCTCATTAAATTTTTTGTTAGTTCTGTAAACTTTGTTTACAGAACATTGTATAAAAACTTTTGTGATTTTTGAAATTGTTAAATGGGGGTTGTGTGTCACTTAGACACTTTTGAAAATCTAAAGGCCCCTTTGCTATAGCTTCTGACCAAATTTTTTTACTGTTTTTTGTGTATTGTCAAGTCCCCAGTTTTACCTATGCGAAAAAAGATTCAGTATTAGGAATTTTTTTAACTTTTTTGGGGGATCTGCAGTGGCCCCACTTTGTGGGCGTTATAATTTTCTCCTTGTTCCTGATTTTTGTGTCCCCAGTCGCTTGAAATTGGCATTTCAAATTTGGGGTTAGAAATTTTTTGTTGTTTTAAGCAGACTGTTCCCGGGTTTCCAGTCGTCAAGAAGTTATTTTTTTTAGGGCTTTGTCAGTCCTTGTTTAAGTTTTTTATTCGAGTCTTGAGACATAGCTAACTACTTAAAAGCCTTTTCACGCTTTCACACACTTGTACATATTTTTAATATTTAAATTAAAAATTTTAAAGTACCTGACGGTCTTAAGAATTATAAAGTGATAGTGCTTTCAGCACAATAATATTGAAATCGGAGAAATTTATTTTTTTTTGATTGCGTGATTTTAATTTTCTTTGATAATTTACCTCTTGACAACTTTTTAGACTTAAAAAATTTATTAAATTTTAATTTCTCTTTTTTAGTAGCCTAAACCCGTTGTAATTTCCCAAAGCCTATTGAAAACCCTACTAAATTTTTTAAAGGAAAATTTTGGGCAAGGGTACCCGACTACTTTTTACGAAAACCCAGTAAAAGGCGGGTGCTAGAAGGGCAGTCCTTTCTAGTATTCACTTGGGGATCTCTAAAACTTTTAAATCGCGTTTTTTTAACAAAGATGTGTTAAAAATTCTACACATTTCCTTATCACTGTCAGTGAGCTGACCCGAGGAACTTTTGAGTGGCCTATCTTGTCCCTGATCTTACTTTCTGTATACCTGAAAGAATCCTTTTGGGTTAGCCCTTCGATTCTCTTGCAACTTTAACCTCATAATCTCTTTTTGCTTTTCTAATTTCCCTTTTTTTTTTCTCCTTTTTAACTGAATATATCGATTTCTCAATTGCCCCTCTCCTCTTTTGATTTGCCTATATATGCCTCTCTTTTGACCAATCAGATATTTTAATCTATTGTTCATCCATTTAGGATCATTTTTTTTTGATCTGATTTCCCTATTTGGAACATAATTTGACTGAGCAAGCTAAAACTATGCCCTGGAAAGCATCATATCGGCAACCATCACCACCTACCTGACCCTTAGTCAGGTCATTCCAGTTCAGCCCACCTAAGTAATTTTTCAGTCCTATGAAATCAGCCAAGCGAAAGTCAGGGACGGAGACTTGATTGCCATTATTAGGGGAATTCCATGATATATTAAAACTGAGTGATTTGTGATCACTTTCCCCAAGCTCATCATTAACCTCAAGATTATTAATTAGTGTTTCCCTACTGGCAAGAACCAAGTCAAGGAAAGGGTTTTTTCCCTAGTTGGCTCTGTCACAAACTGTTTTAAAAAACAATCCTGGATCGTATCAAGAAAGTCACCTGACTCTAAATTTCCTGTCAAATTGCTCCAGTCAATCTGTCTATAGTTGAAATCTCCCATTAGCACAACATTTTCGTATGTAGATGCCTTACGAATTTCGTCCCATAGAAGTTTACTGCACTCCCTATCAAGATTTGGGGGCCCCGTAAATCACACCCAAAATTAGTTTTTCTCGGCCCTCGAGAAGCAGTAACCAAACAGATTCAGTGGCTGACGCTTCTAATTTAATATCTTGTCTAACACAACAATTTAAATTGTCTCTGACATAAAATCGCTACTCCACCACCTTTCCTGTTGACCCTGTCAGTGTGGAATAATTTATAGCCTTGTATTGACATTCAGAGGGCATCTCTCTATCTTTCAGATTGAGCCAGGTCTCTGTTATAGCAATAATATCTATGTCTCCTGCACTTGCAATTAATCTTAGCTCATCTATCTTATTTCTTACACTCCTGCTATTAGTATAGTAAACCTTAAGGGAGCTAGTCCCTTGCTGCCCTCTGCTGTCCCCCTTTGTTTGCTGACCTGATCTATTGTCTTTATTTATAACTTCATGCTGAATGCCTTTTATACATTACTGTTTCCAACCCAAGTGTTGCAACCTGCTTGTTTCCCACACACACCCATACCTCTATCTTCCATCAGTTTAAAAAATCATAGGCATTTCACCAATGGCCTTCTCAATCGAGTCTGCAAGTGCTACCACCCCAGCCCCAGAGAGATGTACCCCATCCCTTGCATACATATCATGTTTGCCATAAAAGTTGTTCCAGTTGTCAATGAATGGGATTGCATGTTCCTTGCAGTATCTGTCTAGCCAGCAATTTACACCAATTGCCCTAGACAACCATTCATTTCCTACTCCCCTTCTAGGCAAGATGCTACATATGATTGGGATCCCTCCCTTAGACTTAATGAAATCTATAGCTGACCTGTACTTATCTAGCAGCTCTTCTCTCCTACCCTTCCCAATATCATTTCCACCAGCACTGAGACAGATAATGGGCTTGCTCCCATTACCTGACATGATATTATCCAGCCTGTTGACAATGTCTCCAACACCAGCTCCAGGGAAGCACACTCTATCTCTCATCTTCTTATTCCTATTACAAAAAGCACGGTCAATGTATCTACCTGAGAGTCACCAACCACAAGAATGCGCTTACCTCCATTAGCAGGGGCAGTAGTACCCTTACCTTCACTGGCCACTGAAGTACATTCATCCTGAAGAACAGAGAAGCGATTTCCTACCTTCAGATCTTCACTCTTAACTTTCCTTACTCTGATGCGCCTTCCATTACTGTGAACTACTCGCCACTTGTAGCAGGTGCTGGGCTGCACCTCACTGCTGGTAGCCGTTGCTGCCACCCCAACTACAGCCTCCTCACAGCGAGAGACAGACTGCACCTCGCTGCTAGAAGCCTCATTCCCCACAACTCCAGCCACCTCACACTTTTCCCCAGCCCCATTGAGGTGGACCTTCAGCCTCCTAATCTCCTCCTGGAGAAGCAAGACCTCCTCCTTCAACTCTCCAACCCCAATTTTTAAAACACTGCAGAAGCAAGCCATGCTTTGTAACCGTCCACACTAATCCCCAAGGCAGCTCAGGGTCTGTGACCTCACGTGACGACTGACCACTGAGTACTGATATGATGATGAGGAACAAGATGGGAGCGAGTACTGTGCCTTTTGGAACAGAGCTTTTCACCGTAGCTGCCTCGGACTTTACTTTGTTGACTACTACTCTCTGTGTTCTGTTAGTGAGGAAATTATAGATCCATCGACCAACTTTTCCTGTTATTCCTTTAGCACGCATTTTGTGTGCTATTACACCATGGTCACACTTGTCGAAGGCTTTTGCAAAGTCTGTATATATTACATCTGCATTCTTTTTGTCTTCTAGTGCATCTAGGATCTTGTCGTAGTGATCCAATAGTTGAGACAGACAGGAGCGACCTGTTCTAAACCCATGTTGCCCTGGTTGTGTAATTGATGGTTTCTAGATAGGGGGTGATTTTGCTTCTTAGGCCCCTTTCAAAGATTTTTATGATATGGGATGTTAGTGCTTCGGCTGTATTCTTTTTATTGCTTTACTGCCCCTTTGTGGATGGGCTATGCTGTTTTTTTTTAGAAACGTGGGACACCCCGTGCATCCCCTCCCCATAGGGGTAAAAGCCGTGTAGGGCTTCTTGCATTTCTTGAGAACACGGATTCCATGAGTCTGGCCCTGGCGCAGACCTGGGCATGTCATTTATGCCTGTTCGAATTCATTTAGCGTGGGATAACATCAGATTGGCTTTGTTAACCAAATTCTGGGTCTCTCAAAAAAAATTAATTTTGATCTTCACTCTCATTGGTTAGCGGTTTTGCTAAAAATGAGTCATTTTTTGGGATTTATACTCACTCATTTCCTTTGCTGTCATCTTTGGGGACCCATCTTGTTTAATGGGGACCCAATACTGGACGTTTTTCTCGACTTTGTTTTTGGATGGGAAAGAAATATTTTGGGGTTTTTTTCGATTTCATTTAGCTTTTATTTTTTCGACGATTTCCGACTCCTATAAGATTCCTTTAGTTAACTTCGATGCTTGTATTTCTCTGCCCATGACCCCCTACGCATTTCAGATTATTGACCCTTTTAGCCGCTTGTTATTCTTTTTCCGTCGCCTTAAAGGGAGCGCCGCTCTTTCTATTTTACCATCTCCCCCCTTTTTTTCTTGAGGAATAAGCCTTGCGCATAATCGATGCCACCGGTTAATGTTCTAGGCATAAGCGGGGGTCTGTGTTGCTTAGTTTCTTCCCATTTATAGGTTAGGATTTTTTTTATTTGGGTCCCACTTTATTTTTTTGTTTTTGAAGTTGAATTTGGATGCTCCCCGTGACTAATTCATTTTGTCGGTCTGGGCTCCGCGCATACATGTCTGAACCCCATTATTATATGAAGCTGAGAGGCCGAACAGGGGAAAGGGAAGGGGAAGGGAAATTTTCAAGGTCATATCAGCCTGCAAGAAGAGCCAAAAGGGGTGAAAGGGAAGAACGTTGGGTGCGATGGAGAGGGGGAAGGTCAATGCGAGGGACAACCCAAATCCAAGGGCCATGGAAAAATCAAGGAGAAAATGGCCACATACAGACAGGTCCAGAGTCACAGGGGAGGCAATGGGAGGGGGAAAGGGGAAAAACAGGTTTTTCCTGGCTTCAGGGGAGAGGCAAAGGAACACACTGAAAGGCGGCAGGAAGAAAGAAAGGGATTGAGAAATCATCATGGGAAATAGGTGAAGAAAAGGGTTGGGCGGAATTTTAAAAGGGATCTTTCCCAAAAGAAACCCCGGTTGAAATACTAAAGTACAAGAGGGTGTTCCTAAAAAGACAGAACACAAACAAGGGGAAGCTGCGAGGGAGAGGGCAAAAAAGCGAAAGGAATGGAAAGGAGAAAGATGGAACCCTAGAGGTCATTAGAGCAGAACAGAGCAGCAAGGGCAAAACACACACACAACCCATCCTCAAACCCCACAACCCATCACACCATCCCAACACAAACTAAGTCCAACCCACAGCTTCCACCCAACACCGAGTATAGAACCCCAATAGCTACCAGGTTTCCCACCCTAAAGGGCCCCCCCAAAACCACAATGTTGGAAAGGAAACAAAAGGTATGGTACACAAACGCTGAGGGAAATAAAAAATAAGTGGGAGGAGTGCACAAAAGAGTCAAAAAAAGGGCCTCACCAAAACCAAAATAGCTCTCACAAAACCAAACTTACCACGTAATGAAAAACAGATCCCAAATTTTTCCCAAAAGGGGAAAAACCAATTCCTGAGAAAAGACAGAGGGAACAGGGGGTCGGGGATGGCACTGTGATCAAAAACCGAGGGAAAAATTTTGATGAGCTAGAGAGGAGACAGGGAGAAGAAAAGTGTTTACTAGGGGGGACGCTTCACTCTGGGGGTTTCCCAAAGGGGTAATGGGCATTGATGTAAAAACCCCACCACAAAACCAGCAGGGGGGCCCCAAGGGCAAAGTACCAAGGGAAAAGAAATAGAGCGATGGTTGACAACGGCTGCAGGGGCCAGAAAGCTAATGCATGCAGGGCAAAAGCTCCTGTCATGGTTACTTTAACCACAAGGAGATCAAAAAAAAAAATTGGGGAGAATTTGGGAGCCACAGGGGGGGCCAGTTTACATGGGGGGCTAAGTTAGGAAAGGTGGTACTGGAAAACTTCATGACCAACACGAAAGGGGACACTACAATGGGAGAGGAGGGGAAAGAAACCAGCAAAAAAACCTGGACAAAAGTATTCCCCTTCAGTAGGTAGAAATCGAGGAATCACGTTTTAAAAAACCCCCTTGGACCCACGATCATGTGGTTTTAAAGGCTCTGAATAAAAAAAAATTTTGAGCTAAAAGTGGAGGGGGAAGGGGAAAAGGCCAGGACGAATAAACCCCCAACTTCAAGAAAGGGGGAAAACACGGGAAATGGGGAATTTCCCTAAAGGGGGTTTTCATGGTACAGAGAACGGGAAAGGAACCCATTTAAAATGGATGAGGGAATATGAAAGAAAACAATTGCAAGGGGGGTCTGAAAAGAGGTTTTTTACCCAAGAGTAACAGGAATAATGAAAAAGCCAGGATAAAAACTAAAGGTTTCCACCCAAAAGGTGCAGGGGGGAAAAAACCCAAAGGGTGCTGGGGAATGGGGGGAAAATAATAAAAGGAAAAAGGCCCCAGGAAAATGGAGAGCAGTTGTAGAGCCGGGGAAACGAATAGCCCCAGATAAGAAGGGGGGCCCCCAAAGGGCCCAAAATATGAAAAAGGGCCCATAGCAGCGAAACCCAAATCGACCCGAAACTTTACAGCCATCAACAGGGGGAAAAACAACAGTCTAGGATTCAGGGATAAAATTTTTTTTTTTTCATTTAAAGGGAGGAAAACCATTACCTTTAAAAAACTATAAAATTATAAGGGATGGGTCGGTAAACAGAAAGGCAATAAAAAAAAAACTTTTTTTCAACAAACAGAAAATCAAAAAAGCTCAGGGAAAATGTAAAACATTAGTGAAAAACTCTTTGGAACTCCTTTTAAAAATCGGGGAACTGCAAGAAGCCCATTTAGGGGCCTTTCCAGATTTATGGGGGGAGGGAGCAGGGGACACGGGGTCATCCCCACTCACTAAAAAAAACAGACATACCCGATTTCCCCAAAGGTGGCAGTAAAGCAATTGCAAAAAAACTACAGACTGATATCGCTAACCCCCCAAATATAAATAAAAATCTTTAAAAAAACCCCTTTAAAACAAGCAAGATCCCCAACCACCTAGATCCCATCATTACAAAAACCACCAAAAAAAAAACGGGTTTAGAGCAGGTCGCACCGCCTGCCCCATACTGCCCCCACTTTGAAAAGGGGTTTGGTTTGTTTTAACAGGATAAACCAAATAAAGATGTATTATACAGAGACTTTTTTGAAAGCCTTCGACAAGTGCGCCCAGGGGTTGTAATAACTTTGGAAAAAAGCGTGATAAAGGAATAACAAAAAATTTGGAAATTGGACAAAACTAATTTCCCCTAAGAATAAAAACTAAAAGATTAATAGTAAACAGGGGTAAAGCCCTGAGGCAGCTACATTTGAAAAGCCCTTTTTCAAAGGAAAAAGTACTCGCCCCCATCCTGTTCCTCATCTTCAAATCTGAAAATGGGAAAAGTGAAAGTCATAGTCCATGTCTTCCTTTGCGGGATGACCCCAAAAAGCCATGACATGACCCCCAACGAAGACACAGAAAACCTCAACCCAAAACCCCAAAACCAAATTTTCCCAAATAGTTTCTCAAAACAAAAAAAAAATTTCAATGAAGGAAAATTTCAAATACTCAGTTTTTGGAAAATTGAGGAAAAAAAAACTGTATGGGAAAACAACAAATTCTAACAAAATTAAAAAAAATTAAAAGCGAGAAACAAAATGTGAAAGGACCGGGGAATTTAAATAATGTAAAGGGGATCTCACCTTAAAAACCCAGAAAAAATTTTATTACCGCATCTAAAGAAAAATGGAAAAGAATGGAAATGAGTTTTTTCAAAACCAGGGACCCCAAAGCCCATAACTTTTTCCCTTCAAATTGCTTACTCTCTTAGGCTGGAATAACTGCTGGAAATAACTCCCCCCCTTAAAGGCGGCCCAAAAATTGCTGACCTAAGAGGGTTAAAAAAGAACTTTCAGGGCACAAAAATAAGAAACGTAAAGAACCTAAAATTTTGGAAGGGTTTTGAAGACCCTTGTTTTGTTTTTCCCGGGAACGCAGGCGAAAAGATACTGGTAATAAAACATTTGGAAAAAACCCTAGAGGAATTGTTACAAAAAGTTGCACACGAAATTTTTTTCCCTACAAAAAAAAAAAGGACCCCGGGCAGAAGATACAAAAACCCCCCCAAATTTTAAAAAAGAAGGGGAAAACCACGGTACACTAAAAAGACAAAACAAAAGTGTTTTGGGCCCCAAAAAATTACCCCAACTCCCTTCCCAGCATATTTAAAAGGGGTTTTTCCCCATAGCCCCTTTTCTATCATCAAGAAGCGCGGGACAGGGCCACCCAAAAGACAGTACCTAAATCAGCCGGACTGGGGTTTTTAAGGGTGGGTTTTTAGGGGGCCAGCAAAACCCCCCTTTTGGGGATCAGGCCATGATCCAAAACGAGACCTGGTGTCAGACCGGCCGCGGGGGCGTTGACCTCCGAATCCTTCTCCAGGTATAGTCTAGGTATGATATGTTTCCTTTGTTTCAATGATCACTTGTGAACAGAATCTTATAAACTGAACGTAATTATGATAGTCAGAAAAAGTTCTGCTAAAAACATACACTGAAAGACTAGTTTGTTATTAACTAAAATATTTGAACTTTAACTAACCGAGGAGTGTAGTAAGGTTGGGAAGCAGAGCGCTACTTGATGCTCTGGTAAGCAGAGTCACGAGGGTAGAGTTAGTATTGTTTGCCAGGTTCTCCGGACATCCCGAGGTGGACAAGGGTAATCGTGGTGGTGATCCTCCACCACGTACAAACTTGCCAATCACCAGCCATATGTTGTAAACGAAAGCCGTGACGAAACCCGTCACAGCCCCCTGTGTAACATGTATATGTATTTATATATGTCGTGCAGAGGAGGTAAAACTGGTCAGTTAGCAAGAACTCATTTAAAATTAAGTCCTTGCTAAAATTTTCTATTATACGTTCAAAAATAATTTTTTTTCCATTTATGTTAATTTAAAATTTAATAATTTTGTACAAAAGGACCTTAGAAAATTTACCTAAGCTTATTATAACAAGCGCAATTTAATTGAGCCTAATCCAATTAAATATATTTTAGATAAGTTTACAATAATTTAATAATAAACAAACACCATGAAATATATTTTTTTCGTTAGATTCAGAATGAGTTTTGCGAAATTATTCCATACACAAATTCTCACTTGCCTTATTCGGCAAAAAGAGCGTTGCTATTTAAGTCAAAAATCGCAAGTTTTACCTATTCAGCACGACATAGTATACTAGATATGATTCAAAAGACATCCTAAAAAATGTATTGAAACCACTCTGATTGGTTCATTATTGTGCTACTTTGAAAATGTTACTCCAGTTTAGAAGAACACGATGACAATTTAAAGAAAACAAATGATGACATTGTTGAACATGTAATTTATACTTCTGTGAACTCTAAACATTCACAAGTGGTTATAAGACATTGTTTTACCTTCACTCAGCTGTACCTTCGTCTCTCACTCAAGTGGTTATAAGACATTGTTTTACCTTCACTCAGCTGTACCTTCGTCTCTCACTCAAGTGGTTATAAGACATTGTTTTACCTTCACTCAGCTGTACCTTCGTCTCTCACTCAAGTGGTTATAAGACATTGTTTTACCTTCACTCAGCTCTACCTTCGTC
This sequence comes from Cherax quadricarinatus, assembly GCF_026875155.1. Lineage (NCBI taxonomy): Eukaryota > Metazoa > Arthropoda > Malacostraca > Decapoda > Parastacidae > Cherax > Cherax quadricarinatus. Next base: position 82,897,748 of record NC_069400.1, on the reverse strand, counting down.
TCTCACTCAAGTGGTTATAAGACATTGTTTTTACCTTCACTCAGCTGTACCTTCGTCTCTCACTCAAGTGGTTATAAGACATTGTTTTACCTTCACTCAGCTCTACCTTCGTCTCTCACTCAAGTGGTTATAAGACATTGTTTTACCTTCACTCAGCTGTACCTTCGTCTCTCACTCAAGTGGTTATAAGACATTGTTTTACCTTCACTCAGCTCTACCTTCGTCTCTCACTCAAGTGGTTATAAGACATTGTTTTACCTTCACTCAGCTGTACCTTCGTCTCTCACTCAAGAAATTGTAATGAATTATGATGTTTTAAATAATTTTGATTTTACCTTAGTGCTGACCCAGGGTGCACAGATGCCAGCAAGAAAAACACCGTTCAACGGGCCGAGGATGGCGCCATACACACTGTTTGTTACATGGAAAACGTTGCCCAGCTGGCCAGCCAGTGTGCCCAGGAGGATGCCAGACACGCCAGCTATTGCGGCTGAGAAATTGATAATATTTTAATGCGAATAAGAGTTGGCCCAATTTGATTATCTCTGAAATTTCTAGTGGAACTTTAATTTCACTTGACTTTGAAAATGTTATTAGAATGGAGGAAAGGCAAAGATTACCGGAAACAGAGTACAAGCTCAGGGGGGACAAAGGCCTCAAAACTCTCTGAAAGAGAAGGACCTCGGGGTAAGTATATTTCCGAGCATTTCACTTAAGGCAATCAGCAACTGTAATTGCCGCAGCAGAAGCCACTGTCTTGTGACTTATTCTATGAAGATGAAGGCAGGACACTGGAGTCATCCTACTGTACAGCCCATAATTTGAGTTATATACGGCATTCCTAAAATGTTTCAAGAAAGAGGATTAAATTATGTTTCTTTCCATGACAGAACTGTTGGATACAATTATCTGGGCAGCGGCCCACCATGGTGGGTAGCGGCCCACCATGGTGGGTCATTACAAGAACTGGCATTGTTGACTGTAACATAAGAAAATAAGATCATAAGAAAGGAGGAGCACTGCAGCAGGCCAGCTGGCCCATACTCGGCAGGTCCTCTACAATCCATCACACTAGCAAAACATTTGCCTAACCCAATTTTCAATGCTATCCAAGAAATAAGGTCTGATAACTCTATAAACTCATTTGCAAGTCCAACTCAAATCCAACCCCTCTCACTCATATATTTATCCAACCTAAATTTGAAACTACCTAAAGTCCCAGCCTCAATAACCCATCTAGGTAGACTGTTCCACTCATCAACTACCCTATTTCCAAACCAATACTTTCCTATGTCCTTTCTAAATCTAAACTTATCTAATTTAAATCCATTACTGCGAGTTCTCTCTTGGAGAGATATCCTCAAGACCTCATTCTTCGTCTAACAAGTGAATATAACTTAAGAGTCTTCAATCTTTCTTCATAAGGAAGATTTCTAATGCTATGTATTAATTTAGTCATCCTACGTTGAATGTTTTCTAACGAATTTATGTCCATTCTGTAAATATGAGACCGAATTGAGCTGAAATAATCTAGGTGGGGCCCTTACTAATGATGTATAAAGCTGCAGTATAACCTCTGGACTTTTGCTGCTTACACTTTTTGATATAAATCCCAGTAATCTATTTGCCTTATTACGTACTCTTAGGCATTGCTGTCTTGGTTTAAGGTTGCTGCTCACCATAACCCCCAAGTCCTTTTCGAAATCTGTATGGCTAAGTCTACATCATTTAAAACTTATAAGTGCTAGGGTTATGGACACTCCCGACTTCAGAACCTTGAAATTTATCTACATTGCACTGCATCTGCCATTTTTCTGACCAAGAATAGAGTTTGTTTAAATCCTTTCCCGAAGTTCCCTAACATTTACGTTTGAATCAATTATCCTACCCATCTTGTGTCATCGGCGAATTTGCTCATATCACTAGTAATTCCCTCATTAAGACATTGACATATATTATAAACAACAACGTTCCCTGTGGAACGCCCCTTGTTACAGATCCCCACTCGGATTTAAAACCCAATTTATGGACAGGCTCTGCTTCCTGTCTGTGACCATGACTCGATCCACGAGAAACACTTTTCCCCCAATGCCCAAAAGCTTCCACTTTCTTTAGCAGTCTTTGGTGCGGAACTCTATCAAAAGCCTTACTAAAATTTTAAGTAAATAATATAAAATTCTTTATCGTGATAACAGCCTCAAAAGCTTTACTGAAGAAAGCTAATAAATTAGTTAGACAAGAACTGCTTCTCGTGAATCCATGCTGAGTATCATTAATTAAGCTATGCTTATCGAGATGGCTTTTTTATAATCTCAGCTATAATTGACTCTAGTAATTTGCCCACAATTGAGGTTAGGCTTATTTGGGCCGGTAAATTGGCAGTAACGACTTGTCCCCTGCTTTGAAAATAGGAATTACATTAGCCATCTTCCACATATCAGACACTATACCTGTTTGAAGAGATAAATTAAAAATATTAGTTAATGGTTCACAGAGTTCAATTTTGCATTCCTTAAGAACAGTTGAAAAAAAGCTCATCAGGACCCGGTGACCTATTTTGCTTCAGTAGATCTATTTGTTTCATAACCATTTCACTAGTGACTGTGATGTTACATAATTTATCTTCTTCAGGCACACTATAAATATTAATTACTGGGAAAATTGTTAGTGTCTTCCTGTGTAAAAACCGAGAGAAAATAATTATTTAAAATTGTGCACTTCATTCTTGTCATAGATGCCCTAGTTTTTTTTAAGGG
>NC_069400.1:82849188-82894492 GCF_026875155.1 Cherax quadricarinatus | reverse complement strand
TGTTGAAATCGTAGCCGTTGCCGATGATGGTGGGGCTCGCAGGTGTTGGTGACAACCCACCGGCTCGTTCTTCACAGATTTTATAGCTGTCAATAATCCGTCCAGATGACAGGAAAGCAGGTTTTCTCCACTGCAATGATAAGAGGTTATATCCTGTTACTTGCATACACAAACAGGTAAGTGGATCAGAATTTGGGACGTCTCAGAACGTTAGTCCGTCTCCTTCAATTCTACTCATTGATTAGCAGGTGACCCTCTCTGTCCTTTCAAGCTGTAAAGAGAGACAGATTACCCACTGCTTAAGAAATCACTCTCCATGATAAGTACAATACCTAAAAGATGTGGTGATAATTAAAACATTTAATGTATCAAGACTGAATGGACTAAGTTAATTATTGGTCAAAAGTGAAGCTTTCAACCAATAAGTCCACTAGAATATGAGCAGGCATGTACTTACAGTAGTGTTGGGAGCTGTGAGTCGAGTGATTTACTGTTTGACCAGAGCCCCACACGTCACCTTTCGGGGGGGGGGAATAGGGAGGGGAAGGGATAGCGAGAGCTAGACTGACCCTACCTTAACAAGCAGCCGGCAATCAAACTATCACTTTCGGGGAGGGGGAAAAAGTGGGGGGAATAGTGGGAGCTGGACTTACCCTACCTTAACAAGTAGCCGGCAATGAAACTATTGTTTCTATATACTCCCTCGCTACTCCTATCTATTGAACTTTTCCCTCACAAACACATTCCATATTCCCTCCCTCCAATGTGATATTCAATTTTTCATTATCTAAATCGTTTGATACCATTATCACCTTACTCTTATCTATGTTCACTTTCAACTTTCTACCTTTACACACCCTCTCAAACTCGTCCACTAATCTTTGCAACCCATAAGCACAGTATCATCAGCAAACGTAAATGAGTCAACTCCCACTTTGTATTTAATTCCCCATAATTTAATCCCAACCCCTCTCCCCAACACCTTAATATTTACTTCTTTTACAACCACATCTATAATTATGATAAACAACTATGGTGACATTACACATTCCTGTTTAAGACCTACTTTTACTGGGAAGTAATCTCTCTCTCTCCTACACACCCTAACCTGAGCCTCATTATCATCATAAAAACTCGTTACAGCATTAAGTAACCTACTACCTATGCTATACACTTGCAACATTTGCCACATTGCTTCTCTATTCACCCTATCATATGCTTTTTCTAAATCCATAAATGCAATGAAAATTTCGCTAGCCTTATCTAAATACGTCGTCGTAAGCTCCTCTCTTCTATGTGCGGGTTATTTGTGTATCGTTCCAGTCACGGTATTGTGCCTTTTTTTGTTATTTACCGTTCATATGTATGTTTCAATGTAAACACTTGATCTACACATTCCTTACTCATTCTAAAGCCTCCTTGCTCATCTGCAATTCAGCACTTTGTCTTACCTCTAATTGTTTCATTAATAAACCTACCATACACTTTACCACATTGCTTCTCTATTCACCCTATCATATGCCTTTTCTAAATCCATAAATGCAATGAAAACTTCGCTAGCTTTATCTAAATACTGTTCACATGTATGTTTCAATGTAAACACTAGATCTACACATCCCATACCCATTCTAAAGCCTCCTTGCTCATCTGCAATCCAGCACTTTGTCTTACCTCTGATTGTTTCAGTAATAAACCTACCATACACTTTACCAGGTATAATCAGTAAACTTACTCCCACATAATTTTTGTAAATCTCTTGTCCCCCTTCCCTTTATATAAAGGATCTCTACATGCTCTCTGACAGTCCCTAGGTACCTTCCCCTCTTTCATACATTTATTTAACAAAAATACCAACCACTCCAACACTATATCCCACCCCCTGCTTTTAACATTTCTGTCGTCCAGTCAGTTCCAGCTGCTTTACCCCCTTTCATTCTCCGCAATGCCTCACGCACCTCTCTCACACTCACATCCGGCTCTTCTTCACTTCTAAAAGATGTTATACCTCCCTGTCCATTGCATGAAATTACTGCCTCCCTTTCTTCATCAACGTTCAAAAGTTCCTCAAAATGCTCCCGATATCTTATCGATATCTGCTTATCTCCAAATATTTTTCTTATTCTCAGCAAAATTTTGCTGACAATGCCTCACCCACTCTATCATTTGCTCTTTTTGCACTCTCATCACCTTTCTTTTACACTTCATATACTCTGCTCTTCACATATCACTTCTGCTTTCTAAAAACCTCTCATAAGCAACCTTTTTCTCTTTTATTGCAGCCTTTACCTCATCATCCCACCAATCACTCCTCTATTCTCCTGCACCCACCCTCCTTTAGCCACAAACTTCTGCCCCGCATTCTAACACTGCATTTGTAAAACTATCTCACCTCTCTTCCACCACTCTCCCCCTCACTGCCAATATTCGCACTAGCCCGCCTATCTGCTAACAGTTGCTTATATCGTACCCTAACTTCCTCTTCCCTTAGTTTATAAACTTTCAACTCTCACTTGCTGTTGCCATTTTCCTTTTGCTCCATCGACCTCTTGCTCTATCTGTAACTACAACTAAATTATGATTCGACAATCAGTTGCCCCTCAATAAACATGTACATCCTGAAGCCTACCTATCAACATTTTATCCACCAATACATAATCTAACAAACTACTTTCATTTTATGCTATATCATATATTGTATGCTTATCCTCTTCTTCATAAAATATGTATTACTTATTACCAAAACCCCCATTTCTACCTAGCTAAATTAAAGGCCCCCATTTTCATTGCCCTGGACCTCAAATTTACAAATAATCCCTCCATAACTTTTTTTTTACTAAGTACAAAACCCCACACACACACACCCAACACAAACCACACAACACACAACACACACACCACACACACACATACACACACACAAACAATTGCGGGGCAGTGACCAAAAAGACGAGTATCGGGAATTCTCTGGAATTATCTGGAATTCTCTGGAATTTTTGGGAAATTACTGGAGAGAGTTCCGGGGGTAAACGCCCTCGGGGCCCCGGGTCTGTGACCAGGCCTCCTGGTGGATCAGACCCTGATCAACCGGGGCGTTACTGCTGGCTGCACGTAAACCAAGCGAGCCAAGCCCGGCTGGTCGGGTCCACTTTAGGTGCTTGTCCTGCCAGTTGAAGACTCCCAGGGGTCGTTGGAATCCCCCTTATTATGTGGGAGGCAGTTAACAGTCCGGGACCCTGTACTTATTGTTGGTTCTTAACGTGCTATGACCCCCCTGCTTTTCTTTGGGGGGGATGTTGCATGTTGCAAGTCTTTTGCTTTGTAGTGAGTGATTTTGTGTGCAATTTCGGTATAGCCCTCTAGGTTTTTCCAGGGTATAAAATATGTATCTCCCCCCGTGCGTTCAAAATACGGTTTGGGAAAACCTCAAGGCTCCAGTAATTGGGGTGTTTTATCTCCTTTAGAGCCGTAAAGGTTCTCTGTACATTTTTAGGTCAGCAATTTCACCTGCCTTAAAAGGGCTGTTAGTGGCGAATATTCCACCTAGGTAGAACAAGTGACTGAAGAGTGCTTTGGGGCTTGGATCCCTATTTTTGAAGGTTCCATATCCACCCTGTCTTTTTTCTAGCAAAAGCGATGTACAATGTTATGGTCCTTGAAGGTGTACCCTCGACATGTCCTCCCAGGTCTTTGACGTTGGTTTGCTCTATTTTGTGGCCAGAATTTTTTTTGTACTTGATAAAATTTAATTTCCCTCGTGTTTACCATATCTGAGTAATTGAAATTTCTTTTCGTTGAACTTCTATTGTTTTTCCCCCACTAAAGATTTGGTTGATGCCCCGCCTGGGACCTTGCAGTGTCTGAATGGAAAACACTGTCATGCAGTTTTGGGAGTCATTGCAAAGGGAAGACACGGTGTGTGGCTGACATCTTTGTCTTGTCAATTAAGAACTAAGAACATAAGAAAAAGGAACACTGAGAAGGGCCCTATGGCCATGCGGGCGGGTCCAAGTCTCCTACGGTTTAAAGCCAATGCCCCCAAACCTAGTAGGTCAGGTAAAATTTGTTTAAAGGGGAGGAAACGGCAACCGACGGTAGCACAAGCTATCAGGTCTAACTCACACCCACCCACACCCACTCATTATTTATCCAACCTTTTTTAAAGTACAAAAGTTCGGCCCTTTAAAAAACGGTACTTGGAGTTTGTTCCACCACCACAATCTATTCCCAAACCAGTATTTTCCCTATATCCTTCCTGAATCTGAATTTTTTTTTTTTCCCAACTTAAAACCATTGCTGCGAGTCCTGTCTAGGCTAGATATTTTCAGCACCTATTTACCCCCCTTTATTTTTTCCTGTCTTCCATTTAAAACCCCTCAATCAACCCCCCCTAATTCTACGTCTTTCTGGAGTGCAGATTCGGCCCTTAGTCTATCTCATAGGAAGGTTTCTGATACTGGGTCAAATTTGTCATCCTCCTTTGTACATTTTTCCCGAGAATTTATATCCATTCTGAATAAGGTACCAAAACTGTGCAGCATAACTAAATGGGCCCAACCCAAGGGTGTATGAGTTTAAGAACAAACCCGAGGACTCCATTATTATGCTTCTTTTATGAAGCCCAAGTTTATAGCTTTATTGCGAACACTTATGCACTGTTGTCTTGGTTTTTTAGATTACTGCAACCAAACCCCTAAATCTTTTTTGCAATCCGTAAAAATTAAGTCTACTTATTTTGTTTATATGTGCATGATTATTTTCCCGTCCAACATTTAGAAAATTTGCATTTGTTAATTAAACTGATCGCCCTTCTCCGACCCCTGATCAGTCATTCAATCTTCCTGAGTGCTCGAATGTCCTGTCAGATGAATTTGACGGCCTATTTTGGTGTTTTCGGCAAATTGCCCATTCCTCTTTTTGCCCTCATCTATGTCGTTTTTGTAGATTTTGAACAGCGGGGGCCCAACACTGACCCCTGTGGAACACCCCTCTGAACTTCCCACTCTGATTTTCCCCATTTATGCAAACTCTTGCTGCCTATTTTTCAACATGCCCCTTTCCAGGAAAAAATTTTCCCTATTCCCGTGCTTTAATTTTCCTCAATAGTCTCGATGTGGGGGACCTGTAAAAGCCTTCTGAAGTCCCTATACACAATTATATTCATTACCAGATCTACCCCCTCAAATACCTTGTGAAAAAAAGTTTAATAAATTGTAAGAGGGAAACCCCCCCTTTTAAAACCCTCTGAGATTCGTTGATTATTTTTTGCTTTTCAAGGTGGGTAGAACTGCCTCGGAAATTTTTGTTCCATAAAATTTTCCCCCCTATGGAGGTTAGGCTTATTGGTTATAGTTCGAAGCTAAGGGCCTGTCACCTGTTTTGAAAAAAATATCAATTTGCCTTTTTTCCTTATCGGGGCCCTGCCGTTTTAGTGATATGTTGAAAAGATTAGCCAAGGTGGCAAGCTCCTTTTCATTCCCTTTGAACCCTTGCATACAGTTCATAAGGGGGCCCGGGGGATTTGTTTTGGGTTTTTAATTTTTTCTATTTGCCTAAGGACCCTGTCCCTTGGACCCAATAGTACACAGTTTATTTTGTCCCGTTCACATAATTTATCTTAGGAAAATCGCTGGATCCTCCTGTGTAAAAAAAGAGAGGAAGTATGTTGCAACCCCCGAAAGGGGTTACAAGATTTTAGTATATATGTAATGTATAATCTTTTTTTTTAATTTTATATTGTTATATTTGCGTAAAGCTAAATGAAAATGATGACTTTATATTATTATTTGACTGTTATTTTGTTATTTGCTTATGTTGTTAGGAGTATTAAAATGTGCTCATTTAGGCTTGATTGTCAAACTCTGTTTTATCGCTTGCCGCTCGTTATACTGCGGCTTTGAGCTGCATTTGCCCCACTAGCTATCACTGATCGGGGGGGGGGTCCTCCCCTCTTGTAAGTAGTCAGTTGTGGAGACTCGCGGGTGGTTGGACGATTGTCTGTTCTTTATTCTTTTTATTTCTGTAAAATTTGTTCACGAAATTGTATAGACTTAGTGATTTTCGATTTGTACTGAGGTTGTGTGTATTTTGCACTCTAAAAACATTCGGGTCCTTAGTTTAAAGCTTCTGACCTATTTTGTACGGTTCTTGGTATTGTCACAGTCACAGTTTTCCCTTGCTGAACAAAGATTCAGTATTATGGGATTTTTGTAACTTTTGTGGAGGATCTGAGATGGCCCCTATTTTAGTGTCGTTATTTATCTCCTTTTTTCCTGATTCTGTGTGCAGTCGCTATATTGCATGCTTTTGGGCTTAGCATTCTTTGTTTTTCAAGCAGACTGTTGGGGTTCCCAGCGGTCAAAAAGTTATTTATTTTGGGACTTTGTCATCACTTGTTTAAGTCTTATTCGGTTGAGACTACTAACTACTTAAGGCACTTACACCATACACCACTTGTACTATTTGTAATATTTATTTAAATGTTTAATGTCCCAGGTCTTAAGAATTATAATGTGATATTGCTTCCCCAAAATAATATTGAACTCGGAATTTGATTTTATTTTGATTGCTGTGATTTAATTTTTTTGATAATATACCTCTAGCAATTTGATTAAAAAATTTTATAAATTTTAATTTCTTAGTTAGTAGCCTACCGTTGTAATCCTAAAGCATTTTTAAACCCATATAAATTTTAATGGAAAATGGAAAAGGATATGACATTGTTACAAAAACCCCAGTAACAGGCTGGATGCTAGAAGGGCGTCCTTTCAGATTCACTGGAGATCTAAAAGCTTTTAAATCGCTTTTTTTTTGTAAAAAATGGGGCCCTGCCCGGGGGGGCTCTTGCCCAAGGGGTTTTGGGGGGAAAAAAAATGTCCGGGGGCCTTGATCCAAGGTTTTGGGAGAAATTGCCCGTTTGACATACTATGAATCTATGATCAAACACTTTGATATTTCCTAATCTGAGACTTTGAGTTTAGTCTTGTACACATACCAGGGGGATGTAGTCCCGGCTGATCTCTTACCCAAGGGAGGAAATATGTTTTTGACAACCAACACAAAAATTTCCTATTAAGATTATATTTCCATAATCACCTCTCTAGTCAATTATTTTCGTGATGTATGCTAAAGTAAAACAGTTAATTGATACTCTGACTTTGTCTGAGTTAAGTACATTAAAACTTCAGCTCTTTGGCAAGTACCCCAAGTATCTCTTTTGTGACGTATAACAGGAATAAAACCGCTGAAACTGTCAAGCTTAAATTAAAAGCTTTGTTTCCTGCTATACAGAGATTTGTTTGATTAAATTTCAGAAATCTGTGTCACAATTAGGAAGTATGACTCTTTTTGATGAAGAAAAAAACAACTAGGCAGAAGTGACCCTAGTGTCTGACCCTAGTGTAGAAGTTTCGCTCCTCCTTTTCACTGACACTATAGTACAGGTATAGCGTTAGTATGACACAGCAAATACTATACAGTGTATGAACCCCTGTTTTACTTCCTAGCCCAGATTAACACTCTAGAGACGGCGGGACCAATTTCCGACCAAAGGGCCCGTCCAGCCATTTAATTCCCTACTCCCCATTACCCATGGCCCCTATCTCTCAGGAACATTTTGCGGGTTTGATGGAAAAAAAAACATGTAAGTTGTCAGCTGATGTTTTCTACCAATCAAGAATCTATTTGGTTCCCAGTTCATTTCGTGAAAAAGCCTTTTGATTTTGCCCCAAATAGTCCCAAGGGGACATTTGGGTTGTCAAAAGACATCGGAAAACTGGCAAAACATTTTATTTGGGCCCAAAAGATGAAGGAAACAGAAGCTGATCATGTGCGACGTTGCCATGTGTTCAATGCAGGCAAGCCACGCACACCCCTCCACCTCACCCTCTTTCCCCTATCACCGTGCAGGTGAACCATTCTCACGTCTTATTATTGATTGTGTTGGCCCTTTGCCTAAAACCCAAAATGGGAAACCAAATACCTATTTCTATTATGGACGCTGCAACACGCTACCCCGAAGCTTTTCCCATGAGAAAAATTAATGCTCGTGCTATTGTGAAGCGTTGATAAAATTTTTTCCCCCGGGTTGGATTCCCACGAGGATACAGTCAGATCAGGGATCTAACTTCATTTCAAAGACTTTCGAGAAGCATTATCCCCCCAGGAATAAAGTCTGTATTTCAACAGTTATCACCCACAGTCACAAGGTGCTCTAGAGAGATTTCATCAGACACTGAAGCCCTGTGAGAGTTTTTGTGAACTTTTTTTCTGAGCTGGTGAGGGTATACCTTTCTTCTGTTCGCTATGAGAGAAAGTGAGCAAAAAAAGCTCGGGTTTAGCCCTTTTGAAAAATTCGGACCCCAAGTGGTGGGCCTCTCGCAGTTTAAAAGAGTGTGGACAGGAAATCAAATCCACATTGAGTATTCCCTTCATAATGCCAAATTTTTCACCGCTAGGAGCTAGTTTCAAAAAAACCTATTTTCGCCCAAGCTAGAATGAAGAAAACATTTGAAAAAGCGTGTGTCTCTCGTTCTTTTAAAGCGGAGATAAGGGATGGCTGTAAATTAGTACGGTCATGCCTACAACCCAGGTATGAGGGTCCCCTAAAAGTAGTGAAAAGTTTAAACGACGAAAATTTATTTGGTAGTACGCCTGGGAAAAAGAAATCTAACATGTGTCCCATTTTAAACCCCGCTTAAGGATACTACGCTAGTCCCCTACCTACTACTTCTTTTTTTCCCGGAAGAAAAAGAAAAAGTCAGTCTACCGACTTCTAGAGGGATAGAGGTTCGTTTTTGAAAATTTAGTGACTCTACAATCACTAGACGATTTCTTTAACCTTGGGATTGTAAAACTGGTGATTAAAAACATGATTTTGAATTTCCCTGAAATTTTTCGGGGATGTTCCTAAACGTTTCACTCTGGGTGTCATGACGTTGATGTAAGGGAGCATCACCATTAAGCAAACACCATATAGGATGATCCAACAAAGCATAAAGCATTTTAGAGAAAAAGGTTGATTTTCTGTTATCTCACGGACTTATTGAAGCAGTAAAAGTCCTGGGGATCTCCCTGTATTTTAGTGCCCCAAAATGACGGGAGTTTTTGGATGTGCCTGATTACAGGGAAAAAGAACTCTTACCTTGCCTGATGGGTTTTCCTCTACCTCCTTGAGCCTTATTGACCGGTGTCAGGAGCCCAGTTTGTCAGCCGTTTAGTCTCTTCGAGGCATTATCAAGTCCCCTTACTGAACGTGCTCAAGAAATATTGTTTTTATGTTCAAGAGGATTGTTTAATACCCCGTCACCCCCCTTTGGGCTATGTTTAAACGGTTCTTCATTCCAACGTAAATGAACGAGTTGACCCCCAACTTGAAGGGTAAAGTACCTTACGACTTTTGTGGTGAAGGACGGTGGGAAAGCATTGACGCATCTCGAGCATTGTTTGAAGACTGGCGCACTCAAATTCATGTTAAAATTTGCAAATGTAGTTTGGTCAAACCAAAATTACCTATTGGGTTTTGACGGCCAAAGGTGAGGTTTCTCCTATTGAGGCTAAGGTTTGTGCAATTTTTTAATTTTTCCTGCCACAGGATAGGAAGGGAGTAAGAGATTCCTGGGGGATGGAGGATATTATTTGCAGGGTTTTGTCCCAAAAATTTTTTTCCGATTGCCGTCCTCTCACGGCTTTTTAGTGCAAAGTTCGTTCACCTGGACTAGAGATTGTTCAGACTCGTTCAAAAGGTTTAAGCGCTTGTTCCTCTGCTCCTGTGTTGAAGAGTCCTAATTTCAATTTTCCTTCTTTTTTCATATAATGCGATGGTTATGCAGTGGTGCTGGTACTCCAAAAGTCAACATCCACTGACATTTCCTCCTTAGTTACTATTCATCAAGCTTAAAAAGACCCGAAAAATTTGCCACATTGAAAGAGGGGCTAGCTTTGTGGTGTTTTGGAACTTTTGAGTGTATTTGGGCACTTCCCCATTTAAAATAACGTTTTTTTTGACCACAAACCCCTCACCCCCATAAACCTATGAAAAATAAAAAATGCTAGGGTCATGAGGTGGGCCCCCAATCCAACTTATTCTATTTGTTAAAACACATAATGGTCATGTAAGTAAATTTCTGACGCTCTTCCTCCTTAATAATTTTCAGTTACTTAAATTAACGTAATTTTTTGCCCAAAAACCTTTTGTTTTCTTGCTATCTCAAATTCAGTAAAGTAACTTAATCCCCAGCCCCAAATTTAAATATATAATCATGTCGTCTAATTATTATATTTTATATTCCAGTAATGTTAAGGGGAGGGGAAGACAAGCTGAGTGTTGATGAGTAGTGTGGTGGGGTGATGTACGCGCGTACGCAACACTGCGCCGCAGCCCCCCCCTCATAACCCCCCTTAAGCTTTTCATACTCAGATGTTTATATGTCTTGCTTCCACAAACCCCTATTAAGGGGGAATGCAGTCTCCCCTACTATGATGAGCCTCAAAGTGCCCCCTTGTCAGCGCTATCCGTTCTACAGATGTATATAAAAGAGTATGAGAAATCATACTGTGTGCCCCCGTTAGGGGATATCCTGTGACCGGGGTGTGAAAATTTTAGAAGTGCTTGGGACAAGAGACTCGGATTAATATTTTATTGACATGAGTAACCAAAAAAAGTGAAAAATTCTGCAACTCCAGTGCGCCCCCTGTCGTGTTGGGGGGGGGTTGCAACCCAAGGGGGTTACAAAAAGATTATTTGATATAGTAATGTATATTATCTTTTTATTTAATTTTATATTGCTTTATTTTCGATAATGTAAATTAAATTAGACTTTATTTTATTTTTTGGTTATGAAATTTTGTTATGTTGTTAGGGGTGTTAAAAAATGTGCTCGTTGGCTTGATTGTCAAACTACTGTAATTACGTTTCCCTCGTTTTTCTGCCGGCTTCTGGTGCAGTTGTCCCCGTAGCTATCACGTGATCGAGGGGGGGTGTCCTCACCTCTTTTTGAAATAGTCATTCTGGAGACTGCTTTGGGGGTTGGACAGATTGTCTGTCTATTTTTTGTTTGTTTGTGAACTTTTTTCAAGAACATTGTATAGACTTATATTTTCGACGTTGACGAGGTTTTTGTGTACTTAGCATTGAACATCTCAGGGCTTCTATAGTTCTGACCTAAAATTTTTTACGGTTTTGTTATTGTACGTCACGTTTTACCCATCGAACAAAAATTCAGTTTATGGGGTTTTGTAAATTTTGTGGAGGATCTGCAGATGGTCCCTATTTGTGTCGTTATATTATCTCCTTGTTCCGTTCTGTGTCGCAGTCGCTTTATATTGCATTGCTATTGGGTTAGCATTTTTTGTTGTTCAAGCAGATGTTGGGGTTCCCTCTTTTAAAAGTTGTTTATTTTTAGGACTTTTTTCAGTCACTTGTTTTAAATCTTATTGGGCTTGAGACATAGCAATACTTAGAGCATTACACGCATACCACATTGTACATATTTGTAAAATCTTATTAAATGTTAAAGTACTGACGGTACTTAAGAATTAAAAAATGTTATGTGCTTTCGCACAATATTTTGAACTCGAGAGATTTATTTATTTGATTGCTGTGATTTAATTTCTTTGATAATATACCCCTGAAAAACTTATAGACTTAATAAATTTATTAAATTTTAATTTCTCTAGTTAGTAGCCTACCAGTTGTAATCCTAAAGCACTATTGAACCATACTAAATTTTAATGGATAATTGGACAAGGATACTGACTACTTGTTACGAAAACCCAGTAACAGGCTGGATGCTAGAAGGGCAGTCCTTTCTAGTATTCACTGGAGATCTCTAAGCTTTTAGAATCGCGTTTTTTGTAACAAAGTATGTGTTAAAAATTCTACACATTTCCTTATCACTGTCAGTGAGCTGACCCGAGGAACTTTTGAGTGGGCCTATCTTGTCCCTGATCTTACTTCTGTATACCTGAAAGAATCCTTTTGGGTTAGTCTTCGATTCTCTTGCAACTTTAACCTCATAATCTCTTTTTGCTTTTCTAATTCCCTTTTTTATTTCTCTCTTTAACTGAATATATCGATTTCTCAATTGCCCCTCTCCTCTTTTGATTTGCCTATATATGCCTCTCTTTTGACCAATCAGATATTTTTTAAACTATTGTTCATCCATTTAGGATCATTTTTGTTTGATCTGATTTCCCTATTTGGAACATAATTTGACTGAGCAGCTAGAACTATGCCCTGGAAAGCATCATATCGGCAACCATCACCACCTACCTGACCCTTAGTCAGGTCATTCCAGTTCAGCCCACCTAAGTAATTTTTCAGTCCTATGAAATCAGCCAAGCGAAAGTCAGGGACGGAGACTTGATTGCCATTATTAGGGGAATTCCATGATATATTAAAACTGAGTGATTTGTGATCACTTTCCCCAAGCTCATCATTAACCTCAAGATTATTAATTAGTGTTTCCCTACTGGCAAGAACCAAGTCAAGGAGTTATTTCCCCTAGTTGGCTCTGTCACAAACTGTTTTAAAAAACAATCCTGGATCGTATCAAGAAAGTCACCTGACTCTAAATTTCCTGTCAAATTGCTCCAGTCAATCTGTCTATAGTTGAAATCTCCCATTAGCACAACATTTTCGTATGTAGATGCCTTACGAATTTCGTCCATAGAAGTTACTGCACTCCCTATCAAGATTTGGGGGCCCTGTAAATCAACACCCAAAATTAGTTTTTTCTCGGCCCTCGAGAAGCTGTAACCAAACAGATTCAGTGGCTGACGCTTCTAATTTAATATCTTGTCTAACACAACAATTTAAATTGTCTCTGACATACATCGCTACTCCACCACCTTTCCTGTTGACCCTGTCAGTGTGGAATAATTTATAGCCTTGTATGTGACATTCAGAGGGCATCTCTCTATCTTTCAGATTGAGCAGGTCTCTGTTATAGCAATAATATCTATGTCTCCTGCACTTGCAATTAATCTTAGCTCATCTATCTTATTTCTTACACTCCTGCTATTAGTATAGTAAACCTTAAGGAGCTAGTCCCTTGCTGCCCTCTGCTGTCCCCCTTTGTTTGCTGACCTGATCTATTGTCTTATTTATAACTTCATGCTGAATGCCTTTTATACATTTACTGTTTCCAACCCAAGTGTTGCAACCTGCTTGTTTCCACACACACCCATACCTCTATCTTCCATCAGTTTAAAATCATAGGCATTTCACCAATGGCCTTCTCAATCGAGTCTGCAAGTGCTACCACCCCAGCCCCAGAGAGATGTACCCCATCCCTTGCATACATATCATGTTTGCCATAAAAGTTGTTCCAGTTGTCAATGAATGGGATTGCATGTTCCTTGCAGTATCTGTCTAGCCAGCAATTTACACCAATTGCCCTAGACAACATTCATTTCCTACTCCCCTTCTAGGCAAGATGCTACATATGATTGGGATCCCTCCCTTAGACTTAATGAAATCTATAGCTGACCTGTACTTATCTAGCAGCTCTTCTCTCCTACCCTTCCCAATATCATTTCCACCAGCACTGAGACAGATAATGGGCTTGCTCCATTACCTGACATGATATTATCCAGCCTGTTGACAATGTCTCCAACACCAGCTCCAGGGAAGCACACTCTATCTCTCATCTTCTTATTCCTATTACAAAAAGCACGGTCAATGTATCTTACCTGAGAGTCACCAACCACAAGATGCGCTTACCTCCATTAGCAGGGGCAGTAGTACCCTTACCTTCACTGGCCACTGAAGTACATTCATCCTGAAGAACAGAGAAGCGATTTCCTACCTTCAGATCTTCACTCTTAACTTTCCTTACTCTGATGCGCCTTCCATTACTGTGAACTACTCGCCACTTGTAGCAGGTGCTGGGCTGCACCTCACTGCTGGTAGCCGTTGCTGCCACCCCAACTACAGCCTCCTCACAGCGAGAGACAGACTGCACCTCGCTGCTAGAAGCCTCATTCCCCACAACTCCAGCCACCTCACACTCTCTCCCAGCCCCATTGAGGTGGACCTTCAGCCTCCTAATCTCCTCCTGGAGAAGCAAGACCTCCTCCTTCAACTCTCCAACCCCAATTTTTAAAACACTGCAGAAGCAAGCCATGCTTTGTAACCGTCCACACTAATCCCCAAGGCAGCTCAGGGTCTGTGACCTCACGTGACGACTGACCACTGAGTACTGATATGATGATGAGGAACAAGATGGGAGCGAGTACTGTGCCTTTTGGAACAGAGCTTTTCACCGTAGCTGCCTCGGACTTTACTTTGTTGACTACTACTCTCTGTGTTCTGTTAGTGAGGAAATTATAGATCCATCGACCAAACTTTTCCTGTTATTCTTTAGCACGCATTTTGTGTGCTATTACACCATGGTCACACTTGTCGAAGGCTTTTTGCAAAGTCTGTATATATTACATCTGCATTCTTTTTTGTCTTCTAGGCATCTAGGATCTTGTCGTAGTGATCCAATAGTTGAGACAGACAGGAGCGACCTGTTCTAAACCCATGTTGCCCTGGGTTGTGTAATTGATGGGTTTCTAGATAGGTGGTGATCTTGCTTCTTAGGACCCTTTCAAAGATTTTTATGATATGGGATGTTAGTGCTATCGGTCTGTAGTTCTTTGTTATTGCTTTACTGCCCCCTTTGTGGAGTGGGGCTATGTCTGTTGTTTTTAGTAACTGTGGGACGACCCCCGTGTCCATGCTCCCTCTCCATAGGATGGTAAAAGCTCGTGATAGGGGCTTCTTGCAGTTCTTGATGAACACGGAGTTCCATGAGTCTGGCCCTGGCGCAGACGCATGGGCATGTCATTTATCGCCTGTTCGAAGTCATTTAGCGTCAGGATAACATCAGATAGGCTTGTGTTAACCAAATTCTGTGGCTCTCTCATAAAAAATTAATTTTGATCTTCGACTCTCAGTCTGGTTAGCGGCTTGCTAAAAACTGAGTCATATTGGGACTTGAGTAGCTCACTCATTTCCTTGCTGTCATCTGTGTAGGACCCATCTTGTTTAAGTAGGGACCCAATACTGGACGTTGTTCTCGACTTTGATTTGGCATAGGAGAAGAAATACTTTGGGTTTCTTTCGATTTCATTTATGGCTTTTAGTTCTTCGAGCGATTCCTGACTCCTATAAGATTCCTTTAGCTTAACTTCGATGCTTGCTATTTCTCTGACCAGTGACTCCCTACGCATTTCAGATATATTGACCTCTTTTAGCCGCTCTGTTATTCTTTTCCGTCGCCTGTAAAGGGAGCGCCTGTCTCTTTCTATTTTACATCTACTCCTCCTTTTTCTTAGAGGAATAAGCCTTGCGCATACATCGAGTGCCACCGAGTTAATCTGTTCTAGGCATAAGCTGGGGTCTGTGTTGCTTAGTATATCTTCCCAGCTTATATCGGTTAGGACTTGGTTTACTTGGTCCCACTTTATGTTTTTGTTATTGAAGTTGAATTTGGTGAATGCTCCCTCGTGACTAATCTCATTATGTCGGTCTGGGGCTCCGCGCATACATGTCTGAACCTCAATTATGTATATGAAGCTGAGAGGCCGAACAGGAAGGAAGGAGATATGAATTATGCTAAGGTCATATCAGCCTGCCAAGAAGAGCCAAGGAGTGAAAGGGAAGAACAGTTGGGTGCAGATGGAGAGGGTGATAGGTCGAATGCTGAGGCACAACCATACTACCAAGGGCCACTGGAAAAATCAAGGGAGAAAATGGCCACATACAGACAGGATCCAGAGTCACAGAGGGTGAGGCAATGGGAGGAGGAAAGGGCAAAATCAGTGTTTATCCATGGGCTTCAGGAGAGAGAGCAAAGGACACACACTGAAAGGCGGCAGGAAGAAAGAAAGGAGATTGAGAAAATCATCATGGAAATAGGTGAAGAAGAGATGGACGAGATTGTAAACGGGATCTTCCAAGAGAAACCACGGTTGAAATACTCGGAAGAGTACAAGAGGGTGTTCCTAGACAGAGACAGAACACAAACAGAGCGACAGCTGCTGAGGGAGAGGACAAAAAAGCGAAAGGAGATAGGAAAGGAGACAAGGATGGAACCAGTAGAGGTCAGTCAGAGCAGAACAGAGCAGCAAGGGCAAGCACACACACAACTATCCTCAGAACCCCACAACCTATCACACCATCCCAACACAAACTACAGTCCATACCCACAGCTTCCACCCAACACCGAGCTATAGAATCCCACAATATGCTACCAGGTCTCCCACCCTCACAGGCCCCCCAAACCACAATGTTGGAAAGGAAACTGAAGGTATGGTACACAAACGCTGATGGAATAACAAATAAGTGGGAGGAGTGGCACGAAAGAGTCAAAGAGGCATCACCAGACAAAATAGCTCTCACAGAAACCAAACTTACACGTATGATAACAGATGCCATCTTTCCAATGGGATACCAGATCCTGAGAAAAGACAGAGGGAACAGGGGGGATCGAGGAGTGGCACTGCTGATCAAAAACCGATGGAATTTTGATGAGCTAGAGAGATGAGACAGCGGAGAAGAAAGTGATTACATAGCGGGAACGCTTCACTCTGGAGGTTCCAAAGTGGTAATAGCAGTGATGTATAACCCACCACAGAACAGCAGGAGGCCAAGGCAAGAGTACGACGAGAGCAATAGAGCGATGGTTGACACACTGGCTGCAGTGGCCAGAAGAGCTCATGCATGCAGGGCAAAGCTCCTGATCATGGGTGACTTTAACCACAAGGAGATCGATTGGGAGAACTTGGAGCCACATGGGGGCCAAGATACATGGAGGGCTAAGATGATGGAGGTGGTACTGGAAAACTTCATGTACCAACACGTAAGGGACACTACAAGAGAGAGAGGAGAGGATGAACCAGCAAGACTGGACTAAGTATTCACCTTCAGTAGTGTAGATATCGAGGACATCACGTATGAAAGACCCCTTGGAGCCAGCGATCATGTGGTCTTAAGCTCTGAATAAACAGTAGAGCTAAAAGTGGAGGGGGAAGCGGGAAGGCCAGGACGAATGAAGCCCAACTTCAAGAAAGGGGACTACACGGGAATGAGGAACTTCCTGAACAGGGTTCAGTGGTACAGAGAACTGGCAGGGAAGCCAGTTAATGAGATGATGGAATATGTAGCAACAATATGCAAGGAGTCTGAAAAGAGGTTTGTACCCAAGAGTAACAGGAATAATGAAAAAGCCAGGATGAACTCATGGTTCACCCAAAGGTGCAGGGAGGCAAAAACCAAGTGTGCTAGGGAATGGAAGAAATATAAAAGGCAAAGGACCCAGGAGAATAAGGAGAGCAGTTGTAGAGCCAGAAACGAATATGCACAGATAAGAAGGGAGGCCCAACGACTATATGAAAACGACATAGCAGCGAAAGCCAAATCTGACCCGAAACTTATACAGCCACATCAGGAGGAAAACAACAGTCTAGGATTCATGATAAATATTTATTTTCATTTGAAGGGAGGCAGACATTACCTTTATGACTAGTAGATTATATATGATGGGTCGTAAACAGTATGCAATAAATAAAACGTTTTTTTCTAAGCAAACAGAAAATCAATAAAGCTCATGGAAAATGTCAACATTAGTGTAAACTCGTGGAACTCCGTTTTAATCAGGAACTGCAAGAAGCCCATTTACGTGCCTTCAGCATTCTATGGAGAGGGAGCATGGACACAGGGGTCATCCCGCACTCACTAAAAACAACAGACATAGCCCGACTCCCCAAAGGTGGCAGTAAAGCAATTGCAAAGAACTACAGACTGATATCGCTAACATCCCATATCATAAAAATCTTTGAAAAAGTCCTAACAAGCAAGATCACCAACCACCTAGATACCCATCAGTTACACAACCCAGGGCAAAACGGGTTTAGAGCAGGTCGCTCCTGCCTGTCCCAGCTACTGCACCACTATGACAAGGTCTTGGATGCTTTACAGGATAAACCAAATGCAGATGTATTATACAGAGACTTTGTGAAAGCCTTCGACAAGTGCGACCACGGTGTAATAACATGGAAAAATGCGTGATAAAGGAATAACAGGAAAAGTTGGTAGATGGATCTATAACTTCCTAAGAAATAAAACTCAAAGAGTAATAGTAAACAGAGTAAAGTCTGAGGCAGCTACAGTGAAAAGCCCTGTTTCACAAGGCACAGTACTCGCTCCCATCCTGTTCCTCATCTTCACATCTGACATAGAGATGTAAGTCATAGCTCCATGTCTTCCATTGCAGATGACACCCGAATTGCCATGACAGTGACCTCCATCGAAGACACAGCAAGACTCCAAGCAGACACCAACCAAATCTTCAAATAGTCCTCTCAAAACAATATGAAGTTCAATGAAGAGAAATTTCAAATACTCAGATTTGGAAAACTTGAGGAAATTATAACTGTATCAGGGTATACAACAAATTCTAACTATACAATAGAGCGAGAAACTAATGTGAAGGACCTGGGAGTGATAATGTCAGAGGATCTCACCTTCAAAGACCAGAACAATGTATCTACCGCATCTGCAAGAAAAATGGTAGAATGGATAATGAGATTTTTCAAAACCAGGGACGCCAAGCCCATAACGATTCTCTTCAAATTGCTTACTCTCTCTAGGCTGGAATACTGCTGTGCACTAACTGCCCCCTTCAAGGCAGGCGAAATTGCTGACCTAGAGAGTGTACAAAGAACTTTCACGGCACACATAAGTACGATAAAGCACCTAAATTATTGGGAACGGTTGAAGACCCTTGATTTGTATTCCCTGGAACGCAGGCGAGAAAGATACATGGTAATATACACTTGGAAAATCCTAGAGGAATTGTTACTAAAGTTGCACACGAAATTATTCCTACAAAAACAAAAGACTCGGCAGAAGATACAACATTCCCCAATTAAAAAGCAGGGGTACCACGAGTACACTAAGAGACAACACAATAAGTGTCAGGGGCCCAAGATTACTCAACTGCCTCCCAGCATACTTAAGGGGGATTACCAATAGACCCTTGGCTATCATCAAGAAGACGCTGGACAGGCACCCAAAGACAGTACCTGATCAGCCGGACTGTGGTTCTTACGTCGGTTTACGTGCGACCAGCAGAAACAGCCTGGTTGATCAGGCCATGATCCAAAACGAGACCTGGTGTCAGACCGGGCCGCGGGGGCGTTGACCTCCGAATCCTTCTCCAGGTATAGTCTAGGTATGATATCTTTCCTTTGTTTCAATGATCACTTGTGAACAGAATCTTATAAACTGAACGTAATTATGATAGTCAGAAAAAGTTCTGCTAAAAACATACACTGAAAGACTAGTTTGTTATTAACTAAAATATTTGAACTTTAACTAACCGAGGAGTGGTAGTAAGGTTGGGAAGCAGAGCGCTACTTGATGCTCTGGTAAGCAGAGTCACGAGGGTAGAGTTAGTATTGTTTGCCAGGTTCTCCGGACATCCCGAGGTGGACAAGGGGTAATCGTGGTGGTGATCCTCCCCCACGTACAAACTTGCCAATCACCAGCCATATGTTGTAAACGAAAGCCGTGACGAAACCCGTCACAGCCCCCTGTGTAACATGTATATGTATTTATATATGTCGTGCAGAGGAGGAAAAAACTGGTCAGTTAGCAAGAACTCATTTAAAATTAAGTCCTTGCTAAAAATTTTCTATTATACGTTCAAAAAAAATTTTTTTTTCCCATTTATGTTAATTTAAAATTTAATAATTTTGTACAAAAGGACCTTAGAAAATTTACCTAAGCTTATTATAAACAAGCGAAATTTTAAAATTGACCCTAATCCATTTAAATATATTTTAGATAAGTTTACAATAATTTAATAATAAAACAAACACCATAAAATTTTATTTTTTTCGTTAGATTCAGAATGAGTTTGCGAAATTATTCCATACACAAATTCTCACTTGCCTTATTCGGCAAAAAGAGCGTGTATTTAAGTCAAAAATCGCAAGTTTTCCCTATTCAGCACGACATAGTATACTAGATATGATTCAAAAGACATCCTAAAAAATGTATTAAAAACCACTCTGATTGGTTCATTATTGTGCTACTTTGAAAATGTTACTCCAGTTTAGAACACGATGACAATTTAAAGAAAACAAATGATGACATTGTTGAACATGTAATTTATACTTCTGTAAAACTCTAAACTTTCACAAGTGGTTATAAGACATTGTTTTACCTTCATCAGCTGTACCTTCGTCTCTCACTCAAGTGGTTATAAGACATTGTTTTACCTTCACTCAGCTGAAACCTTCGTCTCCACTCAAGTGGTTATAAGACATTGTTTTACCTTCACTCAGCTGTACCTTCGTCTCTCACTCAAGTGGTTATAAGACATTGTTTTACCTTCACTCAGCTCTACCTTCGTCTCTCACTCAAGTGGTTATAAGACATTGTTTTACCTTCACTCAGCTGTACTTCGTCTCTCAACTCAAGGGGTTTTATAAGACATTGTTTTACCTTCACTCAGCTCTACCTTCGTCTCTCACTCAAGTGGTTATAAGACATTGTTTTTACCTTTCACTCAGCTGTACCTTCGTCTCTCACTCAAGTGGTTATAAGACATTGTTTTACCTTCACTCAGCTCTACCTTCGTCTCTCACTCAAGTGGTTATAAGACATTGTTTTACCTTCACTCAGCTGTACCTTCGTCTCTCACTCAAGAAATTGTAATGAATTATGATGTTTTAAATAATTTTTATTTTACCTTAGTGCTGACCCAGGGTGCACAGATGCCAGCAAGAAAACACCGTTCAACGGGGCCCAGGATGGCGCCATACACACTGTTTTGTTACATGGAAAACGTTGCCCAGTGGCCAGCCAGTGTGCCCCGGAGGATGCCAGACACGCCAGCTATTGCGGCTGAGAAAATTGATAATATTTTAATGCGAATAAGAGTTGGCCCAATTTGATTATCTCTGAAATTTTAGTGGAAACTTTAATTTCACTTGACTTTGAAAATTTTTATTAGAATGGAGGAAAGGCAAAGATTACCGGAAACAGAGTACAAGCTCAGGGGGACAAAGGCCTCAAAACTCTCTGAAAGAGAAGGACCTCGGGGTTTAAGTAATTTCCGAGCATTTCACTTAAGGCAATCAGCAACTGTAATTGCCCCAGCAGAAGCCATGTCTTGTGACTTATTCTATGAAAATTTAAGGCAGGACACTGGAGTCATCCTACTGTAAGCCCATAATTTGAGTTATTACGGCATTTCCCAAAATGTTTCAAGAAAGAGGATTAAATTATGTTTCTTTCCATGACAGAACTGTTGGATACAATTATCTGGCAGCGGCCCACCATGGTGGGTAGCGGCCCACCATGGTGGGTATTACAAGAACTGGCATTGTTGACTGTAACATAAGAAAATAAGATCATAAGAAAGGAGGAGCACTGCAGGGAGGCCCGCTGGCCCATACTCGGCAGGTCCTTACAATCCATCACACTAGCAAAAAAATTTGCCTAACCCAATTTTCAATGCTATCCAAGAAATAAGGTCTGATAACTCTATAAACTCATTTGCAAGTCCAACTCAAATCCAACCCCTCTCACTCATATATTTATCCAACCTAAATTTGAAACTACCTAAGTCCCACCTCAATAACCCATCTAGGTAGACTGTTCCACTCATTTAATACCCTATTTCCAAACCAATACTTTCCTATGTTTCCCTTTTTAAATCTAAACTTATCTAATTTAAATCCATTACTGCGAGTTCTCTCTTGGAGAGATATCCTCAAGACCTCATTCTTCGTCTAACAAGTGAATATAACTTAAGAGTCTTCAATCTTTCTTCATAAGGAAAATTCTAAGCTATGTATTAATTTAGTTTATCCTACGTTGAATGTTTTCTAACGAATTTATGTCCATTCTGTAATATGGAGACCAGAATTGAGCTGCATAATCTAGGTGAGGCCTTACTAATGATGTATAAAGCTGCAGTATAACCTCTGGACTTTTGCTGCTTACACTTTTTGATATAAATCCCAGTAATCTATTTGCCTTATTACGTACTCTTAGGCATTGCTGTCTTGGTTTAAGGTTGCTGCTCACCATAACCCCCAAGTCCTTTTCGCAATCTGTATGGCTAAGTTCTACATCATTTAACTTATAAGTGCTAGGGTTATGGACACTCCCGAGCTTCAGAACCTTGCATTTATCTACATTGCACTGCATCTGCCACTTTTCTGACCAAGAATAGAGTTTGTTTAAATCCTCCTGAAGTTCCCTAACATTTACGTTTGAATCAATTATCCTACCTATCTTTGTGTCATCGGCGAATTTGCTCATATCACTAGTAATTCCCTCATTAAGATCATTGACATATATTATAAACAACAACGTTCCCTGTGGAACGCCACTTGTTACAGATCCCCACTCGGATTTAACCCAATTTATGGACAGGCTCTGCTTCCTGTCTGTGAGCCATGACTCGATCCACGAGAACACTTTTCCCCCAATGCCAAGAGCTTCCACTTTCTTTAGCAGTCTTTGGTGCGGAACTCTATCAAAAGCCTTACTAAAATCTAAGTAAATAATATAAAATTCTTTATCGTGATCAACAGCCTCAAAAGCTTTACTGAAGAAAGCTAATAAATTAGTTAGACAAGAACTGCTTCTCGTGAATCCATGCTGAGTATCATTAATTAAGCTATGCTTATCGAGATGGCTTCTTATAATCTCAGCTATAATTGACTCTAGTAATTTGCCCACAATTGAGGTTAGGCTTATTGGCCGGTAAATTGGCAGTAACGACTTGTCCCCTGCTTTGAAAATAGGAATTACATTAGCCATCTTCCACATATCAGACACTATACCTGTTTGAAGAGATAAATTAAAAATATTAGTTAATGGTTCACAGAGTTCAATTTTGCATTCCTTAAGAACAGTTGAAAAAAGCTCATCAGGACCCGGTGACCTATTTTGCTTCAGTAGATCTATTTGTTTCATAACCATTTCACTAGTGACTGTGATGTTACATAATTTATCTTCTTCAGGCACACTATAAATATTAATTACTGGAATATTGTTAGTGTCTTCCTGTGTAAAAACCGAGAGAAAATAATTATTTAAAATTGTGCACATTTCATTCTTTGTCAGTAAGATGCCCATAGTTATTTTTAAGGGGACCTATCTTATCTCTAACTTTTGTTTTATATACCTGGAAAAAACTTTTTGGGTTAGTTTTCGAATCCCTAGCAACTTTAATTTCATAGTCCCTTTTAGCTTTTCTTATCCCCTTTATAACGCCCCTCTTAATGTCCATAATCTGATTCATAAGATGACCCTCACCTCTTTTGATACGCCTATAAATTCCTTTCTTATGCCCTAGTAGATATTTGAGCCTATTATTCATCCACTTTGGGTCATTTCTATTTGATCTAATTTCTTTATACGGGATAAACGTTCTTTGAGCAGCATGTATAGTGTTCAGAAAACTGTCATATTGATAGCTCTCTTCATGACTTAAGAAATCGTAATGACACGATTGCAAATAAACCATACCCCCGGCCGGGATTGAACCCGCGGTCATAGAGTCATTGTGGTCATTTGTGGTCACAGAGGTGCCTGTGCTAACTTTCCTATGGTGTAGAAATATACCTAGTTGGATGAATCTTATTGTGGCTAGCTGGTCTAGTGGCTAACGCGACGGGCTGGAGTTTTGAGACTCTATGACCGCGGGTTCAATCCCGGCCGGGGGTATGGTTTATTTGCAATCGTGTCATTACGATTTCTTAAGTCATGTTGACGGCAGTGAAGGGACTTGAGCTAGAGTTCGTCACGGCCACGCTAGCTGGAGATTCGTCTGTAAAAACTTGCATTTGTGGTCACAGAGGTGCCTGTGCTAACTTTCCTATGGTGTAGAAATATACCTAGTTGGATGAATCTTATTGTGGCTAGCTGGTCTAGTGGCTAACGCGACGGGCTGGAGTTTTGAGACTATGACCGCGGGTTCAATCCCGGCCGGGGGTATGGTTTTTTTGATAGCTCTCTTCGTTACCCCATCAACAGATGATAAGTGTTCTCTAAGCCCATTGTAATCTGCTAAGCGAAAGTCTGGAACTGTTACTGAGTTGTCCCTACTATCATATTTCCATTCTATGCTAAAGGTAATTGATTTGTGACTGCTTGTGCCGAGTTCCTCATTAATTTCTAAATTATTAACAAGGGTTTCCTTGTTCGCCAGAACCATATCAAGGTTGTTTCCCTTTGTAGGTTCTGTCACAAACTGCTTCCGAAAACATCCCTGAACTACTTCTAAGAAGTCATTTGATTCTAAATTCCCATTCAAGAAATTCCAATCAATGTGACTAACGTTGAAGTCCCCTAGAATTACAACATTATCGTGCCTTGTGGCCTTAACAATTTCCTCCCACAGTAATTTCCTTTGGTCTCTATCTAAGTTTGGGGGACGGTATATCACTCGTAGAATCAATTTTTGATGCCCCTCTGAAAATTCTATCCAGACAGACTCTGTATGTGTTACCTCAGACTTAATACCCGTTTTTATGCAACAGTTCAAGTGATCTCGGACATATAGTGCCACCCCACCCCCCTTACCGATATTTCTATCTACTTGGAACAATTTAAAAGCCTGAATGTGACATTCCGAAGGCAAGTCCCGACTTTTGGAATTAAACCATGTCTCAGTGATTGCAAATACATCAATGTTACCTGCACTAGCAACTAATCTCAACTCATCCACCTTATTCCTATCACTACGGCTATTAGCATAATATAATTTTAAAGACCCATCTTTCTTTTTACCCTTCCTGCTCATATCTGTTTTTTCACTAAACCTTTTACTGTCCTTGTCGCCTAGTGTCATTGGCTTTCCAATATCCACCTCATTCTGCCTATTACTAGTTCCCGTAGAACTCATAATATTACTACACTGGGACTTCACTGTATTCTCGCCAAAACCCATACCACTATCTATTCCTAGTTTAAACCCTAACAGCTCCCTCCACTGCCGTTTCCAGTGCCCCCACCCCAGACCTAGATAAGTGAACCCCATCCCTGGCATACATGTCATTTCTGCCATAGAAGAGGTCCCAGTTGTCAATGAATGTTACTGCATTTTCCTTACAGTATTTGTCCAGCCAGCAATTGACACCAATTGTCCTGGACAACCATTCGTTTCCAACTCCTCTCCTTGGCAAAATACCATATATGACAGGTTTCCCACCCTTCCTCCTGATTATCTCTATTCCTGACCTATACCTGCTAATCAGGTCCTCACCTTTACGTCTGCCAACATCGTTGCCTCCAGCACTGAGACAAATAATAGGATTGCTCCCATTACCTCTCATGATGTCATCCAGACGGCTAACAATATCCTTTATCCCAGTCCCTGGAAAACACAGTCTCTGCCTCCAACTCGTATCCTTCAAGCAGAATGCTCTATGTACCTAATCTGTCTATTCCCAACAACAACAATGTTTTTACCTTCCTTGGCGTCGTCCGTCGTGATGCTCCCAGTAGTCAACTCATATTTGTCAGGTAGCATTACACCTTCACTTGTGGAATTCGTCAAGACGTTCTCGATGGTTTTCGTTGGGGTTTCTAGGGATGTCTCACTCATGTCAGCCAATGCTTCCTTGGTACTCGTTGTGACATTCCCAGTAGAATACCCACATTCGTCAGGTAGCACCGAAAATGGGTTGGAAGTTTCCAGAGTAGTCTTCTGGTTTCTCGTTTTTTCTGCCTCTCCAACAGTCTTCTTGATCCTCAGTTTGGTTCCATGTTGCCCGGCCACTGACCAAGCTCCCTTCTTAACTTGGGGACTTGTTCTCCTCCGTTAATCGCCGTATCTCCAGCTCAGCAACCCTAAGCTCTTCTTTCAGCTGCTGGTAAAGTTGCTCAAGAGAGGGCATCCTGGTTCAGATTCACAGAGAGCACACAAACAGGTCTTCATAGAGCTAAGCACACGTCACCACTGAGCTAAGTACACGTCTCCACTGAGATAAGTACACGTCACTACATGGTGACTGTAACTAGCTTAGTGGATTACAGGGTTAGGCTGTTAGCGGACTTAAAAGGATATTCGAAAATTCATGAACTGGAATACTATAGGAATATTATCAGAATATTATCGAAGATTCACAAATAATACAGTCATATTAATCGATACTGAGAATATTGGTAGGCAATATGTAGGGATATATGATGAGAGTCTACCGAGTATTTCCTGGAACATTCTAGAATCTCCGGTACCGTATGGTTTAAGCTGACAAATGAGCTCATTTCTTTCTTATACACATAATAGCAGCATTCCGTATGTGTATCATCCACTATTGCAACATAATCTCTTATGTCACATGACTTGTTATCGGCAATTAAAAGAAGATTAGGACTGGCTGTAACATTTATTATTTCTGTTTCCTGCTCTCTGTAAACTTGGAGGCTCATGTCCACCCTATCCCATGTGAGGTTGGGCCAAGTTGGGAGGGTGGCAGTCTGCCGGTGCCTCTCATATTCTGAGAGAAGCTGGAGCTACTGCCACTCCACGCTAGTGCCACCCCACGCCAGTGCCACCCTACGCTACCCTACTCTGAGACAACTTCCCTTCATTTCTTCAGGTGCTATTCTTACAACATCGCATAGCTCTTGAAGACGCACTGAGAAGCGTGAAAGTACTTGAGCTAAAAGATCTCCACCCCCAGTGCCTTGTCTTGCACACACACACACACACACACACACACACACACACACACACACACACACACACACACACACACACACACACACACACATATACACACACACACACACACAAAGTCATGAAGATTGGGGAAGGACAAAGAAGACCGCAGACAGAGTATAGGCTAGGTGACCAATGTGGCATGCTAAGAGTATGTAACCTTTATTCGGCGCATGTTCACACTCGCTAAAAGACTACCTCCCCAACCAGCGAACCGGGTGCTAAGGGCAGGACGATGGAGCCCCATCGTGAGATTAGTATCTAGGTTCAACCAATGAGGAGGGTCTGGAAATTGTGGAGGTGGCGTGGCCACCACTCATGTTTCCACCCTTGTCATTTCCATTCCAGAGCTGGTTGAACATGGTTGTCCATTCTGTCTCCAGACTGTGTCCTTTCCTCTTGATTTACTGTATTGTACACATATTTTTTCAACAGTGTATAGTGTACATACTTGTAAATACTTACAATCGCACTTGGTGAAGGAAAATATAATTCAAAGTCATTCAGCTGTGTTTGTTCTGCTTCTTGCTCCCCTTTACATCCAGGATAACAGGACTTTTTGTTCCTGAGTTGTAATAGCCAAAGACTGCAAACCTCACTCAAGGAGAAAGATCTTGGGGTGAGCATAACACCGAGCATGTCTCCGGAGGCACACATCAAGTAGATAACTCCTGCAGCATATGGGCGCCTGGCAAACCTGAGAATAGCATTCCGTTACATTAGTAAGGAACCGTTCAAGACTCTGTACACTGTGTAAGTCAGGCCCATACTGGTGTATGCAGCACCAGTTTGGAACCCACACCTGGTCAAACACGTCAAGAAATTAAAGAAAGTGGAAAGGTTTGCAACAAGGTTAGTTCTGGAGCTCAGGGGAATGTTCTACGAAGAAAGGTTGAAGGAAATCTGCCTGACTACGCTGGAGGACAGAAGGGATAGAGGAGACATAATAGCGACATACAAAATAATGCGTGGAATAGATAAGGTGGACAGAGACAGGAAGTTCCAGAGAGGGGACACAGAAACAAGGGGTCACAACTGGAAGCTGAAGACTCAGACGAATCAAAGGGATGTTAGGAAGTACTTCTTCAGTCATAGAGTTGTCAGGAAGTGGAATAGTCTAGCAAGTGATGTAGTGGAGGCAGGAACCATACATTGCTTTAAGACGAGGTATGACAAAGCTCAGGGAAGAGAGAGAGAGGGCCTAGCACCGATCAGTGAAGAGGCGGGGCCAGGAGCTGAGTCATGACCCCTGCAACTACAATTAGGAGTACAATTAGGTAGGTACATACACACATACACACACACACACACACACACACACACACACACACACACACACACACACACACACACACACACACACACACAAACACACAAACACACACACACGGAACGGAACAAGAGTATAAATGCCAACCAGCACGGATTCATGGAAGGCAAATCCTGTGTCACAAACCTTCTGGAGTTTTATGATAAAATAACAGAAGTAAGACACGAGAGAGAGGGGTGGGTTGATTGCATCTTCTTGGACTGCAAGAAGGCCTTTGACACAATTCCTCACAAGAGATTACTGCAGAAGCTAGAGCATCAGGCGCATATAACAGGAAGGGCACTGCAATGGATCAGAGAATACCTGACAGGGAGGCAACAACGAGTCATGGTACGTAATGATGTATCACAGTGGGCACCTGTGACGAGCGGGGTCCCACAGGGGTCGGTCCTAGGACCAGTGCTATTTTTGGTATATGTGAACGACATGATGGAAGGGTTAGACTCAGAAGTGTCCCTGTTTGCAGATGATTTGAAGTTAATGAGGAGAATTAAATCAGATGAGGACCAGGCAGGTCTTCAAAGAGACCTGGACAGACTGGACACCTGGTCCAGCAAATGGCTTCTCGAATTTAATCCTGCCAAATGCAGAGTCATGAAGATAGGGGAAGAGCACAGAAGACCACAGACAGAGTATAGGCTAGGTGGCCAAAGACTGCAAACCTCACTCAAGGAGAAAGATCTTGGGGTGAGTATAACACCGAGCATGTCTCCGGAAGCACTCATCAACCAGATAACTGCTGCAGCATATGGGCGCCTGGCAAACCTGAGAACAGCATTGCGATACCTTAGTAAGGATTCGTTCAAGACACTGTACACCGTGTATGTCAGGCCCATACTGGAGTATGCAGCACCTGTTTGGAACCCGCACTTGATAAAGCACGACAAGAAACTAGAGAAGGTACAAAGGTTTGCGACAAGGTTATTTCCAGAGCTAAGGGGAATGTCCTATGAAGAAAGATTAAGGGAAATCGGCCTGACGGCACTGGAGGACAGGAGGGTCAGGGGAGACATGATAACGACATATAAAATACTGCGTGGAATAGACAAGGTGGACAAAGACAGGATGTTCCAGGGAGGGGACACAGAAACAAGAGGCCACAATTGGAAGTTGAAGACACAAATGAGTCAGAGAGATATTAGGAAGTATTTCTTTAGTCATAGAGTTGTCAGGCAGTGGAATAGCCTAGAAAATGACGTAGTGAATGCAGGAACCATACACAGTTTTAAGACGAGGTTTGATAAAGCTCCTGGAGCGGGGAGAGAGATGGCCCAGTAGCAACCGGTGAAGAGGCTGGGCCAGGACCTAAGACTCGACCCCTGCAACCACAAATAGGTGAGTACAAATAGGTGAGTACACACACACATATATATATATATATATATATATATATATATATATATATATATATATATATATATATATATATATATATATATATATATGTGTGTGTGTGTGTGTGTGTGTGTACTCACCAATTTGTACTCACCTATTTGTGGTTGCAGGGGTCGAGTCTTAGGTCCTGGCCCCGCCTCTTCACCGGTTGCTACTGGGCCCTCTCTCTCCCCTCTCCAGGAGCTTTATCAAACCTCGTCTTAAAACTGTGTATGATTCCTGCCTCCACTACGTCATTTTCTAGGCTATTCCACTGCCTGACAACTCTATGACCGAAGAAATACTTCCTAATATCTCTCTGACTCATTTGTGTCTTCAACTTCCAATTGTGGCCTCTTGTTTCTGTCCCCTCCCTGGAACATCCTGTCTTTGTCCACCTTGTCTATTCCACGCAGTATTTTATATGTCGTTATCATGTCTCCCCTGACCCTCCTGTCCTCCAGTGTCGTCAGGCCGATTTCCCTTAATCTTTCTTCATAGGACATTCCCCTTAGCTCTGGAACTAACCTTGTCGCAAACCTTTGTACTTTCTCTAGTTTCTTGACGTGCTTTATCAAGTGCGGGTTCCAAACAAAATAACTGGATTGGCCAAGACTCGAACTCTCGAGCTTCAACACGCTACCCTCGTTGCCTGTAAATTTTCGAGACGCCCTAAACCACTGAACCATCAGTGTCATATGCAACAAGTGCCTAGTATCACTTGACATGTCATTCCTGTTACTGATACAGACATGGCTTTGGATGCATTATGTAAACTGTTTGTTTAACTGGTGTTCCAAACAAGAGAAGAATGAAATTAGTCCTTAGCTTGCCACAGCCACGTATGTATCAAAACAGGAGTGACATGTCTAGTGCTACTAGGCACCTGTTGTATGTGACATTGATGGTTCAAAAGTTTAAGGCGTCTCGAATTTTGACATGCTACGAGGGATAGTTTGTTAAAGCTCTAGGGTTCAAGTCTCGGCCAGTGCAGTTGTTATTTGCTTAAACCCACTTTCGTTAATGGTGTAACAATTTACATTTTTTTATCAAACTTAACGAGAAAGAAACAGGTGTAACTGCAAGGGCACAAAGATGCCAGAGGCAGACAGGAAAGACAGACAAACATGGAAGCTCAGCTTCGGGAGAACTACCAAGCACAACCACCCACAATCCCCAAGCCCTCCTCCCAACCAAGCCAAAACAAACCATACTCCGCCCTCGCAGTCCCCACTCAGCACAAATATCATCCTCACAGCAGCCTCTCACTAAATCCCCCCTGCCTTTTGTACCCCCAACACGCACCAACCCCTCCTTACCCTTACATAACCAAGAAGGAGGCGAAAATTTTGATAGGTTAACTAGATACCTCGAAGGCGATGGCACAGATAACATCTCTCCAGGGGCCATGAGAGAGATATTTATTGAATCGATAGATTTATTGAAGAGCCACTAGCAGCAATCTTCAATAAATCTATTGAACATCAAAATGGTATACAATACCGACAGGTATACGGTATACAATACCGACAGGTATACGGTATACAATACCGACAGGTATACGGTATACAATACCGACAGGTATACGGTATACAATACCGACAGGGCAGATGCCTGGGTGAAAGACAGCAAATGCATTCCCAATTTGTAAGAAAAGAGACATACAGCATTTTACTAGACTAGTGCGCTAGCTATCTCAGAGACAGACAGGCGCGCTGGCTATCACAGTGACAGACAGGTACGCTAGTTATCATAGAGACAGACAGGTGCGCTGGCAATCACAGGGATAGTCAGGTGCGCTGGCTGTAATAGGGACAGACAAGGGTTCTGGTTATCGCACGGACAGACAGGTGCTCTGGCTATCATAGGGACAGACAGGTGCGCTGGCTATCACAAGAACATACAGGTGCGCTGGCTATCAAAGA
Source organism: Cherax quadricarinatus (assembly GCF_026875155.1). Lineage (NCBI taxonomy): Eukaryota > Metazoa > Arthropoda > Malacostraca > Decapoda > Parastacidae > Cherax > Cherax quadricarinatus. The sequence continues at coordinate 82,863,125 of NC_069400.1, read as the reverse complement.
GACACACAGGTGCGCTGGCTATCACAGGGAGAAACAAGTGCGCTAGTTTTCACAAGGGACAGACAGGTGCGCTGGCTATCACAGGGACATACAGGTGCGCTGGTTATCACAAAGACAGACAGGCGCGATGGCTATCAGAGAGACAGACAGGTTTGCTGGCTATCACATGGACATACAGGTGCGCTGGCTATCACAGCAACAGACAAGTGCACTGGCTATAACAGGGACAGACAGGTGCGCTGGCTATAAGAGGGACAGACAAGTGCACTGGCTATCAGAGGGACAGACAAGTGCTCTAGCTATCACATGGACAGATAGGTGCGCTGGCTAACACATGGACAGACAGATGCGCTAGCTATTACAGGGACAGACAAGTGCGCTGGCTGTCAGAGGGACAAACAGGTGCGCTGGCTATCAAATAGACAGACAGGTGTGCTGGCTATCACAGGAACAGAAAAGTGAGCTGGTTATCACAGGGATAGACAGATGCGCTCGCTATCACAGGGACAGAAACGTGCGCTGGCTGTCACTGGAACAGACATGTGCGCTAGATATCACAGGGACAGAGAAGTACACTGGCTACTACAGGGACAGACAAGTGCGCTGGCTATCACAGAGACAGACAGGTGCGTTGGCTATCAGAGGGACAGACAGATGCGCTGGCTATCATAGGGACAGACAGGTGCGCTGGCTATCAGAGGGACAGACAATTGCGTTGGCTATCATAGGGACAGACAGGTGTGCTGGATATCACAAGGGACAGACAGGTGCGCCGTTTATCATAGGGACAGACAAGTGTGCTGGCTATCACAGGGGCAGAAAAGTGCGCTGGCTATCATAGGAACAGACAAGTGCGTTGGCTATCATAGGGACAGACAGGTGCGCTGCTATCACAGGGACAGACAGGTGCGCTGGCTATCATAGGAACAGACAAGTGCGTTGGCTATCATAGGGACAGACAGGTGCGCTGCTATCACAGGGACAGACAGGTGCGCTGGCTATCATAGGGACATACAGGTGCGCTGGCTATCACAGGGATAGACAGGTGCGCTGGTTATCATAGGGACAGACAAGTGCTCTGCCTATCACAGGGACACACAGGTGCGCTGGCTATCATAGGGACAGACAGGTGCGCTGGCTATCACAGGAACATACAGGTGCGCTGGCTACCACAGAGACAGACAGGTGCGCTGGCTATCATATGGACAGACACATGAGCTGGTTATAAAAGGGGCAGACAGGTGCGCTGGCTATCTCAGAGAAAAACAGGTGCGATGGCTATCAGAGAGACAGACAGGTGCGCTGGCTATCACCTGGACATACAGGTGCGCTGGTTAACACAGGGGCATACAGGTGCGCTGGCTATCACAGGGACAGACAGGTGCGATGGCTATCACAGGGACAGATAGCTGCGCTGGCTATCATATGGACAGACATGTACGCTGGCTATCACAGGGAGAGACAAGTGCATTGGCTATCACAGGGACAGAAAAGTGCACTTTCTATCACAGGGACAGGCAAGTGTGCTGGCTGTCACAGGGACAGACAAGTGCGCTGGCTATCACAGGGACAGACAAGTGCATTGGCTATCACAGGGACAGACAGGTGCGCTAGCTATCAGAGAGATAGACAGGTGCGCTGGCTATCACACGAACAGACAAGTGCGCTGATTATCGCAGGGACAGACAAGTGCGCTGGCTATCAAAGGGACAGACTATTGCGCTAGCTATCTCAGGGACAGAGAGGTGCGCTGGCTATCACAGGAACAGAGAGTTGCGCTGGCTATCACAGTGACAGACAGGTGCACTGGCTATCATAGGGATAGACAGGTGCGCTGGCTATCACAGGGATAGACAGGTGCGCTGGCTATCATAGGGACAGACAGGTGCGCTGGCTATCACAGGAACATACAGGTACTCTGGCTGTCACAGAGACAGACAGGTGTGCTGGCTATTACAGGGACAGACAAGAGTGCTAGCTTTCACAGACGACATACAAGTGCTCTGGGTATCACAGGTACAGACAGGTGCACTGGCTATCAAATCGACAGACAGGTACGCTGGCTATCATAAGGAGAGACAGGTGCTCTGGTTATCAGAGTGACAGACAAGTGCACTGGCTATCACAGGGACAGACGAGTGCTCTGGCTATCACAGGTACAGACAGGTGCGCTGGCTATCAAAGGGACAGACACGTACGCTGGCTATCACAAGGACAGAGAGGAGTGCTGAGTATTCACAGAGACAGGTGCTCTGGCTATCACATAGACAGACAGGTGTGCTCTGTGTCACATAGACAGACAGGTGCCCTGTCTTATACAGGGACAGACAGGTTCGCTTGCTACCACAGGGACAGACAGGTGCGCTGGCTATCACATAGACAGGTGTGCTGGCTATCACATAGACAAGTAAACTAGCTATCACAGGGAGAGAAAGCAGCACTGTCTATCACAGGGACAGACAGATGCGCTGGCTATTACAAGGACAGAGAGGTGTGCTGGCTCTCACATAGACAGACAGTGCCCTGGCTATGACAGAGACAGACAGCTGCGCTGGATATCACAGGGGCAGACAGGTGCGCTGGCTATCACATAGATAGACAGTTTTACTGGTTATCACAGAGACACACAGGTGCGCTGTCTATCACAGGGACAGACAGGTGCGCTTGCTATCAAAGGGACAGACAGGTGCCCTGGCGTTCACAGGGACAGACAGCTGCGCTTGCTATCACATAGACAGACAGGTGCCCTGGCGATCACAGGGACAGACAGCTGCGCTGGCTATCACAGGGACAGAAAGGTGCGCTGGCTACGACATACACAAACAGGTGCGCTAGCTATCGCAGGTACAGACAAGTGCGTTGGCTCTCACAGGAACAGACAGGTGCGCTGAATATCACATAGACAGACAAGTGTGCTGGCCATCACAAAGACAGACAGGTGGGCTTGCTATCACAGGGACAGACAAGTGCACTGGCTGTCACAGTGTGAGACAAGTGCACTGGCTGTCACAGGGACAGACAGGTGCGTTGACTATCACAGAGACAGACAGGTGTGCTGGCTATAACAGGGACAGACAGTTGCGCTGGCTATCACAGGGACATGCAGGTGCGCTGGCAATCACAGGGACAGACAGCTGCGCTGGCTATCATAAGGACAGACAGGTGCGCTGGCTATCACAGGGACAGACAAGTGCACCGGCTATCACAGGGACAGACAAGTGCACTGGCTATCACAGGGACAGACAAGTGCGCTAGCTGTCATAGGGACAAACAGGTGCGCTGGCTATCAAATAGACAGACAGGTGCGCTGGCTATCACAAGGACAGACATGTGCGCTTGCTATCACATGGACAGACAGGTGCGCTGGCTATGCCACAGACAGACAGATGTTCAGGCTATAACAGGGATAGACAAGTGCGCTGGCTATCACAGGGACAGAGAAGTGCGCTGGCTGTCACAGGGACACACAGTTGCGCAGGCTATCATAGGAACAGACAGGTGCGCTGCCTATCAAAGCGACAGACATGTACGCTGGCAAATCACTGGGACAGACAGGTGTGGTGGGTATCACATAGACAGAGGTGCGCTGGCTCTCAAAGGACAAACAGGTGCGCTGGCTGTCAAAGGGACAGACAAGTTCTCCTGCTATCATAGGGACAGACAGGTGCACTGGCTATCACTCAGACAGGTGTGCTGGCTATCACATAGACAGATACCCTGGCTATCACTGGTACAGACAGATGCACTGGCTATCTCAGAGACAGAGAGGTGCGCTGGCTATTACAAGGACAGAGAGGTGTGCTGGCTATCACATACACAGACAGTCCCCTGGCTATGACAGGGAGAGACAGCTTCGCTGGATATCACAGGGACAGACAGGTGCGCTGGCAATCACATTGACAGTCAGGTGTGCTGGCTATCACAGGGACAGACAAGTGCGTTGGGTATCACAGGGACAGACAGGTGTGCTGGCTATCACATTGACAGACAGGTGCGCTGGTTGTCAAAGGGACAGACAGGTACGCTGGGTATCGCATGGACAGACAGTTGCACTGACTATCACATAGACAGAGATGAGCCCTGGCTATCACAGGGACAGACAGCTGCGCTGGCTATCACATACACAAACAGGTGTACTGTCTATCACATTGAGAGACAAGTGCTCTGGCTCTCACAGGGACTCACAGGTGCGCTGACTATCAAATAGACAGACAGGTGAGCTGGCCATCACAGGGACAGACATGTGGGCAGGCTATCACAATGACAGACAAGTGCGCTGGCTGTCACAGGGACAGACAAGTGCGCAGGCTATCACATAAACAGGTGTGCTGGCTCTCACAGGGACAGACAGGTGCGCTGGTTATCAAAATTACAGACAAGTGCGCTGGCTATAACAGTGACAGACAGGTGCGCTGGCTGTCTAAAGGACAGACAGGTACTCTGGCTATCACATAGACAGAGTTGCACTGACTATCACATACACAAACAGGTGTGGTGTCTATCACATTGACAGACAAGTGAGCTGGCTGTCTCAGTGACAGACAAGTGCGCTGGCTATCACTGGGAAAGACAGGTGCTCTTGATATTAGATAGACAGGAGTGCTGGCTATCACACAGACAGACAAGTGAGCTGGCTGTCACAGGGACAGACAGGTGCCCTGGATATCACATAGACAGACAGGTGTGCTAGGTATAACAGTAACAGACAGGTGCGCTGGCTATCACAGGGACAGACAGGTGCCCTGGATGTCACACAGACAGACAGGTTTGCTAGCTATAACAGGGACAGAGAGCTGCGCTAGCTATCACAGGGTCAAACTAGTGCGCTGGCTATCACAGAGACAGACAAGTACACTGGCTATCACAGGGATAGGCAACTGTACTGGCTATCACAGGGACAGACAGGTGCGCTGGCTATCACAGTGACAGAAAGGTGCGCTGGGTGTCACAGGAACAGATAATAGCACTGGCTATCACAGGGACAGAGAGGTGTGCTGGCTATCACAGTGACAGACAAGTGCCCTGGCTATCACAGAGACAGACAGCTGCGCTGGCTATCACATAGATAGACAGGAATGCTGGCTATCAGAGGAACAGACAAGTGCGCTGGCTATCATAGGGACAGACAAGTGCGTTGGCTATCACAGGCACAGACAAGTGCGCTGGCTATCACAGGGACAGACAGGTGCGCTGGCTATCACATAGATAGACAAAAATGCTGGCTATCAGAGGAACAGACAAGTGCGCTGGCTATCATAGGGACAGACAAGTGCGTTGGCTATCACAGGGACAGACAAGTGCGCTGGCTATCACAGGGACAGACAGGTGCGCTGGCTATCACATAGATAGACAGGAATGCTGGCTATCAGAGGAACAGACAAGTGCGCTGGCTATCATAGGGACAGACAAGTGCGTTGGCTATCACAGGGACAGACAAGTGCGCTGGCTATCACAGGGACAGACAAGTGTGCTGGCTATCACAGGGACAGACAAGTGTGATGGCTATCACATGGACAGACAGGCGCGCTGGCTATCACACGGACAGACAAGTGCGCTGGCTATCACAAGGCAGACAGGTGCGCTGAATATGAAATGGACAGACTGGTACGCTGGCTATCAGAGGGACAAACAGGTGTGCTGGCTATCACATAGATAGACAGGAATGCTGGCTATCAGAGGAACAGACAAGTGCGCTGGCTATCATAGGGAAAGACAAGTGCGTTGGCTATCACAGGGACAGACAAGTGCGCTGGCTATCACAGGGACAGACAGGTGTGCTGGCTATCACATGGACAGACAGGCGGGCTGGCTATCACACGGACAGACAAGTGCGCTGGCTATTACAAAGCAAGACAGGTGCGCTGGCTATGAAATGGACAGACTGGTACGCTGGCTATCAGAGGGACAGACAGGTGTGCTGACTATCACATAGACAGACATGTGCTCTGGCTATCACAGGGACAGGCAGTTGCGCTGGGTATCACAGGGACAGACAGGTGCGCTGGCTATCACATAGACAGGAGTGCTGGCCATCACAGGGACAGACAAGTGCGCTGGCTATCATAGGGACACACAAGTGCGCTGGCAATCACAGGGACACACAAGTGTGCTGGCTATCACAGGGACATACAGGCGCGTTGGGTATCAAATAGACAGGTGTGCTGGCTGTCACACTGACAGACAAGTGCGCTGGCTGTCACATCGACAGACAGGTGCGCTGGCTATGACATAGACAGGCGTTCTCGCTATAACAGGGACAGACAGGTGCGGTGGCTATCACAGGGACAGACAAGTGCGCTGGCTCTCACAGGGACAGTCAGGTGCGATGGCTATCACATAGACAGACAGGTGTGCTGGCTATCACATAGATAGACAGGAGTGCTGGATATCACAGGGACAGACAAGTGCGTTGGCTATCACAGGGACAGACAGGCGCGCTGGCTATCACATAGACAGGTGTGCTGGCTATCACATGGACAGACAAGTGCGCTGGCTATCACAAGGGCAGACAGGTGCGCTGTCTTTCAAATTAACCGACTGGTACGCTGGCTATCACAGGGACAGAGTGGTGTCCTGGCTATCACAGAGACAGACATATGCCCTGGCTATTACAGGAACAGGCAGCTGCGCTGGGTATAACAGGGACAGACAGGTGCGCTGGCTATCACATAGACAGACAGGAGTGCTGACCATCACAGGGACAGACAAGTGCGCTGGCTATCATAGGGACAGACAAGAGCGCTGGCAATCACAGGGACACTCATGCGCTGGCTATCACAGGGACAGGCAGGTGTGCTGGCTATCACATGGACATACAGGCGCGCTGGGTATCAAATAGACAGGTGTGCTGGCTGTCACACGGACAGACAAGTGTGCTGGCTATCACAGAGACATACAGGTGCGCTGTCTATCACATAGACAGGTGTTCTCGCTATAACAGGGACAGACAAGTGCGCTGGCTTTCACAGGGAAAGACATGTGTGCTGGCTATCACAGTGACAGACAAGTGCGCAGGCTATCACATGGACAGACAGGCGCGCTGGCTATCACATAGACAGGTGTGCTGGCTATCACACGGGCAGACAAGTGCGCTGGCTATCTCAAGGCCAGACAGGTGCGCTGGCTTTCAGATGGACAGACTGGTACGCTGGCTATCACATAAACAGACAGGTGCCCTGGCTATCACAGGGACAGGCAGCTGCGCTGGGTATAACAGGGACAGACAGGTGCGCTGGGTATCACATATGCAGACATGTGTGCTGGCCATCGCAGGGACAGACAAGTGCGCTGGATATTATAGGGACAGACAGGTGCGCTGGCTATCACATAGACAGACAGGAGTGCTGGCCATCACAGTGACAGACAAGTGCGCTGGATATTATAGGGACACACAAGTGCGCTGGCTATCACAGGGACAGACAAGTGCGCTGGCTATCACAGGGACAGATATGTGTGGTGGCTTTCACAGGGACATGCAGGCGGGCTGGGTATCACATAAACAGGTGTGCTGCCTATCACAGAATGAGACAGGTGCGCTGGCTACCACATAGACAGACAGGTGTGCTGGCTATAACAGGGACAGACAGGTGCAGTGGCTATCACAGGGACAGATAAGAGCGCTGGCTCTCACAGGGACATACTGGTGCGCTGGCTATCACAGGGATAGACAGGTGCGCTGGTTGTCTCAGTAACAGACAAGTGCGCTGGCTATCACAGGGACAGACAGGTGTGCTGGCTATCACATAGACAGACAGGTGCACTGGCTATCTCATTGAGAGACAGGTGTGCTTGCTATCACACGGACAGACAGGTGTGCTGGCTATCACAGGGACAGATAAGTGCGCTGGATATCACAGGGATAGACAAGTGCGCTGGCTGTCACAGGGACAGACAGGTGTGCTTGCTATCACAGGGACAGACAGGTGCGCTGGCTATCACAAAGACAGACAAGTGTGCTGGCTATCACATAGACAGACAGAAGTGCTGGCTAGCACACGGACTGACAGGTGTGCTGGCTATCACAGGGGCAGACAGGTGTGCTGGCTATCACATAGACAGACAGGTGCGCTGGCTATCACATATACAGACAGGTGTGCTGGCTTTAACACGTACAGACAGGTCTGCTGGCTATCACAGGTAGAGACAAGTGTGCTGGCCATCACAGGGACGGACAAGTGCGCTGGATATCACAGGGACAGACAAGTGCGCTGGCTATCACAGGGACAGACAAGTGCGCTGGCTATCACAGGGACAGACAGGTACGCTGACTATCACAGAGACAGACAGGTGTGCTGGCTATCACAGGGACAGACAGGTGTGCTGGCTATCGCAGAGACAGACATGTGCGCTGGCTAAGACAAGGACAGAGAGGTGCGCTTGCTATCACAGGGACAGACAAGTGCCCTTGCTATCACAGAGACAGGCAGGTGCTGCTGGCTAACACAGGGACAGACAGGTGCAATGGCTAACACAGGGACAGACATGTACGCTGGCTATCACAGGGACAGACAGGTGTGCTGGCTCTATCAGAGACAGACAGGTGTGCTGGCTATCGCAGTGGCAGACAGGTGCGCTGGCTATCACAGAGACAGACAGGTGCGCTGGTTAACACAAGGACAGACAAGTACACTTTCTAACACAGGGACAGACAGGTGCGCTGGCTATCACAGGGACAGACAAGTGCGCTGGGTATCACAGGGACAGACAAGTGCCCTGGCTATCACAGGGACAGACAAGTGCACTGGCTATCACAGGGACAGACAAGTGTGCTGGCTATCACAGGGACAGACAAGTGTGCTGGCTATCACAGGGACAGACAAGTGCGCTGGCTATCACAAGGACAGACAAGTGTGCTGGCTATCACAGGAACAGACAAGTGCGCTGGCTATCACAGGGACAGACAAGTGCGCTGGCTATCACAGGAACAGACAAGTGCGCTGGCTATCACAGGGACAGACAAGTGCGCTGGCTATCACAGGGACAGACAAGTGCGCTGGCTATCACAGGAACAGACAAGTGCCCTGGCTATCACAGGGACAGACAAGTGCACTGGCTATCACAGGGACAGACAAGTGCGCTGGCTATCACAAGGACAGACAAGTGTGCTGGCTATCACAGGAACAGACAAGTGCGCTGGCTATCACAGGGACAGACAAGTGCGCTGGCTATCACAGGAACAGACAAGTGCGCTGGCTATCACAGGGACAGACAAGTGCGCTGGCTATCACAGGGACAGACAAGTGCGCTGGCTATCACAGTGACAGACAAGTGCGCTGGTTATCACAGGGACAGACAAGTGCGCTGGCTATCACAGGGACAGACAAGTGCGCTGGCTATCACAGGGACAGACAAGTGCGCTGGCTATCACAGGGACAGACAAGTGCGCTGGCTATCACAGGGACAGACAAGTGCGCTGGCTATCACAGGGACAGACAAGTGTGCTGGCTATCACAGGGACAGACAAGTGCGCTGGCTATCACAGGGACAGACAAGTGCGCTGGCTATCACAGGGACAGACAAGTGCGCTGGCTATCACAGGGACAGACAAGTGCGCTGGCTATCACAGGGACAGACAAGTGCGCTGGCTATCACAGGGACAGACAAGTGCGCTGGCTATCACGGGAACAGACAAGTGCGCTGGCTATCACAGGGACAGACAAGTGCGCTGGCTATCACAGGGACAGACAAGTGCGCTGGCTATCACAGGGACACACAAGTGCGCTGGCTATCACAGGGACAGACAAGTGCGCTGGCTATCACAGGGACAGACAAGTGTGCTGGCTATCACAGGAACAGACAGGTGCGCTGGCTATCACAGGGACAGACAAGTGCGCTGGCTATCACAGGGACAGACAAGTGCGCTGGCTATCACAGGGACAGACAAGTGCGCTGGCTATCACAGGGACAGACAAGTGCACTGGCTATCACAGGGACAGACAAGTGCGCTGGCTATCACAGGGACAGACAAGTGCGCTGGCTATCACACAGACAGATGTTGGTCAAAACTTTATCTTTGCGAGAACTAATCATTAGATTTTATGGTGAACAGAGTCACTATTGTGAATTATTAAAAGAAGATATCCATAAAAATGCTACATTTCTGTGTGATAACATGTCAAAACAAATTGACTTGAATATTAAATAACAAAAAAAGGCACAATACCGTGACTGGAACGATACACAAATAACCCGCACATAGAAGAGAGGAACTTACGACGACGTTTCGGTCTGTCTTGGACCATTTGCAAAGTGAAGAGGGACTCAACGTCAAGACTAAGCATCTTACAGGTCGGGAGAGAGCGAACCCGTTCAGTGAAGTCTTGAGAGTGACGGAGGTGGGCAGGGGAAAAAATACCAAGAAAGGGAGTGAGGGTTTTGGCCAGCCAGGAGGCAAGAGAATAAGAGACACAACCTCTAGAGGATATAATAGGACGTAGAGGATTATCAGGTTTATGAGTTTTGAGAAGGCATAGAAATAGGGAAGAGAGGGACAGATGACAAGAAACCGTTGAACAAGGTCAAAGTCACGAGGACAGAGGTCGGAGAGAGTCCTTAGTTTCTAGTTGAAAGTTCTCTTGATGCGGTCAAGAGGGTTGGAAACGAGCGGAGTGTAGGTGCGTGAGTCAGAGAGCAAGACATCAGCTTTACAGAGGTAATCCTCACGATCAAGGATAACTACCGAATTACCTTTGTCAGAAGATAGCATGACAATGTTAGTGTTAGATGTAATAGAAGAAAGGGTAAGTTGGTAACGGCGCGGACGGTGGTGGTTTTTAGAAAACAGACTAACAATAGCAGGAAGGAGAGCGCCACGAAAAGTAGACAAGTCAGGAAGATTACGGGAGTGAGACTGACGAAATGATTCAAAAGAGCTAATCACGGCAATACCAGCGCGAGGGGCAGGCGAAGTGGCAAAGGAAAGGCCAAAACCAAGAAGTTCAAGCTCATATTGAGAGAGTGAGACAGAAGACAGGTTAGTAACACAGTCAGTGAGGGAGAATTTAGACCAAGAGCTGAGATGAGACGTTGAAGTTTATTATGTAGTTTAGAAGAATGAAGTTGTGTATTCAGGTGAGCAGTGTCAAAGGCAATGGTAGAGGGAAGGTAACAGAGATCTTGTGGTAGAGCCACAAAGAGAGCACGTTGACGCTGACGGAAAGTAAAGAAGGCATCTTCAACCTAAGTCTTAGTAGAAAGAATGAGCTGTTAAAGTAGGAGACGGGCATGATCAGGAAAGGGAGTGCCCAGTGGGTTGGGTTTCAGGAAATGGGAGAAGGAAGGGGGTAGAACTTGTTCAGCAAGACAGTCACGTAGGAAGCGAAGCTGATTCTTACGACGCCTGGTAGCAATAAGAGCAGCCTCATAAGATCGAAAGAGGGGTTTAAAAGAGGGAAGAACATTAAAAATATTGGAAAGAATATGACGCTTAACTGTGGGGTCCATAAATAACAAAAAAAAAATAAAATAAAAAGGCACAATACCGTGACTGGAACGATATACAAAAAACCCGCACAGTGACATGTACATTCACTACTTTTCCTATCATGCTTCCACTGTCAAGAAAAGTGTTCTTATCTCCCTCTTTCTCCGTGCTCTCCGCATCTGTGATCCTCAGTTCCTTCCAGCAGAAATTTCCACTCTTCATAATTCGTTTTCTCGTCTTGGCTACCCTTCCCATTTCATAGACTCTGCCCTCTCACGTGCTGAACGTAATTTCTTCTCTCCCAAACTCTCTACTCCTGGGAACTCTTTTGTCCTCTGCCTTCCCTACATTTCCGGTCTTTCTAATCTCAACAATTCTCTCCGTCCCTTACACATCAAGCTTACTTTCCGCCAGACTAACGCTCTTCGCACTAATCTCGTTAATACTTCTCCTCCTTCTACAGATGTTCCTGGTGTCTACTCTATTTCTTGCTCCTCCTGTCCTCTTCAATACTTTGGAGAAACTGGTCGATCTCTTCCTGACAGACTTAGGGAGCACAAAAATAGTGTTAGGCTTGTCTACACTAATAATGCTCTTTTCTCTCACGTCAGAGATCATAGCCATCCAATTGACTGGTCTTCTGCTAAAACTGTCTTCCCTACTTCCAACTTTAACAGTCGCCGTCTGGTTGAATCCTCCATAATACACAACTTTCCTTGTATGAATCTTAGTCCTGGCTTTGTCTCTGTAGATTCCTTCCTCTCCTACTACATTGCAAAATGCTCCAAACTTCAGAAAACCCGTGACTTAACCTGATTCCTCCTTTTTTCTTCTTCTCCCTCTTTCCCTTTCCTCTTTCCTTTTTTTCTTTTCTCTTCTGGGTTATCTTTCTTTCTTCTGTCTTGTGTTTCTGTTCCTTCATTATTTGTTTCATTACTTCCCCTTCCCCCCCACCTCTGTGTACTTGCCCTCCCTCTGTGGGCACCTAGCTCCCTTGCAGTGCTCCCCTTTCTTTGTATTTGACTGGCTCCTCCTCCTCCTTAATTCCCCACTACCACTACCACTACTACTACTACTACTACTACTACTTCTACTACTACTACCACCCACTACCTCTTCCTGCCTATATATACCCGTCCTGCTCCACTTCCCGGTAGTGTGACTTTGTAAATGGTCCAAGTCAGACCGAAACGTCGTCGTAAGCTCTTCTCTTCTATGTGCAGGATATTTGTGTATGACTTGAATATTTATTTGCAAGACAAAACTAAGTCTATATATGATATGGGGCAAAAAAATTCAAGAGTTTCGAGAAAATTCACCATTTTTCAAAACTCTTTTTGCTTGAATGGAATTTTCGGAGGAAGACTTTACCCAGGTAGCGAAGACCATTAATGAGCAGAAGGATTCCTGTGAATCATTTGAAGAATATTCTGCTGTTATTGACTCACCTGAAGAATAAAGTGAAAAGTTCACTAAATTTGAGAATCATGACCTCACACTGAAATTAACATTTCAGCCTCACCTGGTTGATGTCTCTGATGTCCCTGAAGAATTCTAGATGGAATTGACTGAAGTCTCAAAAGTTAACATTTTAGAGTTCTTGTTTGATGCTAAGAAAGATCCCATTGATTAAAAAAATGCAATAGAATACTCACATCTATGGCAGCATACACGACGAATGTTTTCATGATTCTTAACAGAATCTACATTCTCCTAGGTAACACGACCTTAAGGTCCATAATAACGGACACGCACCTGGAGGGTCAGCTGACACTGTGGACCTCCAGGTTTCAACCAAATATCCAAATAATTTTCCAACAACAGCAGTCACAACAACGTCATTAAAAGGTTATCTTTAGTATTTAAACAAAAATATTATTTTGAAGTTATTATAAAATAATTAACGTTTTATGCTTTTTACAATATAACCGACATTTTGAGGAAGATCTAATCAAAATTTCTTCAATGTGGCCTTATTAAATTATAAATATATTTAATGCAGCCTTCCAACATAACAAGGTTCCCATTCCTGCAAGAAAAGATAGGAAGGATCGGGACGGGGGAGTCATGATAAAGACGTATGAAATACTGAGAGGAATTGACAAGGTGAACAGAGGAAAAAGATGAGACACACCTTCAAGGGGACGCAACTGAAAGTTAAAAACACAAATGAGGCATACGGATGTTAGAAGATATTTTTTAGCCTTAGAGTTGTCAGGAACTGAAACAATCTGGAGAGTGAATAAGTGGAGGCAAGATCCATACACAGCTTAAAGAAGAGATATGGTAAAGCTCAAGAAGCAGGGAGATAGTGAACCTAGTGTGGCAACCAGAGAAGAGACGGGGACCAGGAGCTGTGACTCGACCCCTACAACTACAAATAGGTGAGTACGCACACACACAAACACAAAAATCACACACACGCTCTCTCTCGCACACACACACACACACACACACATATGGAAGGGTTAGACTCTGAAGTGTCCCTGTTCGCACACACAAATAACCCGCACAT
>NC_069400.1:82839188-82844188 GCF_026875155.1 Cherax quadricarinatus | reverse complement strand
TCAGGAAGTGGAACCATCTGGACAAAGTGGTGGAAGCAGGTTTAATACATTATTTTAAGAGCGCGTACAATAGGCTCCACGATGCAGGGAGTGAGTGAATCTGGCAAGCGACAAATTAGAAGTCGTCCAGAAGGTAAGACTCGACCCCTGTAAGTACATATTTTTAACCACATACTGTATAGGTAAATACACATAGACACACATATACACACGTGCACGCACACACAAACGCACACGACACGAAGAAGCATATGTACAAACAAACAAAACACAAACCACAAATAGTGATACACACACACGCGTTTCGTGTGTTATGAATCATAAAGGTGCACAAGTTTTGCCTCATGGAGACATCACACTCAAACCACGATGGAAGCCTTGCCTTAAGAACATCAAGCTCCAACACAAACAGTCCTTCAACAACATCCCCCTCCCTCATCTCGCCCAAACACAAAACTGCAAAACAATCCATGCTCCTACCCCTCCTCCCTCCCCTACACTCCTATTCCTTCCCACACAAGTGTAGAATCGTTTCTCACAACTTTCCCTCATCCCAGCCTCCATCCTCTCCCCCTTCCTTTTCTTCCCATTCAACTTCACCTCCACATTCAGTCCCACAACTTTCCAGTGCAAGATCAATCCCCCACAACTAGCCTTAACCTTAAACCCAAACATCCACCCCTATTTTACTCACTTCTCCCCTGAAACATGGACAAGAACCAGGAGAACATGACCCCCAAAACATGAACACAGTATTGGAAAGGAAACTGACAGTGTGTATGCTAATCCAGATGAAATAACCAATAAGAGCAATGAATAGAAAGAGCAAATAATGAGGCTTCTTTGGCTTCACGGATTTGATTACAGAACTGGTTTTCCCAGAAGAATACCGGGTAGTGAGAAAAAAACAGAGGAAACAGAGCAGGTGGAGGACTACCATTGCTAATCAAGAATCTAGATTTTTGAGGAGTAGAACAGAATAACTGGAGAGAAGTCGAACGACTACATAACAGAGACACACAGAACTGAGGGACCCAAGGTGATTATAGCAGGGATGTACAACCCACTACTCAATAACAGGAGATCAAGACAGGAATATGAAGACAACAGGGCAGCTGAGGCCCCAGTAGCAGAGGCAGTTAGTAGAGCCTACATGAGCAATGCGAAACTACTGATCATGAGAAACTTCAGCCATAAGGAAATAGACTGAAAAAGTCTGAAGCAACACGGAGGAACGAATAAGTGAAGTACTAAGCAAGTGGTGCTGGAAAACTTCATGTGTCAACATTTCAGGGACATACACATGCATACACTCATCAATATCCATCACGAAATATAATATCTAACACATTGCTGACTCTTTCATAATAATAACAAATATGTATTGTTACGCAGATGAGTAACAGGATCACACGACTATTAATGATGCAAGGTGCACCTCACTGAATTACCCTCATGCTTCTTGCATGTATCATAATAAACAAAATATAACATATTAAAATAAAAAGAAATTTACATTTTTTAAACCTAAAGGTAAAAGGAATCTGACCGAGGACGCCCCGTACACCGCAGCCAAAAAATCCCGGGAATTCCAGTAGTGACCAATCTTTCACACGATTTATGGAACGATCTATCGGGTTTTCTACCCTTCCGATTGAGTGGTCACAGTTTTTATAAACAGCAAAAAAGCAACCAGCCGGAGAAGTAAAATACTACCACATTATGTACATCCAACAACGAAGAAATGCATAATCTGTAATAAGGAAAGTATAAAAACAGTGACACTTTTTTTAAAATTGACTTAATTTTCCCTCTATTCATATTAGTTTAACATAAGTTCTTTATTTTAAAATTTTCACAGTCATTCCCCCGACAGTACAGTCCGCGTAACGCAGGGATTCTTTAAGTTTAAAAAATTAACAATAACCCTATTATTTTTGTGGAAAAAATCATTAAGGAAAAGCATTTAAAGCTCAGGAACATGATTAATCAATCCTTTTAAAAACAAGGTGAAGGATTATTTTAAAAATAAAGGGGCGTTTTCGGGAATTTACTAGAGCCACCCCCACCCTTTAGCAAATGTGACTAACTTTAATTTTATCAGAGACACATACACTTCGTTACTCGAACCAAAAATGACACAAACTTGGCTATTAACGGAAGACTAAAACAATTTCAGTTTTGAAAATTATTTTGTGAACAAAAAATATTATTCCCCAATCCCAACTTTCTATTGTAAAAATCAATATAACCACAAAATTTGCATAACCAAAAAAAAGTTTAACAAACTCATTATTATTAGTACAATCAATGGTAAATCGTAATTTCCCAGGGCTTCAGATAGGAAATTTAATAATTTCAAAACTAATGAAGGCAAAATAAATAAGGTGAGTTTTACCTAAAAAAATATTTTTTAAATAAGACAACTAAAAAATCCTTCCAATAAAGTTAAGTGGACAGATAGTTGATGTTTTAAGGTTAATGCGCAGGGAAAAGAACCCGGATTACCTGAAGAGAGTTTTGGGGGTCAAGCCCCGCGGCTCGGCTGTGACCAAGCCTCATGGTGGGCAGGAAACCCGATCAAAACCCGGCGTTTTCTGGGCGCATGCAACCCGATACAAACCCCCCCCGTGGGGCAGGTCTAACCTTAGGTGCCGGTTCAGTGCCTTCTTGAAGACAGCCAAGAGTCCATTGGTAATCCCCCCTTTTGTATGCTGGGAGGCAGCTGAAAATCTTGGGGGCCCCCGCGCTTATTGTTTGTCTCTTACCCTCTAGTCACCCGCTTTTTTATTTGGGAATTTAATCGTCTGCCGGTTTTTGTTTCTAGGGAAATGATTTTCGTGTGCAATCCCCCTAGGATTTTCCAAGTGTAAAAAATCGTATCCCCTCCCACCTGAGTTCTAGGGAATACAAGTAGAGGAACTTCAAGCGTTCCCAGTAACTGAGGTGTTTTATCGCAGTTATGCGCGCCGTGAAGGTTCTATGTACATTTTCTAGGTCAGCAATTTCACCTGCCTTTAAAGGTGCTGTTAGTGTGCAGCAACAGATAAAACAAGCGACCTGAAGAGTGTCATCATGGGCTTAGCATCCCTAATTTCGAAGGTTCTTATTATCCATTCTGTCATTTTTCTAACAGAGGCGTTTGATACAATGTTGTGGTCTTTGAAGGTGAGATCCTCTGACATTATTACTCCCAAGTCATTTACGTTAGTATTTCGTTCTATTGTGTTATTGGAATTTCTTTTATACTCCGATATAGTTTTAATTTTCTCTCGTTTTCCATATCGGAATAATTGAAATTTATCATCATTGAACTTCATATTGTTTTCTGCGGCACATTTAAAGAGCTGGTTGATGTCCGCCTGGAGTCTTGCAGTGTCTTCATTGGTGGACACTGTCATGCAGATTCGGGTGTCATCTGCAAAGGAAGACACGGTACTGTGGCTGATATCCCTGTCTATGTCAGATATGAGGATGAAGAACAGGATGGGAGCGAGTACTGTGCTTTGTGGAACAGAGCTTTTCACCGTAGCCTCCTCAGACTTTACTCTGTTTACTACTACTCTTTGTGTCCTATTTATTAGGTAATTATGGATCCATCTGCCAACTTTTCCTGTTATTCCTTTATCACGCATTTTGTGCGCTATTACACCATGGTCACGTTTGTTATAGGTTTTGCAAAGTCTGTGTATACTACATCGGCATTTTGTTTGTCTTCTAGAACATCCAGGATCTTGTCATAGTGGTCCAGTAGGTGGGACAGGCAGGAGCGACCTGCTCTAAACCCAAGCTGCCCTGGGTTGTTTAACTGATGGGTATCTATATGAATTTTTATAATATGGGATGTTAGCGCTATCGGTCTGTAGTTCTTTCCTATTGCTTTATTGCTCACTTTGTGGAGTGGGGCTATGTCTGTTGTTTTTAGCAGCTGTGGGACGACCCCTTTAAAAAAGGTTCATGTTCCCTCTCCATAGGATGTTAAAAGCACATGATAGGGGCTTCTTGCAGTTCTTGTTGAATACGGAGTTCCATGAGTCTAGGCCTGCGGCAGAGTGTATGGGCATGTCATTTATCGTCTTTTCGAAGTCATTTGGCATCAGGATAATATCAGAAAGGTGTGTGTCTACCAAATTCTGTGTCCCTCTCATAAAAAAAAATCATTTAAGTCTTCGACCCTCAGTCTGGTTAGCGGCTCGTTAAAAACCGAGTCTTATTGGGAGCCGAGTAGTTCACTCATTTCCTTCTTGCCATCTGTGTAGGACCCATCTCGTCTAAGTAGGGGCCCAATACTGGATGTTGTTCTCGACTTTGATTTGGCATAAGAAAAGAAATATTTTGGGTTTCTTTCAATTTCATTTATGGCATTTAGTTCTTCCCGCATTTCAATGATGATGGACTGATTACATCGTCTTCACATCTCTACTGCTCCTGCCTACTTTCTGTACTCGACTGAAGAAGCCTACTGTGTAGGCGGAACATTTCGGAATAAAGTTGCCTAAATGTTGCCTATGTGTCTTACCTACCAACCATTTAGCTTTAGTTCAATATTTGCTATTTCTCTGACCAGTGCCTTCCTAAGTGTTGCTTTGGTTATCTTCCCAGTTTATGTCATTTAGGACCTGGTTTACTTGGTCCTGCCTATGTGTTTGTTATTGAAGTTGAATTTAGTGAAGGCTCCCTCGTGACTGATCACATTTTGTTGGTCTGGGACCCCGCGCACACATGTCTGAACCTCTATTGGACTGTGATCTGAGTAAATTGTTCTTGATATGGTAATATTTTATATCAGATCATTATTGTTAGCGAAGATGAGGTCCAGTGTATTCTTCAATCTTGATTGCTATATTATTTGCTGGTTTAAGATGAATTTGGTGCAGAAATTTAAAAGCTCGTGTGTGTGTGAGCTTTCATCTGAGTTGCCTCCTGGTGTTATCTCTACTTCAACATTATTTACTACATTCCGCCATTTTGGATGCCTTAGGTTGAAATCCCTCAGGAGC
>NC_069400.1:82799188-82834188 GCF_026875155.1 Cherax quadricarinatus | reverse complement strand
TCCACTTCCTTGGATCAACTTTTTCTCGATATCAATAATGCAAAGATTTCCCCTCCACTTCCTTGGATCAAATTTTTGGGTCTATGCAGGTCTAAACAAGTAACTTCCTCGCATGCATGACGTCACCCCACCTGTGTTTACCCAGCGGTCAGTGACGTCACGTGATGACCTCACACACACAAGCCAACAGGCAGAATCAGGTCTGTCATCATAACTTTTTTTCGCCTCCCAGGCTCGACAACAACACCCACATCCCACAACCCACAACCTATAACCATTTTTTTCGGCATCTCTAGTTCAACAACAATACCCACAACCCACATCATTTTCCGAATATACAAATTTTTTCATAAATGACACTAATACACATTTTCACTCTTAACCCAGAATAACCCAAATAATTCCTCATTTTCGTTAATTCCCACAACAATCAACAATTTTTACATAATACAACAAAAGATTCACTCTCCTCAAGTTTAGACATCTACCGACTGGCAAAGACTGCTTGGCGAGTCTTATCTGATTTACCTTCAGATTAAAATCTCAGGTCAGTCCCCACGAAGTAACCTTCTCTCTCTACCTGAACACCAACACTCAGTTCTACCATAGAGAGAATTTAAAGCTAGATATGCCTGCTCAATCCATTCTTTTAAAATATATTCACATATTACCTTTAATTTCAGTAAAATCTCAATATTTCATAAAATTTCTAAGACAATCCTCTTCTTACCTCTTCTCCACACCCCTCAAACCATACCTCTTCACGCCCACCCACCCATCTCCCAACATCTCTCTCTCCCACCAACATCTCCAGCAAGACGCAATTTTCCTCAAAACGCACAATTTTTTCTCGTTTTAACTATTTCACCAGAAAAAGTGACCACAACACTTACAACTTATAACCACTTTTCGATTAATTCACTAGTCACAATTTTGCATATTACGAAGTTAATACCCACACACACACTGCTGCAGCATATGGGCGCCTGGAGTTTACCTGGAGAGAGTTCCGGGGGTCAACGCCCCCGCGGCCCGGTCTGTGACCAGGCCTCCTTAGGTCAGTGTCCCAGGATGCGACCCACACCAGTCGACTAACACCCAGGTACCCATTTTACTGATGGGGAACATAGACAACAGGTGGAAAGAAACACGTCCAATGTTTCTACTCTGGCTGGGAATCGAACCCAGGCTCTCACCGTGTGAAGCGAGAGCGTTAACCACCAGGCCACCAGAGCCTGAGAAACCTGAGAACAGCATTCCGATACCTTAGTAAGGAATCGTTCAAGACACTGTACACCGTGTATGTCAGGCCCATACTGGAGTATGCAGCACCTGTTTGGAACCCGCGCTTGATAAAGCACGTCAAGAAACTAGAGAAAGTACAAAGGTTTGCGACAAGGTTAGTTCCAGAGCTAAGGGGAATGTCCTATGAAGAAAGATTAAGGGAAATCGGCCTGACGACACTGGAGGACAGGAGGGTCAGGGGAGACATGATAAACGACATATAAAATACTGTGTGGAATAGACAAGGTGGACAAAGACAGGATGTTCCAAGGAGGGGACACAGAAACAAGAGGCCACAATTGGAAGTTGAAGACACAAATGAGTCAGAGAGATATTAGGAAGTATTTCTTCAGTCATAGAGTTGTCAGGCAGTGGAATAGCCTAGAAAATGACGTAGTGAAGGCAGGAACCATACACAGTTTTAAGACGAGGTTTGACAAAGCTCATGGAGCGGGGAGAGAGAGAGCCCAGTAGCAACCGGTGAAGAGGCGGGGCCAGGAGCTAAGACTCGACCCCTGCAACCACAAATAGGTGAGTACAAATAGGTGAGTACACACACATTTTCTCAATATCTCTTTAGAAATATATTCTCTCATCAACATCCTTTAACTCACTACAGAACAATCCCAGATTACTTTGAACATCATCAAAACACTCTCGTACATCATTTGAATACTCTCTAACATCGATTGAACACTTGCAAACACCTTTGAATAGTCTCAAACACCATTTGAGTGCTCCCAAATACACCACTGAATACTACCAAAACACCACCAAAATCACCATAAATTAAGATCAACATCACCAACTAACACCCATTTTCACACAAATCCCCTCAAATCACTATAAACAAGATGATTACCAATTTCTATGATTACACTCACCTCCAACTAAGATATAACATGTGCGAAAAAAAAAAAAAAAACATGAGCACAAACCAAACACACAAACACTTACAACAGTATCACCTATTTTTCAGCATCTCTAGTTCGTCAACAACACCCACGACACACAACACCCACTTCCCACAACACCCACAACCCATATCACCAACAACCCACTACAACAACCCACAACTTATAACCTCTTTTCGGCATCTCTAGTTCGACAACAACACCCACAACACCCAAAACACCCCACAACCCACAACACCCAAAATAACAACAACCCACAACTTATAACCTCTTTTTTGGTATCTTTAGCTCGACAACAATACCCACAACCCTCATCACTTACCATTTTATTCACAATTTTTCCTCTTTCGATACAAATTTTTCCCCTTCTTTTCACTAAATCTTAAATGTAATGCACATTCTTCCCTACACTCACTAAAATTCTAATAAAATCCTCTCCATACCCATCTCCTTGTATCCACATAGATTAATTTTATACTCACAACAACTAACCACCTCACTACCCAACTACTGTGGCATGTTTCTACAACCTCCAAGTCCCAGGTATTGGGGATTCACCCTCCATTCTTTTCAAATGTATCATAACTTTTCACTTCTATAATTTCTTTTAAAATATTATACAGTAAAATCCCCCATATTTCATTAAATTTCTAATACAACCCTCCCCATACCCATCTCCATGTCACCCACATTTCTTCACATCCCCTCACCCATCTCCCAACACACCTCTTCAGAACACACAAAAAAATCACATCCACAAATCCATCTCATCACCCATCTCAAATACACTAAAATCACTGTTACCAAGATATTCACCAATTCTATGACCACCTAACACACACAGACACCACACTTTACTTTGAACACCTTCAAAACACTCTCATACATCATCATTTGAAGACCACCTTTTCTCAACATCTCTTTAGAAATATTCTCTCAACAACAACCTTCATCATCTCACTACAGAACAACCCTAGATTACTTTGAACACCATCAAAACACTCTCATAAATCATTTGAATACTCACAAAAACACCTTTGAACATTTCCAGACAACACTGAAACACTTCCAAATTATATTAGAACATTTCGAAGACATCATTGGAACACTTCCAAAATATCATTTTGAATGCTCTCAAACAAGATTCGACATCTCTAATTCATCTACACTTACACATTTCATTAACCGAAATTACATCTCATCCACCAAACTACTCCCTCAATCTCCAGACTTTACAACATTATCACAAAAACTAACTCATACACTTATGTCATGAGACATTTACCAAAACTAACACACACACACCACACTTTACTTTGAACAACACCAAAAACACCATCAATCACCTTTGAATACTCCAAAAACATCATTTGAACATATTCAAAAACATCATCAAACTCCTTTGAATACTCCCAAAACACCCCTGAATACTACCAAAACAACACTGAATACTGCCCAAACACCACTAAAATTCACCAGAAGCTGAGATCAACACCACCAACTAAAACCCATTTTATAGAAATCCCCTCAAATCACTATAACCAAGACGATCCCACCCACCTCAGACTATTATATAACATGATTATTATTATAATCAAAAAGAAGCGCTAAGCCACAAGGACTATACAGCTATATAACATGAGCGCAAAAAACATTGTCATAAATCATTTGAATGGTCTCATACACCTTTGAAAATTTCCATAATCACTCGCCTCAAAACCACCAAGTTCGCAGAAAACACTCATTTTTTATAAACATTCACACATAAATCACAATCACCAACTCCTTACAATATTTGCCAATATCTAATACACTCACCTCACTACCACCAACACATACCGGCACAGATACGGACACCTCCTATGACGTCACACTCCAACCTGTGTTTACTTGGTGATCAGTGACGTCACACCCAAACACCTTGTTTCAACCTGTTATAACTCCAATATCTAAGATCGCCACAATCAAGACGTTTACTAAATTCTATAACCCCACCACTAAGATCACTAAAACATCACACATTTTGTGCACATTCTCTTAAAACATCATAACCAAGACCACTAAAAACTAAGATCGCTTACGTTAGTATCACTGAAACTATTTATATTTTTACTAAGATCACATAACATTTTGTCTTCTCTAACTCACCCACCAATTTACATTCTCATTCACACTAACACATTTCATTAACCGATATTACATTTCATCCACCAAACTCCTCCCTCATTCTCCAGACTTTACAACATTAGCACAAAAAAACTAACTCATACACTTATGACATGAGACATTACCATGACTAACACACAGACTAACTATGAACCAACTTGAACAACACCAAAACACCACGAACATCTTCAAAATACTCTGCACATCATTTGAACACCTTCAACAACACCATCAAACACCTTCGAATACTCCCAAAACACTACTGATTACTACCAAATCACCATTGAATACTGCCAAAACACCATGAAAATCACCAGAAACTAAGATCAGCATCCCCAGCTAACACCCATTTTATAGAAATCCCCTCAAATCACTATAACCAAGAACTCCCTCCTCATCCCCCCCTATGAGTGTTAAAAAAACATGAACACAAACCTAATACACAAACACTTAGTTCTACATGATCACCATCAACTGAAAACTTATCATGTACACGCTTTAAACTAAGGCAACCACCGACAACAACCATTCATTTTCACTTAAATAAAAAACCACTAATATCACAGGAAACACTTATTTTTTATAAACATTCACACAAAAAAAATCATATTTGCCAATATCTAAGCGCACTCACCTCACTACCACCAACACACGATGTCACACCTCACAGGACCGGCGAGGTCGTCTCCAGTGACGTCACACTCCTATCTGTGTTTACTTGGTGGTCAGTGACATCACACCCAACCCACCTTGTTTCAACCTGTTGTACCCACAATATCTAAGAACACTATAACCAAGACGATTTTTTTTTATATTTTATTTAAAAGACATACATAGTACATAAAAGTAAACGACAAATTACATAGTGAAAACAGTGATGAAAAATTCTGCATAGTACATGTACTTTCCAATTAACATATTACATCTGAAAGACACAAATCTGTACAGTAAACAATGACCACTCCAATCCTTGAAGTAATGACATTATGTCTGGAACACTAAATCTAACCTAAAGACCCCTTGGCAAGTACATCTAATTCCTGATTGTACATCCTGCCACGGAATGTACACCTTACATTCTGAAAACACTAACCCCCCTCCTTCTTGCATGTCAAGCCACCTGACACGTAACAATCTTTATATGTAACTGTATATTGTATGAAATGCTTGCATTATTCCATATTGAACGACATGATACGTTCATTATAACTCAATGTATTGATATAATATAAAATTCAATTCTACATACCATACCCCGGCCGGGATTGAACCCGCGGTCAGAGAGTCTCAAAACTCCAGCCCGTCGCAATCGTGTCATTACGATTTCGTGAGTCATGTTCAATTCTACATGATTCATGTACAACGTATATCTACTAAACACCCAAACATATCACCTTCTCGAGGAAGGTATAAATATATACATATGTTACATACACTTTACAACACAACCAGTGAAACTACAAAAACCTAATCCTATGTCATCCATCAATTACCCTATAATATATATCAATTCAACGGTAACCTAAACCTACGGGCTCTATAGAGCTCCCATGAAAAAACAATATGTAATAAGAAAACAGGATAAGTCAAGCTTTCTAAAAATATTTCACCCATATCATTAAAACCACTACTAAGATGTAAGTCTGTTAGCACAAAACATAACAGTGCATGACCTTCAGACGTCGATAAATACTGAAGCCTTCCTACCACACGCAATACTTCATGTGTATATATATATTTCGCATTCACACAGTGCACACACATTGTCATTTCATTACACACATACCAATAATTTCGTTGCAGATATATAATATTCCATCACATTACGACATCTGTCGTCCTTTGTCAATTGCATAATTAATAATTAAATTGAAGAACTTGTATCGTTCACAAAAAACACAACCCGCTCATCACACAGTCAAAGGCACTTATGTCTCAGTACTATATTCATTCTCTTCCACACTAAACCCTTTCACACTATCCTTATCGGGAAGCCAGCCCGCCGCAACCCCTTACATTGCATGTAAATCCCATAAATCCCTCAACCGAAAACTCCGATAGCCCTGAGTAAAAGCAGTCTCCCAACTCCCTCCGTAAATTTCCCTATTACGACACTTAGTTGTGTAAAATGTCGCAGCTAACACCTTTATCCTCTCATCCACGCCCACCTCCCTCATGGCCCATGACGTATATATAAAATCCGTGACCAGATACGCCACTGCATTCTCCACCATCTTACTCACCCCACCTATATCCAAACTTAAAGCCTGCAACACCTGCAACCCTCCCCCACCCACTAACCTAAACACCTTACCTAACCAGGCTCGCACAACTTCTATACAGTCACAAAAGTATACCGCATGGAAAATTGTCTCCATGCTTCCGCACGCTCTACATTTCCCTCCCTCCCTTATCCTCCTATTGAATAGGACAACCCCAGACGGCAAAATTCCATGTAAAAATCTAAACATTACCTCCCGAACACCCGGTTTTACACGTAATTGTTTTAGACGCGTCCATATTTCGTTCCACGCATACATAGGGTATGCTCCTTCAACAGCAGCCACCACTGACCTACCTTCCACTCCTTCGAGGACCCGCAATTTAACACACGACGGATCCCTCACTGTCATTAATAACCTCAACATGGCCTCACCAACTATTAAATCCCTACCCCCCCCACCACCGTTGCATATCCTTACGTACTCTCACAAGTCCACCTCCCCTCCCGCCTCCCTCCCTTATATAACTTCGTTTTAGGTACACGCTCATCATCCTTTTTTCCAGAGGTAAAAGTCCCAGCCCTCCTCGACTGACCGGAAGTGTTAACACCGCTCTACTTAATCTACTTAACCATTCGCAGCCCGATCCCCATATAAACCTAAAAACCCCATGTTGTAAACATTTCACCTCACGTCTCATCAGCGGGTACATGACAACGACATGCCATATCTTGCTGTACAATAGCACGTTCGTCACTATTACTCTTTGATGCAGCGTTAGTTGTGCCGCCCTCAACCCACCAAGTCTTTCCAATACTCCATCCACTATTCTCACCGAATTCACCTCTTGAGCCACCCGTGTATTTCTCACATAAATTATCCCACATATCATTAGTTGATCCACCACCTTCCACCCACCCCCTACCACCTCATCCCCATTTGTACTATCCTTAGGTCTAGAAACCTAGTCTTCTCAACATTAATTTTCATACCTGAAGCCTCCCCAAACACATCCACCACCTTACCCACCCTAAGCAAGTCCCTATTACCTCTCACCAAAACAGTCGTGTCATCCACATAACCTACGATACCAGCCCCCCCTCCCCCGGTCAGTACCCTCCCCACCTCCCGCAACACACCTCCGAATGGCCCTATAAAATGGATCCTGTGTACACGCAAACAATATTTGTGATAGTGGGCAGCCTTGGCGCAGTCCCCATCGCATCTGTATTTTAACTCCTAGCCTCCCGTTAACCTGCACCCTCATCGACGCCCCCTGATACAATAATTTTGCCCAAGATATTATTTCTTCCCCAAAACCTTGCCAACGCATGAACCTCCATAATGCTTCCCTTTCTACACTATCATAAGCAGCCTTCCAATCTAACGCCAATACACCTCCATCACCCAACTCCCCTCGTTTCTCTATAAATTCTCGAATCATGCCATGCCCTTCGTACATCGACCTTCCTGACACCCCATATTGCCCCCTATCAATTACCTTGCCTATTACCCTCTTGATTCTGTTCCCTAATATTCTCGCAAACAACTTATAATCTCCACACATAAGCGAAAGTGTCCGATAATCCATTACCATTGACTGCTTCCCTTTTGGTACCAACACCACAACGGCCGTCCGTTGCTGCTCTCCCATTACCTCAGCCGCCTTAAGTATGTTAAACAGCCTTACTAAAAAGCCCTCAGAACCCCCCAATTCTTTATGTAGAAATCATTTGGCAGTCCATCTATACCCGGCGCCTTTCCCAAGCTCACTCCTGACAACGCCTGCCAAATCTCACTCTCCGTATTCGGCCCACCTAATGCCACCCGATCTTGACCATCAAGCTCACACTGCACATACTCCCCCATTTCCCCCAATGCCACTTCACAGAAGCCCACGCTTTGCGTATATGACTTAAACCAAGTGTCTACATATCCACTCATACCCTCTGTCGTTACCAATGCTTGACCCGCTCTATACCCTTCCATCCCTACATGTACGTTTAACCCCATCATCTCCATCGTCACTCTCCTCTTTCTCTGGCCTCTTAACACGCAAGCCGACGGCTGATCACCCCATAGCACTTCTTCCAATCCTCCCATAATTTGCGCACCATCAAAACGCTCATTTTGCAATACCCTAATACTCTCCTTTAAACCCTCAATGTCCTGCACTGGATAGCTTGCTCCTCCTCTTGCATAACAGTCACGCAGCTGCCCTTCAAGATATCTTTGAAGCCCATACTTTAACCGATTATATTCCCTCCCACGACAAATATAATATTCTCTGATACGATTTTTAGCCACCGAATCCCACCAATTTACCAGTTCATCATCCCCCGGCGCCTCATCCACCAACCGTTCCCACAATTGTGCAAAAGACTGACGACATTCCTCACCCTGCAAAAGCTTCACATTTAACTTCCAATAACCTTGACCCCTTCTAAGCAATCCCTCCCATTCTAGGTCCACCATTACTCCTCTGTGATCCGAAAAAAACCGCGTCCACCACTCGCACTCTGCTCACTCTTACTGTTCGGGGCACATACAGCGATCCAGTCTACCGCAAATCCACGTCTAACAAAGTATGTTCTACAACCCCACCCCTCCAACGTCCATTAACCCCACTCCATTTAATAATTCCCCCAAAATCCCCGAACAATACCCTGCCCCTCTAGGTTCCACATCCTT
This sequence comes from Cherax quadricarinatus, assembly GCF_026875155.1. NCBI lineage: Eukaryota > Metazoa > Arthropoda > Malacostraca > Decapoda > Parastacidae > Cherax > Cherax quadricarinatus. Next base: position 82,824,911 of record NC_069400.1, on the reverse strand, counting down.
ACGCCTTATCACACAATTCCAGTTTACCAACAATTACAGCTACACCCGCAAAGCACGCAATAATATACTAGGACATCCTTCACAAATTTAATTCTTAATACGCACATCTCTCTCTGCGGACCATACACACACACCAAACTCATCTGTACCCACCCCACCACCCATCTACAACGAAACACCTCCCCTCCCCACCCTCACAATGCCTCATACGAACGGCTAGTTCCTTACAGGATGGCAACCCTCCTTTCAACCTTATTCGCTGTCCACATACCACATTATACCCATTCACCTTCAACTCATAGCCTGGTCTGTAGTTGTGTCCTGCATGAACACCACATCAACACTATTACGCACCAAAATTCACTAACCATACACACTTTCTCTCTGATCTCAATCCATAATGTTCAATGTCATGCACTTGAAGCTTACAGAGTGTTTTCCTTCTTGACCCTGGTACTGTCTTGCCACCAGATCGTTTCATGACACTCGATCCCTCTGGGCCCCCCTTAGAAACGCTCTTAACCAACTCCTGCCCCTTAGGGCCGCTGTGTCCTCTCTGCGTAACTTCCGCCCAGGACTTTTTGCCAGTGTGCTGAGCAGGCGTGATCACGTCCTCGGAGTCAGATAGCGCAGCAGCGCGCTTCCGTGATGCTCCCTCTGCTTGCATCATGTCATTTGTTACATTGTCCCGGTGGACCTCCACCTCCACCGCTTGCATCAAAATATTCTTATCACACTGTGCAGACCGCAGATCCTGTTCCACGCCCTGATCCACAGCAGACCCAAGAACTAGGTCTGGACTCCCAACCTTCCCAATACTCTTGTCAGCCAATAGCACATTTAAAGCCATGGCTAATGAGTCTTCCACATCGCTATCACTCGCAGTCGGGGTGTTCTCTTCCAACACCTGAGCTGCGTTCAATGAAGGGGTGTCCCCCCCCCTCGTCACACCTGCTGACTCCATCTCCTCCGCTCTCTCGACCTCCTCACTCCAGGACCCACCTTGTGTAGGCAGAGTCACATAAGGCAAATCTTGCTCCTCACCCTTCTCTACTGCTATATGTCATTGCCGTTGTTCCATGTTGCCATGCCTCCTTCCACACAGAGCCGCTAGGTGATCATATGACCCACACAACCGACAGGTTCGGCGTTGCCCAGCGTATGTCACAAACACCTGGGTCCGAAATTCTGGCAGCACTACGTACGACGGAATAGGGTAACGTAACGTCATCTTCACAGAATACGTTCCTTCGAGTATCCCTGCGTATGGCCCAGTAGCCCACTTCCCAACAGTGGCCATATGCACTGTACCATATTTAAATGCCCATCGCAAGACGGATGTCAGAATCACCCGCCTAGAATGGCACATTTCTAATCTTAACCCATGTGTAATGGCGAGAAACGTCGTGAAGTCGCATGGTCACAGCGGAGTTAACTGTCAAAGTAACCTCCTGGTACTTGTCTACCACCGCCTCATACACACTTGCCAAATTAAACTTGACAAAGATCCTCGTCGTGCCATTCAGCACTACTCGACATATCTCCTCGTTAGCAATACCATATGTATCTCGTATGATTGCAGGTAGTAGCAAGTCCATAGAAGTTCCTGTCACAGCCCCACGGACAAGCTCAACACAGACTGTGTTTATGCGTCTCCGGCTGGCCTGCGCCATGCTGTGAAAATATAACTGCCACTAATCAACGCCAGGGGCAGCAGCAGCACACGTCCTCACTACTCAAAGGTTGAGTGACGAAATGAGGTCTATGAGTGTAAAAAAAACATGAACACAAACCTAATACACAAACACTTAGTTCTACATGATCACCATCAACTGAAAACTTATGTACACGCTTTAAACTAAGGCAACCACCAACAACAACCATTCATTTTCACTTAAATAAAAAATCACTAATATCACAGGAAACACTCATTTTTTATAAACATTAACACAAAAAAATCATATTTGCCAATATCTAAGCGCACTCACCTCACTACCACCAACATACGATGTCACACCCCACAGGACCGGCGAGGTCGTCTCCAGTGACGTCATACTTCTGTCTGTGTTTACTTGGTGGTCAGTGACATCACACCCAACCCACCTTGTTTCAACCTGTTGTACCCACAATATCTAAGAACACTATAACCAAGACGATTATCAGATTCTATGACCCCACTACTAAGATCACAGAAAACACTCATTTTTATAAACATTCACACAAAAAAACCACGATCACCAATTCCATATCATGTTTACTATCATCTATCAACACTCATCACCAGGATCACCAAAAATCAAAGATCACGCATCTCAAAACTACTATGATTACACAAAACACTCATTTTTTAAACATTCACACAAAAATAAAACACACTCAAAAATACCATGACACTTCCACCAACATCTATAACATAACATGAGCACTATAACATATCACAAGTATAGGTTTTGGTGTATGTCTTAGTTATGATGAGTATGTCTTAGTTGGAGGTGAATGTCTTAGATTTGGTGTGTGTGCCTTAGTTGGAGGTGATTGTGACATGGTATTTTTATACTTATACCTTATTTTGTGCATTATATATAAGATTTTTGGTATGTATTAGATTTTGGATAAGTTTTATGTGTAAAATTTCTTGTGTATTAGTTGGTTGACATGGTATAGTATTTGTGTCATGGCTTATTTTGTGATCATGTCTTAGATTTATGGTAAACACGTCGTGGTTTTAGTTGGTGTGTAAGTCTCATGTTTTAAATTTGTGACTGAAATGTATAAGTTGTGTGTGTCTGTGTATTATTTTTTTTTTTTTGGTCATGATATGTTATAGTGCTCATGTTATGTTATAGATGTTGGTGGAAGTGCCATGACATTTTTGTGTATGTTTTTTTTTTTTTGTGTGTGTGTGTGAATGTTTAAAAAATGAGTGTTTTCTGTTATCATAGTAGTTTTGAGATGCGTGATCTTTGATTTTTGGCGATCTTGGTGATGAGTGTTGATAGATGGTAAACATGATGTGGAATTGGTGATGGTGTGTTTTTGTGTGTGAATGTTTATAAAAAAATGAGTGCTTTCTGTGATATTAATGGTTTTTTATTTAAGTGAAAATGGATGTTTGTTGTTGGTGGTTGTCTTAGTTTAAAGTGTGTACATGATAAGTTTTCAGTTGATGGTGATCATGTACTAAGTGTTTGTGTATTAGGTTTGTGTTCATGTTTTCTTTTTTACACTCATAGGGGGTGATGAGGAGAGACTTCTTGGTTATAGTGATTTGAGGGGATTTCTATAAAATGGGTGTTAGCTGGGGATGCTGATCTTAGTTTCTGGTGATTTTCATGGTGTTTTGGTAGTATTCAATGGTGATTTGGTAGTAATCAGTAGTGTTTTGGGAGTATTTGAAGGTGTTTGATGGTATTTTTGAAGGTGTTCAAATGATGTGCAGAGTATTTTTGAAGATGTTCGGTGGAGTTTTGATGTTCAAAGTTGGTTCAAAGTTAGTCTGTGTGTTAGTTATGGTAATGTCTCATGTCATAAGTGTATGAGTTAGTTTTTTTGTGCTAATGTTGTAAAGTCTGGAGAATGAGGGAGGAGTTTGGTGGATGAAATGTAATATCAGTTAATGAAATGTGTAAGTGTGAATGAGAATGTAAATTGGTGGGTGAGATAGAGAAAACAAAATGTTATGTGATCTTAGTAAAAGTATAAATAGTTTTAGTGATATTGACGTAAGCGATCTTAGTTTTTAGTGGTCTTGGTTATGATGTTTTAAGAGAATGTGGTGGAGTTATAGAATCTGGTAAACGTCTTGATTGTGGCGATCTTAGATATTGGAGTTATAACAGGCTGAAACAAGGTGTTTGGGTGTGACGTCACTGATCACCAAGTAAACACAGGTTGAAGTGTGACGTCATAGGAGGTGTCCCTATCTGTGCCGGTATGTGTTGTTGGTAGTGAGGTGAGTGTATTAGATATTGGCAAATATTGTAAGGAGTTGGTGATTGTGATTTATGTGTGAATGTTTATAAAAAATGAGTGTTTTCTGCGAACTTGGTGGTTTTGAGGCGAGTGATCATGGAAATTTTCAAAGGTGTTTGAGACCATTCAAATGATTTATGAGAATGTTTTTTGCACTCATGTTATATAATAGTCTGAGGTGAGTGGGATCGTCTTGGTTATAGTGATTTGAGGGGATTTCTATAAAATGGGTTTTAGTTGGTGGTGTTGATCTTAGCTTCTGGTGAATTTTAGTGGTGTTTGGGCAGTATTCAGTGCTGTTTTGGTAGTATTCAGAGGTGTTTCGGGAGTATTCAAAGGAGTTTGATGATGTTTTTGAATGAGTTCAAATGATGTTTTTGGAGTATTCAAAGGTAATTGATGGTGTTTTTGGTGTTGTTCAAAGTAAAGTGTGGTGTGTGTGTGTTAGTTTTGGTAAATGTCTCTGACATAAGTGTATGAGTTAGTTTTTGTGATAATGTTGTAAAGCCTGGAGACTGAGGGAGTAGTTTGGTGGATGAGATGTAATTTCGGTTAATGAAATGTGTAAGTGTAGATGAATTAGAGATGTCAGATCTTGTTTGAGAGTATTCAAAATGATATTTTGGAAGTGTTCCAATGATGTCTTCGAAATGCTCTAATGTAATTTTGAAGTGTTTCAGTGTTGTCTTGAAATGGTCAAATGTGTTTTTGTGAGTATTCAAACGATTTATGAGAGTGTTTTGATGGTGTTCAAAGTAATCTAGGGTTGTTCTGTAGTGAGATGATAAAGGTTGTTGTTGAGAGAACATTTCTTAAGAGATATTGAGAAAAGGTGGTCTTCAAATGATGATGTATGAGAGTGTTTTGAAGGTGTTCAAAGTAAAGTGTGGTGTCTGTTTGTGTTAGGTGTTCATAGAATTTGGTGAATATTTTGGTTACAGTGATTTTAGTGGATTTGAGATGGGTGATGAGATGGATTTGTGGATGTGATTTTTTGTGTGTTCCAAAGAGGTGTGTTGGGAGATGGGTGAGTGGATGTGAAGAAATGTGGGTGAGATGGAGATGGGTATGGGGAGGGTTGTATTAGAAATTTAATGAAATATGGGGGATTTTACTGAAAATAAAGGTAATGTACGAATATTTTAGAAGAAATTATAGAAGTGAAAAGGTATGATACATTGGAAAAGAATGGAGGGTGATTCCCCAATACCTGGGGCTTGGAGGTTGTAGAAACATGCCACAGTAGTTGGGTAGTGAGGTGGTTAGTTGTTGTGAGTATAATATTAATCTATGTGGATACAAGGAGATGGGTATGGAGAGGATTTTATTAGAATTTTATTGAGTGTAGGGAAGAATGTGCATCATATTAAAGATTTAGTGAAAAGAAGGGGAAAAATTTTTATCGAAAGAGGAAAAATTGTGAATAAAATGGTAAGTGATGAGGGTTGTGGGTATTGTTGAGAAATGGTTTACCAGCTAACATATTAAATATAGGGAATACTTAGCTGATAAAAGACAGCAAATCGTCTACACAGCCGCCCCTGCAGACAAGATCTTGAGTAGTTGTCTTGATCATTTTTTAACGGGCTGAAAGAATTATATTATGTTATGTATGATAAATTACCCCTAGGGGGTGTTATGTCAGCATGTTTCATTCACTGATGGCTGACAAACTTACTTGTGTGGACTCAAAAGTCCGCTTATCACCGGGGTTTTTGAAAAAGTGATAAATCGTAATTCGTCAACTGTGCAGTCAATAGTAATCAAATTTTGAAATTACCTGGGTTTTGTATCGACCCGTAGTTCGCCCAGATATCCGATGAGTTGATTGAAGAATAGTGTTTTTAAAGAAGTGCATACACTTTTTGGATCGCAACACGTTTTTACACTGTTCATCAATAAATTTTTCTCCAAAATCATAAGAAAATTGATCACACTTCTCTTAAATGTTTTATGTTTTGTGAAAACCTTTGTCAACTAACGCACATCAGTATTCTTTGTGGTTTTCTGACTCAGTGTGACTCCAGTAGGGTCAAAGTAATCTGAAGATGCCAAGCCCCTAACCCCTCATACCCTAGACATAAAAGGGAAAGCTGACCCAGTACTTTTTGTTTCCTTGCCCCTTCCCCCATGAAACAAAGCAGAATGCTTGATTCTTACTTTTAAGATAGAAAACAGTGTACCTTCTTTACTTGGTAAAAAAGTGGGAGCGGATTTTCCCTTAAAATTTTCCCGCTAAGGTAAGAGGTATTCTTTTATTAAATACACTTGCAACACTGGGTTTTCAAGAAGCTCGGGCGTTGACCACGTCGATATGTACGCATCTGGGTCAATTTTGCTGTAGGTAAAAAGCGCTTGCCAAATTTGAGGGGCGGCCCCCCTCGGGGCTGACAGGGCTAAAAGGGGGACTGAAGGGGGTTAATAAACCCTCGGGGAAAAATTTTTCCACATTGGGGCGGCGGAGGTTTGTTGCAGGTGAACTTTTCATACATAACATAATTTGATTTTCTACTCGCCCGCATGCTGCTTGCCTTTTCTGAACTGTTTTAGTCTGTGTGGTTTCGGGGAAATCACTATTTTTTTTCAACACTGTTTCTAATGGCATTTTTTTTTTTTCCACTTATTAAATGCACCTTTGCCAAAAAACATCAACTGCCCTGATGATTCCTTTTGCTCAGGATTGGGGCACAATTTTTCAAGTGGCCATTGGGCCCTGGACATCTTGTCAAAAAATACTATGCACCGGTTTTAAGGCTTATGATTTTCGGGAAAACCCCAGCTCCTTGAAGTTTTCTTAATGGGGTGAGATTAATTGTTGCAATTTTCCCCCAACGTTCAACCCTTTTTAAGGTGTTTGATTTTGTCTGAGTTGCTCGGGTTAAAATAAGTAGGATCCTCTATGATTTTTTATCATTCATGGGAGGAACAGTTTCGACCCTTTGCTATGGATTTAAATGAGATGGATTAAACTTTAAATTGCCCAGATCATCGGTAACATAATTTTAGGGTTTTTTGGTTGATTATATTCTTTTTCAGTTAAGCTGTAGGAATTCTTTAAGTCGATTTTTATGTGAAGAGTTTCCTTTAAAAAAAACGTTTTAAATGCCGTCATTCTTTCAAAAAACCCGCCGTCCCATGGAGATTTAGGGGAATGTATCTCCAACGACAATGCGTTGATTCACCCTTGTTGTATTTTGGTGATAAAATATTTATTTTTTTTTTTTTATTTATTTTTTTATTTATTTTTTTAAACACGATAAAAAAAGTAAAAAAGAATAAAATTTAAGTGCAGCATCCCAAAGCCCCTTGTAGCAGAGCTTATGAGTTATTAAGCAGCACCAGCAACAAATTTTCGTTGATTATCTGAAATATCGTTGAGACACCCCCTTTTGGGCGCAAATTTTAAAAATTTTTGTAAGGTTTCAGCAGCCCTGTCAGGGGCTTTTTGATGTATTTCTAGTCTTTTACCAAAGTGAACAAAAAGTGTACACCTTGATGGAACTTGTCGGGTTTTTTGGGTTTTAAAATTATTGGCCCGTGTAATCTACACCTGTACCCCAAATGGAGGAATGACAAACTCTTAGAGGTATGGAGGTGGACTGGATCTGACTACTCGCATATCATAGTGACGAAAAGAATACGTCCTTTATTTGTTTTTTCACACTCTGTCGACTTGAGGTATCCGTAGGATTTGTGTATATGACAAAGTGTGTAGCTCCCCCAAACATGTAACACGTTAGTGGGGTTTGAACAATCAGTTTTGTTGCTAATGATTCTTGGGGATAAATTTTGGATTTTGGGCTTCTTTAAGTAGTGGGAATTATGAATTCTTCCTCAAATTTTATAATTTTTCCCCTGGTCGAGTAAAGTCCTAAAAAATTTAAATCAAACAGGTTTTTTTGGGGATTTTTTTTGTGTTTCCAGAAATTTATATTCTGGAAGAAAAATTTTTCTGTTTTAGTTTCATCCAGTTTTAAGGGGTTCAAAAATTTCAAAAATCAGTTTTTTCCCTTTAATGAATTTAAAGCAGACTGTAACTTTTAAAGGTTTACCCAAAGTTGAGTATTTGATCCTCATGCTTTTTGTTCTGTCTGCGTTTTTATAAACTTTTTTCTGCTGTGTTCAAGCGATGTTTTTTGGCAAAAAGTGATTTTTTGTGAGGCTTTTTTTTCCTTAGGAACCAGTTCGGTCCTGGAGCCTAATTTATTACCAAATTTTTTGAGTGGGACACACGTGAAAAATGTCAGCGGGTTCTCTTGGGTAGAGACGTGGAGAAAAAGAAAATCTTCTGCATCTCTTTTATTTCTGCTACTTATTGTCATGCCCAACTTACTTTATTTTTTCTTAACCACTGGAGAAATGCTCATTATCACTCAGATCATTTTTTTTTTTTAAAATAGGAGGTGTTAAAAGTATTTTTTGAGATGGAAGCTTTTTGTCCCAAATAGAGTGCTGTCAGTTAAATTTGGTATGTTCTGACCCTAAAGGGGGTGTCCCCGGGCCCCTTTGAAGTAATTGTGTATTCCCTTTCGCTTTACCATGTAAGCTACAGCGCCATAATCTGGTTGAGATCACAGAACACATGTAAGTGTATTGTTTCCTCTTGACCTATTTGTTGGGAAATGTTTTTTGATGAAGTTATTTAAAAACTCTTGGATATTTTTCCCATGCTTGATCATTTCTAGGGGAAAGTTTTACCCCATCCAATTTTGATTTTCCCCATGCATTTGAAAAGCTTTTTTCCCTTTTTGGGAAATTGGTGGACGAGTCTAGGGATCAAAATTTGTGATACTTGAAAAAAACTCTTTTTAGTGGTGTATGGTTTTATTTTTTATTCTTTTGAGACTCAAAGTGTTTCTGTGTATTCCAATTAATCCCGATATTGTGCAATGGGGAATTTCGTTTCAGGGAAATCTTCTTTGATAACTCCCTTAATTGCTTTGAATTTGTTTTCCCAATCCTTAGAGGCATTTTTGCTTTTTTTTCCCCTTGTTGCTTTCTGTATAAGGATTTAAAATCTCCTTTTTATTCACAGTACCTTGAAAGATTATCCAATAGAAACTTTTTTTAAGATTTTTTTAAAGGGACTTTAGATTTTTCAAATGTGTATTTGAGTAGTTTCTAGAAAGAATGGAGAGGATTTTGCACAAATAAACCGATCTGAAACGATAAGCTTTCACGGACTTTGGGTCATGTGGATTTTCGGGCCCAAAAGAATCGGTATGATCTTATCTATTTTTGTGTCCTACTTTTAAAGGAAAAGTTTGGAAAATATCAGCTTTGTGGATAGGGTTTGTGCGAAATTTCTAAGCACGTATCCAAGCTTCTAGTTAGTGGGGTCCGGTCATCAGACAGTTTAAAACTTGCTACATCTTTATTTGCACGTGGCTGCAATTATATATAACACTAGTGGAGTGGTTTTAGAATCTTTTCTGACTATGATGGGAGATAAGAGCTTCGGTCTTTAAAAGTGCTTCGACTTTTCCCCAAAGAATTTTTGTCCAACTTTCTTGTATGAATTTTTCAAGAAGCCCGTAGCTTGGATTCTTCCTGGCTCATGTTTTGTCTTTATTTGTCCGAAAAAACCATGGTAATTGCTAAAAAGATGTGGTGGATTTAATTTTCCCTGGGAATTAACCCAATACTGTCCATCTTTAATTTTACAGTGTCCAAAAATTGGTTATAAGTCTGAGATCTTTTGGGTTGGTTTATTTACCAATACCTACGCATCTAAATCCCACCTTTTTCAACTGGTTATTCATTCTTCCAGTAATGTAATTTTTTGCTGTGGTCATGATCAGCGGTTATTCCGTAACTAGTACATTTCCCCGAACAAAATCAGTTCTTTCACTTTGAGGGGAAAGGGGGCCACATTCATTGGCCTCTGCGTTTTAGAAAGTGACCCTCGTTACTTTCTATATTTTGCACAAAAAAAGTGATAATTTAAACATTCCCCAAAGATTAAAACAATTGGATAATTGTGTCCCTTTCTGTATGTAGGACGGCCCTGACCTTTGCTCTTTCAGTCGTAACTGTTTTTTTTCCCCGGATCTGCAAGACTTGGCAAATTCTATACCACGCTTCTATTCTTTTCCTGTTTCCTAGCCCCAAAAGTGATTCGGTTAGCAATATTAAAGTACTTTGGGATAGGGTTGTTTATTCAGTTACTGCAACACGTTTTTTTATGAAGGACCTTTGTGAGCCTTGATTAAATAGTGTTTGCCTTGGTTTTGTTAATTTATTGATAAATAACTCGAGTTTCGGGGAGAGCAGTTGCTTTAAACTTACTCTCATTTTAAAGGTGTTTTCTTGTTGATTTCTGATTCTGTGGAAGTCTTCTGCTGTTCAGCAGGAAATATTTGGGCATAATGTTTTATGATGCTCCTTGCATTTAAAACATTCTTCAGTGAGCTTTTTTTCCTTTTTTCACTAAACACTTGATGCACCCTTTTTAGCTGATGAACACGTTTTTCGTCCCTTGATGTGTATTGATACAATACGTGCCAAGTGTTCCATCAAAAAAACACATTTTGGAGTAAGTTTTGTGTGAAAGTCTGTTATGTCTGTTGTATTCACAGCTTGATAAATGCTATATGGATTTTCCCTTTTTTGGTTTTTTGGGGTAGGTGTTTTCTCTTTTTTATGAGTTGAAGGTTTGTTATCCACGGGTTTGTGGATTTTTCATATGTCTCGTTGTTGCATGATGAAAAATATTGTTTGTAAACCCTTGCAATTTTCACAAGTGAAATAGCGTTTATTACATTTAAACGTTTAAAGTTTGTGGTGACAAAATTTTCCGTAAAATACCCCTGATAAACCAAACACATTGTCTTAGGTCATATTTAACCCTAGGATCTGGATGTTGTCTAATGTGATTCTAAAAGCCTGTAAGTCTGAAAACAATGTTTGGGTGGCTTCAAGCTTGATATTAAGACTGCATGTCTAACTCTGGCCCTTTTCACTCAAAGTAATTGTTGCTTTAAGAGTAAGGGGTTTTTGATAATTGCCTTTAACCACGGAAATGCTTAATCAGTTCATGGGTTTTCCTTCACAAGACATTTAAGAAAAAATTTAACTTAGCAATTTATCTATTCAGTTTGTGAATGTACTATGGATTGAAAACTACTAATGAATTTTTCGTATTATGACCCTTGGAAATTAGGGAATGATAAGGTAGGTAAACTTGTAATGGGACATTGTTGTTCCAGTGTTGAGTAACCGGGGGTTTGACCACTTGTTACAGTAGTCTCTGTGACAAGAGTTTTGTGGGGGAAACTGCCCGTATCCTGTCCCCCTAAAACTGTTGATTTCTAAAAATACCAAAAATTTTTTTTTTTCTCCTTTGTGGATTGATTCAAAAAAATCCTTTTATAATGTGTATAGTCTGAATTTAAATTATTTCCCCACTTGTGTAATAATTCAAAATTTTTCCCCAGTCTCAAAATCTATGTTTGTATCTTGAGTTAATCCTATACAGATGAAATTAGATTTTAATTTTGGGAATCTTAGCTTAAAGCTGAAACTGAGTTTTCAAAAAGCCGTTTTAATTTTATATGAAAATTCTAGACCACTTTTGGGGTTTAAAAAGCACTGTATGCTTAAATGCTGGTTTTTGTTATGTTAAATCAGCAATAATCGGTCAGCATATGACTACTAACTTAAACCCAGGGTCAATTTACCCGAAAGGGCGGGGGACATATAGCTGGTGTTTATGCTTGAGTTTTCTGTGTCACCCCCGCAACGATGTTTAAACGTAAATAACGATGTTATCATTATTCATAACACTATAAAAATTTATTATAATGTAAATCACGTGAAGTTTCACTACATAAATGTCATTAATATATGAAAGTTACACTTTATTAAATTTCCTAAAATTTAAAGGTATATCTATAAAAACTTAAAAACCAAACTGTTTTTAATTTTGTCTATAAAAATTATTAAAAACTATGTGTATTTCACTCAGACAAACTGAACATCGTTGGGTTGCTGCTGTCGTCGCGTTTCTCCACTTGGGCAGTGGATGTCGGGTGCCATCCCCCCTTTTTTGTTGGGGAAACATCGCTCCCGCTTTCTTTGGGGGAAAGCTGGAGAGCGCCCTTTTCTTTTGGCTGCCCATTCTCTTGATTGGTCTGGGGGGACTCATATCACTAATTTTAAATTTTTTAAACACTAATTTTTCAACTTTTTCCAAAGAAATTGGTGTAGGTTTTTTGTCCCGTAGAAAAATATTTGGCCACGTGTGGTCTTTATCCCGGGTTTAAGCGACCAAAATGTTGAGAAAAAGGTTTACCAACAAAGATTTAAATATAGGGAATACTTAGTGATAAATGACAGCAAAATTTAACAGCCCCCCGCCGAGAGGTTCGAGTAGTTGTCTTGATCATTTTTTAAGGGCTGAAAGAATTTTATTTTGTTTTGTATGATAAATTACCCCTGGGGGTGTTATGTCAGCATATTTATTCACTGATGTCTGCAAACTTACTTGGTGGACCAAAAATCTGTTATCATGGGATTTATGATATTTACTCTCGTAATTTTATAATGTGCAGTCAATAGTGACATCACGAGTTAGAACACTTCCCGGGTATATGTATTGACCCGTAGTTATGCCGATACCAATGAGTTGTTTAAGAATAGTGTTCTTTTAAAAAATGTCGCACTAACTCTGTTGGATCGCAACCTTGTTGTTACTGTTTCAATAATTTTCCCAATTCATAAGAAGTTTGATCACATATTGAAGTGTTTATCGTGTTTTGTGGACACTTTTTTTTTTACATTAATGCATGGATCAGTGTTCTTTGTTGGTTATCCTGGCATCAGTGTGATTCTCAGTAGAGACAAAAGTAATCTGAAGATGCCACAGCCCCCTACACCGTCACTACCCCTAGCACATAAAGGAAAAGTTGACCTAGTACTTTTTGCTTCCTTGCCACTTCCTCCATGAAGCAAAGCAGAATGCTTGATTCTTACTGTCTTTAGCAAAGACAACAGTGTACACTATCTTTACTATGGTAATAAGGTGGGAGCAGGATTTTCCTTAATTGTCCTGCTAAGGTAAGAGATGTACTGTCTTTTATTAAACTACACTTTGCAACACTGGACTGCAAGGAGCAGCGGTCGCTTGACCACGTCGCATACTCGTACTGCATCTGGGATCAATTACTTGCTGTAGCAGTAAACAAGACGCTTGCCAATTCTGATTTCTCCACAGGTATTTTTGTCGAACTAGAGATACCAAAAAAGAGGTTATAAGTTGTGGGTTGTTGTTGTTATGGGTGTTGTGGGTGGTGGGGCATTGTGGGTTGTGGGTGTTGTTGTCGACCTAGAGATGCCGAAAAGAGGTTATTAGTTGTGGGTTGTTGTTGTGGGTTGTGGGTGATGTGGGTTGTGGGTGTTGTGGGAAGTGGGTGTTGTGTGTCGTGGGTGTTGTTGACGAACTAGAGATGCTGAAAAAGAGGTGATACTGTTGTAAGTGTTTGTGTGTTTGGTTTGTGATCATGTTTTTTTTTTTTTTTTGCGCACATGTTATATCTTAGTTGGAGGTGAGTGTAATCATAGAAATTGGTAATCGTCTTGTTTATAGTGATTTGTGTGAAAATGGGTGTTAGTTGGTGATGTTGATCTTAATTTATGGTGATTTTGGTGGTGTTTTGGTAGTATTCAGTTGTGTATTTGGGAACACTCAAATGGTGTTTGAGACTATTCAAAGGTGTTTGGAAGTGTTCAAACGATGTTAGAGAGTATTCAAATGATGTATGAGAGTGTTTTGATGATGTTCAAAGTAATCTGGGGTTGTTCTGTAGTGAGTTAAAGGATGTTGATGATAGAATATATTTCTAAAGAGATATTGAGAAAATGTGTGTGTGTGTGTGTGTGTGTGTGTGTGTGTGTGTGTGTGTGTGTGTGTGTGTGTGTGTGTGCGTGTGTGTGTGTGTGTGTGTGTGTGTGTGTGTGTGTGTGTGTGTGTGTGTGTGTGTGTGTGTTTGTGTGTGTGTGTGTGGGTATTAACTTCGTAATATGCAAAATTGTGACTAGTGAATTAATCGAAAAGTGGTTATAAGTTGTAAGTGTTGTGGTGACTTTTTCTGGTGAAATAGTTAAAACGAGAAAAAATTGTGCGTTTTGAGGAAAATTGCGTCTTGCTAGAGATGTTGGTGGGAGAGAGAGATGTTGGGAGATGGGTGGGTGGGTGTGAAGAGGTAAGGTTTGGGGTGTGTGGAGAAGAGGTAAGAAGAGGATTGTCTTAGAAATTTTATGAAATATTGAGATTTTACTGAAATTAGAGGTAATATGTGAATATATTTTAAAAGAATGGATTGAGCAGGCATATCTAGCTTTAAATTCTCTCTATGGTAGAACTGAGTGTTGGTGTTCAGGTAGAGAGAGAAGGTTACTTCGTGGGGACTGACCTGAGATTTTAATCTGAAGGTAAATCAGATAAGACTCGCCAAGCAGTCTTTGCCAGTCGGTAGATGTCTAAACTTGAGGAGAGTGAATCTTTTGTTGTATTATGTAAAAATTGTTGATTGTTGTGGGAATTAACGAAAATGAGGAATTATTTGGGTTATCCTGCAGAAGGCGCTGCAGGGGCGGCGAGGTGCGGGTGGGCGCAGGTGCAGGTGGGCGCGGGTGGGCGCGGGCGTGGGTGGGCGTGCGGGCGGGCGCGCTGGCGGGCATGCAGGCACAGCCCGGAAGGAGACCGCTCTGGCATAGGCCTTTTCGAGAGGAGACCGCTCAGGAAATGAGACTGCTCAGGAAAGGAGACTGCTCAGGAAAGGAGACCGCTCTGCCACATTTCCCGCTACTTTGGTCTGCTTGCTCTTCGCAGCAAATACACGTATATTCTGTGTGAACCGGAACCTCAAGGTGCAGAGCCACTACAATATGGAGAGTCTTAGGGTCGAGGCGTGTTCCCATTGCCAATATGGAAACTGTTTGGAGGAAGTCCCCGGAGTGATGTGCACTCACAGCCTGGAGACAGGCAGTCTCCCTATCTGAAGTTGCAGCCCTGAGCATGTTGGCAAGCACCTTTTCAGCAATTAGGCCATCCCAGCTTGACTGTTTGTGAGCCAGTGCTGCACTAGGGTTTGGTGCTGGAGCAGCAAGAGTCTCCCATTCAGTGATGGCGCTGGCATAGCTAGGGTCCTGTATTCCTGCTGAGTCACTGAGGTTATCAGGAAGAATTTGTCTTATCAACTCGTTTGATGCTGTGGAAGAGGATAGGAAAGCTGGTAGAGCAATCTGGGAGAATCTGCGTACTCCTAGCCCCTCAAGCCTGACTGGAAGTGAGGCTTGTAACCACTGTCCATCTTCAAGGGAAAGATTCAATACACTCTCTAGCATGGTCTTAAGGAGAGAGTCATATACCTTGAGTTTTGGACTGCTGAAAGCTGGGGAGCATCTCAGAAAGTAGGTAGGTTTTGGGATTGACAGGCACCTGGTGAGCAGGTAGAAGGCATCATGTGTGTTAGTGTCTTTCATCCTGCTTTCCATCGTCTGGAGTTCTGAGACTTTTTTTTCTAGGATCAGATCGATGGCATTGGACCCAAGAGGAGCCCAAGGAGAGTGTATTGGCTGGATCAATGGCTCATGCTCCTGGCAAACAGCACTAATATTCTGAATCATCTGTCGATTGGTGGAAACTATTTCACATTTGGTGGGGTTTAAAGAAAGGCCCAGGCTTTCTCCCTTGTTTTTAATTTTACTGATGTCCTCTAGGAGAGATTCTGTTGTGCCAGCTAGGGTACCATCATCCAGGAACCAGATATTGAGCTCGCTGGAGAGTGCTTCTGTGACTTCCTTGATGACCAAACAAAATAGAAAGGGGGCGAGAGGTTCTCCCTGTTGCATGCCCTCACATGAGTCAATTTCATGGTCCCCGAACAATAGTTTGGAAGTCACACTATAACACGATTCTATGAGAGGATAAAGGGAAAGGAAGTTTCTATAAACTGCCTGGAGAGCAGCATCCCTTCTGAGTGAGTTGAAAGCGTTGGCAAAGTCCAATTTGACCAAGGCTTTTTTAGGTTTTTGATATATACTCGTGCTGCATGGGCAGCTGCTTCACAGCCCTGTTGAACACCAAAACCGAGTTGAGTTGGTTTCAGCATTGCAGCAGCCTCTTGACTCACACTTCTTACTGCAGCCTTGGCGACTAGGTGCCGAAGGGCGTTGCCCACTGCAATGGGCCTGATACCGCCATCCTTTTTCCGGAGGGCACACAATGAGGCACCAAAGAAAAGGGGTCTGATGGCCTCTGGGACACTGCCAGCCAGGCACAGGTTAGAATATTTGGTGAGTTCAGACAGCAGCCTCTCTGAAACATCACCAAGTGCTGGATTGAGTATTTGTTTTAAGTGTTGAGGCCTTTAACCGGTGAAACCTCCTGCTGAGCCCTGTGGAAATGACATAGCAGCTTTATACACATCAGCATCCTGTAAGGTTAGATGTTCTTCGCCTGCTGCAATGTCAGGGAGGTCAATGTTGGTACGGGAGCCTGGGTGGATGTTTGTCCTTTAGAGCTTCCCGCCATGCTGACGTCCTTGGGAGCAATGGTATCCTCACTGGTCATAGCCTCAGAGCTCCAATAGTATTACCCTCTTCTATTTTTTTGCTAATTTCGGCTCTGATTTTTGTGGCATCGGGTGGTCCTGTTGTTGGCATTTGCCCGGCGGGTGTTTGTCGCCCTAGGAGGGAGACAGACGAGGTTGTCATCCCTTGGGAATGCATATATTGCCATAATAACATGTGTTGCTAGTGACTTGTCCCTCCTTCGTGGGACAGCCAAACAAGCATTGCCAAAAAGCAGCAAGTTGTGCCAGGATCTGTTGTTTGAAGGAGCATCGTTGACTTTTTTCAGAAGGTCAGTAAATTTGCTAGCAGCTAGAGGGCGAGCTGCTTGGGGATGTGTTCAGAGTCCTGGTGGATGTTAATTTGATTGCAGATTTGAGGTCCTCTGTAGAGGTGAAGTCACGGTGGCTGCCAGCGCTGTCTACTGGAGCTTAGACATCCATTGTGTGCATGAATGTTGCCAGTTGAGGGATTGAGTGCACATTCCCTGTAGCACACTGGGCAAATGCCTAGTGAACGACAGCTTTGGCTCTGTCGTGAAGATTCCTGTGAGCCCGCGACTACTTGTGACATTACTGATATCTTTGGGGTGGGAGAGCGCCAGGTGTAGGGTGACGGGTGAAGGACAGCAAGGATGCATAGGGGATGAGGGTGGGGGTGTAGCGAGGGGCAGAACTTGTAATTGGTGGGACACTAAATGGCAACACCCTTGGTCAGGAAGTCAGTGGGCTTAGGCTGGGATGAGGGGAGGGGATCAGAGAATGGGGGCGGAGGGAGTGGCCCGGTGTGTTCGCTCAAGATGCACATCACTGACTAACTTTTGCTACTTGTTATACACTTATTGTTCCATTTAGAAAAAAAAACATTGCCATTTCACACACTGATCACCATGCTCACACTGTTAACTGAGGTGTTCCTCTGTTCACCATCCAATGATGGTGTCGTGAGCGGCCACTTCCTCCTCCAACCCCCGATCCCGGTCGGACACAGAGGTAAACAAAACCTCCTCCACACACCATTGGCAGGATCCCCTCACCACGGCTACTCCCCAAATCCCAACATGCACACTGCACTTTCACTGATACAGAAGCAACGGTCTGATGCAGAAGATTGTCACAACTCTGAAATTTCCGGTGGATACACACCATGATGTCTGCCGAAACTGGCCCATGTAAACCATGTTGGTTCTTGGTTTACGCGCACGATGTATGGAGCACCACAAACTGGCTCCCTCCCTCCACGCCGGTAAGATATTATTATCAAGATATTTTATATATATTATAATATATTATATATATATATATAAAATATATTTTATATATATTATATATATTAAAATATATATATAAATATTATATATATATATATATATTTATATATATTTTGTCGTGCCGAATAGGCAGAACTTGCGATCTTGGTTAAATAGCAACGCTTATCTTCCCATATAGGTCAAGCGAAAATTTGTGTATGCAATAATTTCGCCAAAATCATTCTAAACCTAACGAAAAAAAATATTTTCATTGTTTTTTGTTTAGTATTTAAATATTGTAAACAAATCTAAAATTTTATTTAGTTGGGTTAGGCTAAAATAAATTGTTCTTGTTATTTAAAAAGGTTAGGTAAGTTTTTAAGATTTCTTTTGGTGCAAAATTATAAATTTTTACATTTTAAAATTAATGAAAAAAATATATCTTAAACGTATAGAGAAAATTTAGAAAGGACTTAACTTTAAATGAGTTCTTGCTAATTGACAGTTTTACATATTCGGCACGGAAAATATATTTTATATATATATATATATATATATATATTATATATATATATATATATTTTAAAATATATTTATATATATTATATATATAAATTGAAAGTGAATACAGGAAGGTAAGGGTTATGGGATAAAAAAAAGATTAGGTGATGAAAGATTTGGGTATCAGATTGGAGGGAGAGAGTATGGAGGAGGTGAATGTATTCAGATATTTGGGGGTGGACGTGTCAGCGGATGGGTCTATGAAAGATGAGGTGAATATAGAATTGATGAGGGGAAAAGGGTGAGTGGTGCACTTAGGAGTCTGTGGAGACAAAGACTTTGTCCTTGGAGGCAAAGAGGGGAATGTAGAGAGTATAGTTTTACCAACGCTCTTATATGGGTGTGAAGCATGGGTGTGAATGTTGCAGCGAGGGGAAGGCTGGAGGCAGTGGAGATGTCATGTCTGAGAGCAATGTGTGGTGTGAATATAATGCAGGGGTTCGTAGTTTGGAAGTTAGGAGGAGGTGCGGGATTCCCAAAAAATGTTGTCCAGAGGGCTGGGGAAAGGGGTTTGTTGAGGTGGTTGGACATGTGGAGAGAATGGAAGCGAAACAGAATACTTCAAGAGTGTATCAGTCTGTAGTGGAAGGAAGGGGGGGTAGGGGTCGGCCTAGGAAAGGTTGGAGGGAGGGGGTAAAGGAGGTTTTGTGTACGGGGGGCTTGGACTTCCAGCAGGCATGCGTGAGCGTGTTTTGATAGGAGGTGAATGGAGACAAATGGTTTTTTAATACTTGACGTGCTGTTGGAGTGTGAGCAAAAATAACATTTATGAAGGGGTTTTAGGGAAACTGGCAGGCCGGACTTGAGTCCTGGAGATGGGAAGTACAGTGCCTGCACTCTGAAGGAGGGGTGTTAATGTTTGCAGTTTAAAAACTGTAGTGTTAAAGCACCCTTCTGGCAAGACAGTGATGGAGTGAATGATGGTGAGAGTTTTTCTTTTTTGGGCCACCCTGCCTTGGTGGGAATCGGCCGTGTGATAATAAAATAAAATAATAAATTTAAATATATATATATTTTTTAATATATATATATTTATATATATATATTAAAATTTTATATAATATATATATATATATTTATATTTATTTATTTATTTATTATTAACACAACCTGCCGATTCCCGCCAAGGCAGGGTGGCCCGAAAAGAAAAACTTTCACCATCTTCACTCCATTACTGTCTTGCCAGAAGGGTGCTTACGCTTTTAGTTTTTAAACTGCAGCATTAACACCCCTCCTTCAGAGTGAGGCCTGTACTTCCCATCTCCATTTTCTCAAGTCTGGCCTGCCCGGGTTTTCCCCGAATCCCTTCTTAAATGTTACTTTGCCCACATCCAAAGCACTCAAGTATTAAAAACCAGTTGTCGTACACATTCATTACTATCAAACAAGCTCTAGGCATGCCGCTGGAAGTCCATGCACCCTGTACACAAACCTCCTTTACTCCCTCCCTCCACCCTTTCCTCAGGCCGACCCCTTGACCCCGCCTTCCTCCATTATAGGTGATACACTCTGGAAGTCATTCTGTTTCGCTCCCATTCATTACATGTCCGAACCACTCAAAAAACCCTTCCTCAGCCCACTGGACAACGTTTTGGCAATCCCGCACCTCTCCTACTTCCAACTATGAATTATCGGCATTTATAGTCACATCAACATTGTTCCTCTGACATGACATTCTCCACTGCCTCCTAGCCTTCTCTTCGCTGCAAACATTCTTCACTCATGCTTCACACCCATACTGGGAGCCGTGGTTATATCTATACTTCATACACAGTTCCTCTTTGCTTCCAAGGACAACGTTCTTTGTTCTCATAGACTCCGAAGTGCACCGTGTCACCTTTTTCCCTCATCAATTTATGATTCACCTCATCTTTCAGTGAACCCATCTGTTGACACGTCCACGCCAAATATTATGATTAATTCCCTCCTCCATACTCTCTCCCTCCTATCTGATATCCAATCTTTCATCACCCAATCTTATTTGTTATCCTCATAAACCTTACTTTTTCCTGTATTACTCTTTCAATTTTGCTGCTTTTACACACCCTACAAAATTCATCCACAACTTCTGCAAACCTTCTCTTCAGAGTCACCCAGGCACAGTGTCATTCAGCAAAGAGCAACTGTGACAACTCACTTTAAGTGTGATTCTTTATCTTTTAACTCCACCTCTTGCCAAGCCCTCGATTTACTCACACGGGTGAATCACACTTCCTTGTCTAAGGCCTACTTTTACTGGGAAATATCTCCCTCTTTCCTACACACTCTAACTTGAGCCTCACTATCCTTGTAAAACTCTTCACTGCTTTCAGCTAACAAGGACTGTTCGCATGCTATTGGGCCGTGCGGACGTGCTGCGCAGTAGCTCTGATTGAGTTCGCTTTTGCGCAGTGTTGACGTGTACTTGGCTCGGTGAAGACCTGTTGCGCGCTCTCTAGAATTGTTTTTTTTTTATTTTTTTTGTATGCAAGATGCCCTCCATCGAGCAACTTTTACCAACAGCTTAAGGAAGAATTGAGATTGGGCAAATATGGGAAATTCGGCGACTGACGAGGTAAAACAAGAAGTTTCGTAGTGTCTCCATGTTTTGAGTCCTCTGGTCAGAAGGGAAACTGGGTCAGTGATGGCAGCGGGAAAGAGTTGACGATCAAGAAGACGAATGGAAAGGTAGAATACCGATGAAGCAGAACGAGACTGGCCGTGGAAACTGTTGTGGAAACAATCTAATACATTCTCCCAGTGCTACTCCAGACGGAATGTGAGTCGAATATGGGAAACGTCATGAGAAAGACTATTAAGGTAAGGTACCGTATATTGTTGTTGTTGGGGATGCCAAGTTAGGTACCATGGGTAGGGAGTTCTGCTTGAAAGGACAGTGTAGGAGACAGAGAGTTTTGCTTTCCGGGGCTGGGATGGAGGATATTGTTAGTCGTCTGGATGATATCATGAGAGTAATGGAGCAATCCTATTATTCTCTGTCCAGTGTGGTAGGCAACGATGTGGCAGTCGCAGGAGTGAGGACCTGATTGCAGTATAGGTCAGCAATAGAAATATTTGAGTAGTAAGGGTGGGAACCCTCTCAGATGTGGTCTTTTGCAAGGAGGGAGTTGGAAATGAATGGTTGTCCAGGGCAATTGGTGTCAATTGCTGGCTGGACATATACGTAAGGAAAATGCGGTAACATTCATCGACAACTGGGACCTCTTTCTATGGCATGAAAATGACATGTTGCTAGGATTGGGGTTCACTTATCTAGTGTGGGGTGGGAGCACTGGCAACTGCTGTGGAGGAGCAGTTAGGACTTTAAACTAGGAATAGTTAGTGGTATGGGATATGGCCGGCACACCCGTGAAGTCCCAGTGTGTAATTATTACGAGTACTAGGGGAACTAGTAATAATTAAGACGAGATAGATATTGAAAAGCCAGGGGACCTTGGGGTGATAAGGACAGTAATAGGTTTTAGTAGAAAAATAGAAATGAGCAGGAAAGGGTAAAGAGAAAGGACAGTCTTTCAATGTTTGTTATGCTAATTGCCGTAGTGATAGGAATAAGATGGACGAATAGAGATTAGTGCTAGTGTATGGTAACATTGATGTATTTGCCTTAAACTGAAGACGTGGTTTTAATCCAAAAAGTGGGACATGCCGGGAACTGCATATTCAGGGTTTTAAATTGTTCCAAGAAGAAGAAGTATTGGTCGAGGGGTGGTGGCGGTGGCATTGTAATGTCCGAGATCGCTTGAACTGTTGCATAAAAACGGGTATTAAGAGTCGGAAGTAAACATTACATAGTCGTTGGATAGCATTTTCAGGAGGGGCATGAAAACTGATTTTAGGAGTGATGACCGGTCCCCCACTTAGATAGGGAACAGGGAAACTACTATGGGGAGGAAATTGTTAAGGCCACAAGGCAACGATAATGTAGTAAATTCTAGTGAGACTAACTTAGTCATGTTGATTGGAATTTCTTGACTGGGAATTTAGAATTCATACGACTTCTTTGATGTATTTCAGGAATTGTTTTTTGATGCAGTGTGTGACAGAACCTACAAGGGGAAATAACCTACCTTGGACTTAGTTATGGCAAACAATTGAATCCTTGTTAATAATTTAGAAATTTCACGAGGATAATGGGCGCTAGCGACCACAAACATTTACATTTTTGCATTGAATGGAAGTACGATAGTAGCGATAACTCAGTAACAGTCCCGATTTTCGTTAGCAGATTACGATGGGCTTAGAGAACACTTATCATCTGTTGACTGGGTACGAAAGAGAGGTATCAATATGACCAGTTTTCTGAATACTATATTGCTGCCTTCAAAGAGCGTTTATCCCATATACGAAATTCGATCAAATAGAAATGACCAAAATGGATGTATAATAGCTCAAAAATCTACTAGGGCTTAAGAAGGGAATTTATAGGCGTATCAAAAGAAGGTGAGGGTCATCTTATGTGAATCAGTATATTGACATTAAGAGGGACATTAAAAAAGGGGATATGAAAAGCTAAAGGACTATGAAATTAAAGTTGCTAGGGAATTCTAAAACGACCCACAAAGTTTTTTCCAGGTCTATAGAACACAAAAGTTAGAGATAGATAGGTCCCCTTATAAAAATAACTATGGGCACCTTACTGACAAAGAGAAGGAAATGTGCTTGATTTTAAAATAATTATTTTCTTTCATCGTTTTTTACACAGGAAGCCACTAACAATATGCCAGTAATTAATTTTTTCAGTGGGCTAGTAAGAGATAAATTATGTAACATCACAGTCACTAGTGAGATGGTTTGAAGCAGATAGACAGACTGAAGCAAATAAGTTCGCCGGGTCCTGATGAGGTTTTTTTCAAGGGTTCTTAAGAATTGCAAAATGGAACTTTGTAACCATTAACTAATATTTGTATTTATCTCTTTCAAACAGTGTAGTGTTCTTATATGGGGACGATGGCTAATGTAACTCCTATTTTTTTAAAAATAAACACAGGGGACAAGTCGTTACCGTCAAATTATCCGCCCAATAAGCCTGACCTCAATTGTGGCAAATTATTGATCAATTATAGCTGAGGTTATCAAGAAAGCCATCTCGCGATAAGCATTAGTTGTTATATGATATCAGCATGGATTCACAAGAGGCGGTCTTGTCTAACTAATTATTAAATTTCTTCAGTAAAGCTTTTGAGGCTGTTGACCACGATAAGAAATTTGATATTTATTTACTTAGTTTTTAGCATACATGATACTTAAGCAGCACCAACCCAACAACCAGGGCACGTGATTTCATCGTCTACCCTCGCCTCGCATGGGCCGTAGGCCTTCTACAGTGTTCCTACATTCTTATGTTCTTTATGACACTCTCCGGTCCGTGGTCACATCTCACTCTTCCGCCTATATCTATAGTCTTTCTACCTTGTTTGTAGAAGTGATCATGGTTCAGGACCGAAAACGTTTTCCTAATAAATATGTTAATAGTGTTTGCTTACGTGTTTTCTAACCCCAACTTGTCGGTATCTATTACCAAGGTTATACCTTTAATAAAGGGATATTAATTAGGGTCTGAGGCTGACTCTCAAAGATGAGAACCCGCAGTAATGGATTGTAAATTAGATAACGTTGATTTAGAAAAGGAATAGGACAGACATGGAAATGGCAAATAGGGTAGTTGTTGAGTGGAGCAGTCTACCTTGTTGGGTGATTGAGGCTGGGACTTTAGGAAGTTTCAAATTCTAGCATTGGATAAGTTACATAAGTGGGAGGGGTTGGATTTGAGTGGGACTTTCTCATCAGAGCGTATTTCTTGGGTAGCATTGAAAATTGGGTTGGGCAAATGTTGTGTTAGTGGATGATATTGTAAAGGACTGCCTAAGTTTGGGCCAGCAGGCCTCCTGACAGTGTTCCTCCTTTCTTTTGTTCTGTTGGTCTTTTACGTACGATACCATACATCTGCATAACATCTGCCACATTGCCCGCCCCTTTCCACTCTGTCATAGCCTGTTCCATAATCCTGAAAAGGCTCACAAACCTCTCGTGAGCTTATCTAATATTACGGTTTCACTTATAGGGTTCATATAATACACCTGGGCCTCTCTACACCCGTACTCTTTCCTAATTGCATCCTGTCATCGGCGATCCTATTTCTCGTCTTACTCTTAATTCTGTGCAATTACTAAATCTTCGATACACTGTACCAAGTATGCTCAACAGACTTATTCCCTATAAATTGTGCTACTCTCTTGTGTCCCCTTGGCTTCATAGAAAGGAAACGATGCATGCTCTCTGCCAATCTCTAGACACCGTACCTTTTCCTATACATGTATTAAATATTAGGCACAATCCACGCCAAATCTAGATCCCCCTGCTTTTAACATTTCTTTCTGTATCATCATTCCGAGCTGGGCTTACCCCCTTGCATTCTACCTACTGCCCTTACCCCCTTTCCATTCTACCTACTGCCTTACCCACTTTCATTTACCTACTGCCTCACGACCTTCCACCCACACACTCACAATGGCTCTTCCTCACTCCTACATGAATGGTTATTCCTCTTGCCCTTTACATGAAATCATAACTTCACCTATCTTCTTCAAACATTCAACATTCCTCCATAAATATTTCCCTCCATCTTCCAATTCTTTAACTCTCCATTTAATAAATCTCCTCTCCTTTTTTAATGACAAATCCACTGTTCTCTAGTTCCTGAACTTGTTAAGCTCTACTCCAAACGTTTTTCTTATTTTCAACAAAATTTGTGATAAACCATCTCACCACTCTTCTTTTGCTCTCTTTTTACATTGCTTCACCACTCTCTTAACTCTCTCTTGTTCTCATATACTCTTCCCACTTGCATCACTTCTACTTTGTAAACATATTCTCATGTGCTATCTTTTTCTTCCTTACTGCTCTCTTTTCTTCATCATTCCACCAATACGTCCTTTCCCTTCCCGCACCCACTTCCTGTTACCACAACTTCTGCTGAACACTCTACATTACATTTTTAAACCTACCCCATACCTCTTCGACCCCATTGCCTATGCTCTCGTTAGCCCATCCATTAGGTGTGTATATTCTTTCCCTAATTGCTCCTCTTTTAGTTTATAACCTTAACCTCTCTCTAACACTGTCTGCTTCTATCTCCTTGTATCCCACCTACTTTCTCGACTTCTGTGTTAGCTACAACTAAATGTGATCTGACATATCTGGGGCCCCTCTATTTAACAGGTACATCCTGAAGTCTACTAACCAGTCTTTAATCTACCAATACATAATCCAAACAAACTACTGTCATTTCGCCCTACATCATATCTTGTATACTTATGTATCCTCTTTTTCTTAAAAATATGTATTACCTATAACTAAACCCCTGTCTAT
>NC_069400.1:82794188-82796688 GCF_026875155.1 Cherax quadricarinatus | reverse complement strand
GATCCAAGGCAGCCAGCTTTCAGGGAGAAGCCTACATTTCGACATCTGGTCAAAGATTGTTGTAGGTTCGATTCCCCACCACCAACAGCACCACAAATAAGTTTACCTCTTGTCCTCTCACTGCCAATACCCTCGGAAAAATGGTAATGGAAGACTGTAGCTAAATTCATTATAAGCTGGAGGGGATTCGAACCCTAGGTAATGTGTTTGCGGTTTGAGGTTCCTTTAAAAACAAAGTAGTGCAGTTATTTCTGATAGTTATGAATTCCATTTTTTTTAAGTTAGTGTGAAGGTTTTGCGCACCAGCAACCACTATTCTTCTTCTGATTTGTTTAAAATTTTAGTGATAATTAATAGGTTTCTGAGAGAGGTGTTATGATTCAAAATGACTCTTAAGAATATCTTCACAATGCTTGGTCTCGGTGGCCTAGAAAAAAATCTGTGTATGAATGAGCTGCGTTGAAGGTTCTGATACTCTTAGAAGTTTGAGTTTTTGGACTACTTGTCAGTGCTAACTTACAGATCATCGTTATTTAAATTTGAAAAAAGAGAAATTGAGTCTTTAGCTACCGAATAACAAACTGAAAATTGTGCAAAAACGTTTCACCTCTGTCCTCACTGCACCTTGAGTAATGATATCGGAAGTCATATCGGAAGTTATATCGGAAGTTATATCGGAAGTTATATCGGAAGTTTGCCCTGGAACTCCAGAAATCTACAGAGTGCGTTGACCTATTTACACTGTACCATAAGCACGGCGATACTGAATTCATAAACTCAATATATTTTGCAAAGTGGTATATATTTTCCGGGTGTTATACATTTTATATTTTTCTTAGTGGTATTTACCTTTCGGTTTTCTTGGTCGTAATCCTCTATATGAGTTGATCTGCTGCATTTCCTCTATACTGTAACTGAGACCTTCTCTATGTTTTCATGGGTGAAACATTCTCTGCATAAATTTCAAAGTTAGCATTCCTGTATGTTCCAATGTAAAAAAAAGATAAGACCTTAAAACAAATCAACTTACCTCTGTGCTACCTTAAGAGTGCTGACGGAGGCTAATCTCTGGTATGATGACTGGTTGAAAGCCATGGAATTTAACATCGAGTTAAAACCCAACACTAAAGTTGACCAGAAGGTGTGACGCACGAAGGGGCTGGTGTCCAGGCTGTGGAAGGAACAGGAATGAGATTTGGTTACTGAGTCGTAAAGAAAAGACTTACATAGCAAAGACGTAAATGAGTTGTTCACAATGGTCAAAACTCAGTACCTAGTCGTCTCTATTTATAGAAAATTTTGACAGGAATTTATGATTTTTAATTTCTTAGGGCTGATCATACCTATTCATGAAGATTTGTAATAAGTTTCCTATTAACCCTCCTTTATTAAAATCAATTCACTTTTCACGCACCAGAGACTAAAAAGTACTTCTCCCTTTACCTTCCATTCCTAATCTAAATATCCATTAATTTTACATCATTAACAAACTACTTGTTTCTATTATGTCATTTATATGTTTCAGGAACAGCATTACTTCTAGTAATGTTCTTACGTCTCGTCCCATAATTAAGTATAACAGAAGAAGTACCTTTGAGCGTATTGTCTGGAGTTTACCTGGAGTTTACCTGGAGAGAGTTCCAGGGGTCAACGCCCCCGCGGCCCGGTCTGTGACCAGGCCTCCTGATGGATCAGAGCCTGATCAACCAGGCTGTTGCTGCTGGCTGCACGCAAACCAACGTACGAGCCACAGCCCGGCTGATCAGGAACTGACTTTAGGTGCTTGTCCAGTGCCAGCTTGAAGACTGCCAGGGGTCTGTTGGTAATCCCCCTTATGTGTGCTGGGAGGCAGTTGAACAGTCTCGGGCCCCTGACACTTATTGTATGGTCTCTTAACGTGCTAGTGACACCCCTGCTTTTCATTGGGGGGATGGTGCATCGTCTGCCAAGTCTTTTGCTTTCCTAGTGAGTGATTTTCGTGTGCAAGTTCGGTACTAGTTCCTCTAGGATTTTCCAGGTGTATATAATCATGTATCTCTCCCTCCTGCGTTCCAGGGAATGCAGGTTTAGGAACCTCAAGCGCTCCCAGTAATTGAGGTGTTTTATCTCCGTTATGCGCGCCGTGAAGGTTCTCTGTCATTTTCTAGGTCGGCAATTTCACCTGCCTTGAAAGGTGCTCTTAGTGTGCAGCAATATTCCAGCCTAGATAGAACAAGTGACCTGAAGAGTGTCATCATGGCTTGGCCTCCTAGTTTGAAGGTTCTCATTATCCATCCTGTCATTTTTCTAGCAGATGCGATTGATACAATGTTATGGTCCTTGAAGGTGAGATCCTCCGACATGATCACTCCCAGGTCTTTGACGTTGGTGTTTCGCTCTATTTTGTGGCCAGAATTTGTTTTGTACTCTGAAGAAGATTTAATTTCCTCATGTTTACCATATCGAGTAATTGAAATTTTCAATCGTTGAACTTCATATTGTTTTCTGCAGCCCACTTTTT
>NC_069400.1:82726410-82793688 GCF_026875155.1 Cherax quadricarinatus | reverse complement strand
GGCAGGAAGGAAATGACCAGGAAATCTTTAAATGGGCCGCAGAAAACAATACGAAGTTCAATGATGATAAATTTCAATTATTCCGATATGGAAAACGTGAGGAAATTAAAACTATATCGGAGTATACAACAAATTCCAATAACACAATAGAACGAAATACTAACGTAAATGACTTGGGAGTAATAATGTCAGAGGATCTCACCATCGAAGACCACAACATTGTATCAAACGCATCTGTTAGAAAAATGACAGGATGGATAATAGGAACCTTCGAAATTACTGATGCCAAGCCCATGATGACACTCTTCAGGTCGCTTGTTTTATCTGTTGCTGCACACTAACAGCACCTTTAAAGGCAGGTGAAATTGCTGACCTAGAAAGCGTACAGAGAACCTTCACGTCACACATAACGGAGATAAAATACCTCAATTACTGGGAACGCTTGAAGTTCCTCTACCTGTATTCCCTAGAACTCAGGTGGGAGAGATACATGATTATATACACTTGGAAAATCCTAGAGGGATTAATACTAAACTTGCACACGAAAATCACTTCCTATGAAAGCAAAAGACTCAGCAGACGATGCAACATTCCCCAATGAAAAGCAGGGGTGCCACTAGCACGATAAGAGACTAAATAAGCGTCAGGGGCCGGAGACTGTTCAGCTGCCTCCCAGCATACATAAGGGGGATTACCAATGGACCCCTGGCTGTCTTTAAGAACGCACTGGACAGGCACCTAAGGTTAGTACTTGACCAGCCGGGCTGTGGTTCGTACGTCGGGTTGCGTGCGACCAACAGTAACGGCCTGATTGATCAGGCCCTGATCCACCATAAGGCCTGATCACAGACCGAGCCGCGGGGCGTTGACCCTCGAAACTCTCTTCAGGTATACTCCAGGTATCTACATTCCTGCGCATTAACCATAAAACATCAACATATCTGTACCACTTAACTTTAGTTTTCTTATTTCAAAATATTCTTAGTGTAAAACTCACCATTATTTATTTTGCCTTCATTAGTTTTGACGCCACTTCATTGTTCGCAAAAATTTCAGTTGACAATTTATTAAGTTTCCTATCTGAAGACCTGGGAAATTACGATTTACCATGATTGTACTAATAATAATTGAGTTTGTTGAACTTTGTTTTGTTGATGCAAAGTTTGTGGTTAATATTGATTTTTACAATCAGAAAGTTGGTATCTGGGAAGTAATATATTTTGTTCACAAAATAATTACAATACTGAAATTGTTTTAGTCTTCCCGTTAATAACCAAGTTTGTGTCATATTTGGTTCGAGATAACGAAGTGTATATAGTCTCTGATACATTAATGTTAGTCACATTAGCTAAGGATGGCGATGGCTCTAGTAAATTCCTGAAAACGCCCTTCTATTTTCACATACATCCTTCACCTATGCTATTAAAAGGATTAACTCTTGTTGCTTGAGACATTTTTAAATGCTTTTCCTTAATGATTTATTCCACGAAAAATAATAGGGTTATTGTTAATTTCTTAAACTTAAAGAATCCACTGCAGTTACTGCAGGACTGTACTCTCAGGAGAATGACTGTGATAATTATACATATAAGAACTTATGTATAATACTAATATGAATATGATGGAACACTTAAGTCAATTAAAAGAAGTGTCACTGTTGTATACTTTCCTTATTACAGATTATGCATTTCATTCGTTGTTGGACTGTACATAATGTGGATAGTATTCTACTTCTCCGGCCTGGTTGCTTATGCTGTTTATAAAGACTGTGACCCACTCACATCAGGAAGGATAGAGAAACCTGATCAGATCGTTCCATACCTCGTGATGAACAGATTGGCTCACCTGACTGGAATTCCTGGCATTTTTGTGGCTGCGGTGTACGGTGGCGTCCTCAGGTCAGATTCCTTTTACCTCTTAGGTTTAAAAAGTGTAATTGCTTTTTATTTAATATGTTATATTTTGTTTATTATGATACATGCAAGAAGCATGAGGGTAATTCAGTGAGGTGCACCTTGCATCATTAATAGTCGTGTGATCCTGTTACTCATCTGCGTAACAATACATATTTGTTATTATTATGAAAGAGTCAGCAATGTGTTAGATATTATATTTCGTGATGGATATTGATGAGTGTATGCATGTGTATGTCCCTGAAATGTTGACACATGAAGTTTTCCAGCACCACTTGCTTAGTACTTCACTTATTCGTTCCTCCGTGTTGCTTCAGACTTTTTCAGTCTATTTCCTTATGGCTGAAGTTTCTCATGATCAGTAGTTTCGCATTGCTCATGTAGGCTCTACTAACTGCCTCTGCTACTGGGGCCTCAGCTGCCCTGTTGTCTTCATAATCCTGTCTTGATCTCTTGTTATTGAGTAGTGGGTTGTACATCCCTGCTATAATCACCTTGGGTCCCTCAGTTCTGTGTGTCTCTGTTATGTAGTCGTTCGACTTCTCTCCAGTTATTCTGTTCTACTCTGCAAAAATCCAGATTCTTGATTAGCATTGATAGTCCTCCACCTGCTCTGTTTCCACTGTTTTTCTCACTATCCGTTATTCTTCTGGGAAATCCAGATCAGTAATCAAATCCGTGAAGCCAAAGAAGCCTCATTATTTGCTCTTTCTATTCATTGCTCTTATTGGTTATTTCATCTGGATTAGCGTACACACTGTCAGTTTCCTTTCCAATACTGTGTTCATGTTTTTGGGGCCATGTTCTCCTGGTTCTTGTCGATGTTTCAGGGGAGAAGTGAGTAAAACAGTGGGTGGATGTTTGGGTTTAAGGTTAAAGCTAGTTGTGGGGGATTGATCTTGCACTAGAAAGTCGTGGGACTGAATGTGGGGGTGAAGTTGGATGGGAAGAAAGGGAAAGGGGAGAGGATGGAGGCTGGGATGAGGGAAAGTTGTGAGAAACGATTCTACACTTGTGTGGGTAGGAATAGGAGTGTTGGTGAGGGAGGAGGGGTAGGAGCATGGATTGTTCTGCAGTTTTGTGTTAGAGCGAGATGAGGGAAGGGGATGTTGTTGAAGGACTGTTTGTGTTGGAGCTTGTTGTTCTTAAGGCAAGGCTTCCAGTCGGTGGGTTGAGTGTGATGTCTCCCATGAGGCAAAACTTGTGCACCTGTTAATGCATTCATATACACACGCGTGGTTGTGTATGTTTGTGTGAGCGTATGTTTCTTCGTGTCGTGTGATTTTGTGTGTGCCTGCACGTGTGTATATGTGTGTCTATGTGTATTTACCTATACAGTATGTGGTTAAAAATATGTACTTACAGCTGTAGAGTCTTACCTACAGGGCAACTTGCCAGGTTCACTCACTCCCTACATCGTGGAGCCTATTGTACGCGCTCTTAAAATTATGTATTAAACCTGCTTCCACCACTTTGTCCAAATGGTTCCACTTCCTGACCTATTTTAGACTGAATAAATATGTCCTGACATTCATATAGGTAATTTGAATCTTGACTTGAAATGTGCCTCTGC
Source organism: Cherax quadricarinatus (assembly GCF_026875155.1). NCBI lineage: Eukaryota > Metazoa > Arthropoda > Malacostraca > Decapoda > Parastacidae > Cherax > Cherax quadricarinatus. The sequence continues at coordinate 82,790,202 of NC_069400.1, read as the reverse complement.
TAATATTAGTTTTGTCGACTGAGCAGTGGCTAGAGAGGAAATTTAGTTTATGTATTGCTTCAGTGATTCCTAGCATTACACTTAATAATAATAATAATAATAATAATAATAATAATAATAATAATAATAATAATAATAATAATAATAATAATAGTAACAATAATCTTTATTTCTACAAGTATATGTACAAAGTAAAGTACACAGGCGTAGCTCACACCACTGACATACTACTACTATATATAAAGCACCTGGTAATGCAGAGCATTTCGGGCAAATTGGGTCGATTTTGTTCCCAGGATGCAACCTACAGCAGTCAACTTTTATGACTCAAGTCTGTACTCCATAGGCAGTAATGTTTGGCTTTTCCTCAATTTTTCTAAACTTGCATTGGCTGGGGTTAATTTTTAGTAGACACTTAAGATCCAGCAATTGTTCTTGGAATAGTGAGCCCAATTTTAAGTAGCTAACTGCATCAATAATTACATTTACGGAAGCGTTCCAATTTCTCTTCCTGTCAGCTCTGTTACAGCTTGAGTATATCTTCTGATGTTGTAATCAGCTTCAAACATGAGTTGTACAACGTCTATCTTCTTGTTTTCCATGGTATCTATTGAATTTACATTTCAGTCCCTCCACAACTAAATCCAACACGAACTTTATTTTCATTGACCTTTATATATACAAATATTAAATTTACAGCTCATTATTTATCGCCAATTATTCCTGTCTATTTTCTTTTAAATAAGACATTGCGAGATTTTGGTTATGTTGACTGTGTTCTTCTTATGATATATTTGATTTATTTATAATTATTATATAAAATACAAGTCTGTGGGACCTGTATCTTTGATGGCTGCCCTAAACTGATCAAGGAGAAAAAACACATGAACACAGAATAGGGAGTAATTATAGTAAAGGTTTTGTTTAATTATGATTTATTTATAATTATTATATAAAATACAAGTCTGTGGGACCTGTATCTCTGATGGCTGCCCTAAACTGATCAAGGAGAAAAAACACATGAACACAGAATAGGGAGTAATTATAGTAAAGGTTTTGTTTAATTATCATTGAAAAAGGTTAATGTATCTCTTTTTATGTTAAATTTGGTCCCTCGTTGAGAACTGATGTCTTTTATTTAGAAACAATTTCTTTTCATATGTATTGTTCTAAATGAAACTTCATGAGGACTTAAAAGAGAATTTAGAATTTCCACAGCAATAATGAAAAGTAAAGAAAATATGATGAAATTCGAGCGGAGGTACTATACACATGTGTAGTTAAAAAATTAGGCCCGGGATGTCAAATGTCTACTCAAAATATTCACCTTTCTTGGAGCATGACCAAACATCAGTCATTGAGAAATCTCGTCCACCTCAACATTCCTGCAGGTGTTATAGTCAAAAAGTTGACTGTCTCCTGATAATGAAGGGGAAAGTTAAACATGTGAGTGTTGAGAGTGTGTGCATCTACCGAGTCATGTCAGTAAGTTCTCACTTGTGTGATCTCTGTAGCATATGGTAGTGTTGTTGACATATCATTGGTTGATAAAGTATTCTAACCGGTAGAATAAATTATTTAGATGGCAATTACTCTTTATGAAAGTGAGTGATTGGTGGCTGTTTTCTTCTTAAATCCTTCGCTCAAATATTATATTCTTGCCTGGCATCTTTTATATAAACCTTCATCAAATTTATTTTGAAACAATATAATTCCTTCAAACAACAACGTATGTTATTGTCAGTATATTAAGTGACTTTTTTCCAACAGTTCTTTGTCAACTTGTGGAAATTCTGTGGCCTGTCTGATCTGGGAAGACTTCTTGAAGGACCTGCCTTATTTCCGGAGACTGAGCAGCACAAAAGCAACACTTGTCGTCAAATTCCTCTGTAAATATATATTGTTTACTTTTGTTTCTTAATGTAATTATTATGTTGTCCTCACAGCACTTGTCTGACAGCTGATCATTATTTTTTTACCAATGAATTATCTGAATATCTGACTGTTAATATTATTTTCTTAAGACTTTTAATTTTCACTTGTGGATGATACTTATTCTAAATAACTGTAAAGGGTAGAAAGGAGAGGAAACAACTGGTTCCAGCATGACTATGATCTGGCATGATGGGTGGAGTACCTTGTGTGTGTGTGTGTGTAATCACCTATTTGTACTCACATATTTGTGGTTGCAGGGGTCGAGACTCAGCTCCTGGCCCCGCCGCTTCACTGATCGCTACTAGGTCCTCTCTCTCACTGCTCCATGAGCTTTATCATACCTCGTCTTAAAGCTATGTATAGTTCCTGCTTCCACTACATCATCTGCTAGACTATTCCACTTTCTGACTACTCTATGACTGAAAAAATACTTCCTAACATTCCTTTGACTCATCTGAGTCTACAAATTCCAAGTGTGACCCCTTGTTTCTGTGTCCCCTCTCTGGAACATCCTGCCTCTCTCCACCTTGTCTATTCCACGTAGTATTTTTTATGTCGTTATCATGTTTCCCCTAACCCTCCTGTCCTCCAGTGTCGTCAGGCCGATTTCCCTTAACCTTTCTTCAAAGGACGTTCTCCTTAGCTCTGGAACTAACCTTGTCGCAAACCTTTTCACTTTCTCTAATTTATTGACGTCCTTGGCCCGGTGTGGGTTCCAAACTGGTGCTTCATACTCCACTACGGGCCTGACGTACAAGGTGTACAGAGTCTTGAACGATTTCTTACTAAGGTATCGGAACGCTATGCTCAGGTTTGCCAGGCGCCCATATGCTTCAGCAGTTATCTGGTAGATGTGTGCTTCTGGAGACATGCTCGGTGTTACACTCACCCCAAGATCTTTCTCCTTGAGTGAGGTTTGCAGCCTTTGGCCACCTAGCCTATACTCTGTCTGCGATCTTCTTTTCCCTTCCCCGATCTTCATGACTTTGCATATGGCGGGGTTAAATTCGAGAAACCAGTTGCTGGACCAGGTGTCCAGTCTGTCCAGGTCTCTTTGAAGTCCTGCCTGACCCTCATCTGATTTAATTCTCCTCATTAACTTCACATCATCTGCGAACAGGGACACTTCTGAGTCTATCCCTTCCATCATGTGTGTGTGTTAGTTACCATTTTGTCCTTGGCACATGTCGATTAAACACTAGGCCTGTTGTATGTGCATGCATGTGAATGTACGTGTGTGTGTGTGTGTGTGTGTGTGTATGTGTGTGTGGTGTATGTGTGTGTACTCACCTGTTTGTACTCACCTATTTGTGGTTGCAGGGGTCGAGTCATAGCTTCTGGCCCCGCCTCTTCACTGCTTGCTACTAGGTCCTCTCTCTCCCTGCTCCATGAGCTTTATCATACCTCGCCTTAAAACTATGTATGGTTCCCGCCTCCACTACTTCACTTTCTAGGCTATTCACGGCTTGACTAATCTATGACTGAAGAAATACTTCCTAACATCCCTTTGATTCATCTGAGTCTTCAACTTCCAATTGTGACCTCTTGTGTCTGTGTCCCATCTCTGGAACATCCCGTCTTTGTCCACCTCGTCTATTCCGTGCAGTATTTTATATGTCGTTATCATGTCTCCCCTGACCCTCCTGGTCTCCAGTGTCGTCAGGCCGATTTCCCTCAACCTTTCTTCGTAGGACAATCCCGTAGCTCTGGGACTAGTCTTGTTGCAAACCTTTGCACTTTCTCTAATTTCTTGACGTGCTTGACTAGGTGTGGATTCCAAACTGGTGCTGCATACTACCAGTATGGGCCTGACGTAAATGGTATACAGAGTCTTGAACGAATCTTACTGAGGTATCGGAACGCTATCCGTAGGTTTGCCAGGCGCCCGTATGCTGCAGCAGTTATCTGATTGATGTGCGCCTCAGGAGATATGCTCGGTGTTATACTCACCCCAGATCTTTTTCCTTGAGTGAGGTTTGCAGACTTTGGCCATCTAAACTATATTGTGTCTGCGGTCTTCTTTGCCCTTCCCCAATCTTCATGACTTTGCATTTGGCGGGGTTAAACTCAAGGAGCCAGTTGCTGGACCAGGCTTGTAGCCTGTCCAGGTCTCTTTGTAGTCCTGCCTGATCCTCATCCGATTTGATTCTTCTCATTAACTTCACATCGTCCGAAAACAAGGACACTTCTGAGTCTATCCCTTCCGTTATGTCATTCACATATACCAAGAACAGCACAGGTCCTAGGACTGACCCCTGTGGAACCCCGCTTGTCACAGGCGCCCACTTTGACACCTCGTCACGTACCATGACTCGTTGTTGCCTCCTGTAAGGTATTCTCTTATCCATTGCAGTGCCTTTCCTGTTATGTGTGCCTGATCCTCTAGCTTTTGCAGTAACCTCTTGTGAGGAACAGTGTCGAAGGCCTTCTTGCAGTCCAAAAAAAATGCAGTCGATCCACCCCTCTCTCTCTTGTCTTACTTCTGTCACCTTGTCATAAAACTCTAATAGGTTTGTGACACAGGATTTTTCCTCCGTGAAACCATGCTGGTTGCCAATTATACACTTGTTTCTTTCCAGGTACTCCACCACTCTCCTCCTGATGATCTTCTCCATGACCTTGCATACTATACACGTTAGTGATACAGGTCTGTAGTTTAGTGCCTCATGTCTGTCTCCCTTTTTAAAAATTGGGACTACATTTGCCATCTTCCATACCTCGGGGAGTTGCCCAATTTCAAATGATGTGTTGAAGATCTTTGTTAATGGTACTCACAATGTCTCTGCTCCCTCTTTAAGGACCCACGGAGAGATGTTGTCGGGTCCCACCGCCTTTGAGGTGTCAAGTTCGCATAGCAGCTTCTTCACCTCCTCCTTGGTTATATGTACCTCATCCAGCACTTGCTGGTGCCCCCCCCCCTGTTCTGATTTCCTGGAGTCCTACTGGTTTCCACTGTAAATACTTCTTTAAATCTTGTGTTGAGCTCCTGACATACCTCCCGGTCGTTTCTTGTGAATTCCCCATCACCCTTCCTCAGTCTGATTACATGGTCCTTGACTGTTGTTTTCCTCCTGATGTGGCTGTACAACAGCTTCGGGTCAGTCTTGACTTTCGATGCTATGTCATTTTCGTATTGCCACTGACCCTCCCTTCTTATCTGTGCATATTCGTTTCTGGCTCTTCGGCTAATCTCTTTATTTTCCTGAGTTCTCTGTCTTCTGTACCTTTTCCATTCTCTAGTACACCTAGTTTTTGCCTCAAAACACCTTTGGGTGAACAAAGGACTCGTTCTGTTCTTCCCATTATTTCTGGTTCCCTTGGGAACAAACCTCTCCTCTGCCTCCTTGCATTTTGTTGCCACATAGTCCATCATTTCTTGTACTGGTTTTCCTGTCAGTTCCCTTTCCCACTGAATGTCTTGAAAGAAGTTCCTCAAGCCTGAGTAGTTCCCCCTTTTGTAGTTTGGTTTACCCACCCTATTCCTGCTGCTCTCTCCACTTGGAGCTCAACTATGTAGTCGAAGCACAGAACCATATGATCACTAGCTCCCAGGGGCCTTTCATACATGATATCCTCGATGTCAGAACTACTCAAGGTGAATACAAGGTCCAGTCTTGCTGGTTCATCCTCTCTCTCTGGTAGTGTCTCTAACATGTTGATGCATGAGGTTTTCCAGTACCACATCCATCATCTTGGCTCTCCATGTTCCGGGACCCCCATGGGGCTCCAGGTTTTCCCAGTCAATCTCCTTGTGATTGAAATCACCCATAACTAGTAACTTTGCTCCCCCCATGTGTGCTCTCCTGGCCACCTCGGCTAGTGTGTCGACCATTGCTCTGTTGCTCTCATCGTATTCTTCTCTTGGCCTCCTGCAGTTCTGTGGTGGGTTGTACATTACTGCAATTATCACCTTATGTCTCTCAGACTGGATTGTTCCTACTAAGTAGTCCCTTTCGCCCGTGCCATCCATTCCTTCCATTTTCTCAAACCCCCACTGGTTTTAATGAGCAGTGCAACTCCTCCTCCCCTCTCCTCCCTCTGTCTTTCCTGAGGATTTGATATCCGGATGGAAAGATTGAATCTGTTATTATTCTGGTGAGTTTTGTTTCTGTGAGTGCTATTATGTCTGGGGATGTCTCCTTGATTCTTTCGTGCCACTCCTCATACTTATTTGTTATTCCGTCTACATTTGTATACCACACCTTCAACTTCTTTTCTAAGATTGTGGTCTGGGAGGTGTATTGGGGTTGGGGAAGTGGGAGACCTGATAAGGAACTATGGGTGGTTGCTCTGGGGGTGGAGTTTGTAATGCAGTGGGTGGGGGCATTGGATGTGGCATGGGTGTTTTGGTTTAGAGTGTTTGGTTGCACTGGGGTTGACCTGGTTGGGAGGCTTCTATAGGAAGTTGTGAGGGAGGCTGTATTTGATCTTCCTGTGTCTGGGATCTCCTGTCAGTCTTCTCCATCCCCTCTCTTTCCTCCTTTCGCCTTTGTGCCATTTCTCTCTGTTTCTGCCTTTCTGCTTGTGTTCTGTCGCGGTCGAGATACACCTTCCTGTATGCCGGCATGTCCCTTAATCGTGCTTTCTCCTGCAGGATCCTGTTCCGAGTCGATTCTGCCTTGAAGGTCACTTTCACTGGCCGGGTTCTTTTTTTTACAAACCCCCCTATTCTCCGAAAATTTTGCAGCTGGGTCATGTCGTCTTCTCCTATTGCTTTCATGATGCTTTCAATTGCTTTTTTCCCCTTGTTTTCTTGCTTCATATGTTTCCCCTTCAACTTCCTGGAGCCCATACACAAAGATTGACCTCACCCTTTCATTCTCCCACTGCATATCCCTTTGTATCCCCTAATTCAATTTGATTTCCTCCATTGCAGCTTTCCTTTCTTTAGTTTCACTAGCTAATGTACTTGGGCTCAGTGGCCTGTCATTTTCCCTTCTCAGCTTTCCCTGGGCTCTGCTGTGGTCTGTTAGGGCCTCCACATATAGCTTAGCTCTTTCATTTACTACAGTCTCCACTGATTGAGCTTCTACATGCAGTTTTGCTCCTTCTTTCCCTACAGTCCCCTTATTTGTGACTGAGGTAGCAGTCTCTGTTGTCAATCCCAAAATGTTCTTTAGTTCTTTAGGCTGTTTCATATTTTTCAGTTCCTCTTCTAAACTCTGTATCCTGGCCTCTGCTGCTTTGACTTGCACCTCCCACTTCCTGCTTTTCCATGTCTATCCTCTCTTCCATTCCATGCTAAGTTCTTCTAGTTTCTTTTCCCATTCATGTTCCCTTTTTGTGAGCTCTGCTGCCCAATCTTCCTTTGCAGCTTCCTCCTCCTGTCCCTTGGTTTTTCTTGTTGCTCTCTGGCAACCCATTTTTGTTTTATCCTGATGCCTCAGAGTGGGGAAACCTATGTAATTCTGTATGTTAGGTTAGTATTGTGTATGTCAGAGTGTGGGGGGGGAGGTACAGGAGGAACTGTGGCTATGTGGGAGAGTTGTGGGGAGGGGGGGTGGGAAGGAGAGTGAAGCAAGTGGTGTGAGTGGGAGAGGGAGAGGGGGAAGGAGGGAGAGGGGGAAGGAGGGAGAGGTGGGGAGGGGGAGGGTGAAGAGGGAGGGGAGGGATCAGGTGGAGTGAGATGTCTGTGGGGGAGGGGGGGGAGTGTATGTGTGAGTCTGGCAATGTGTGTGTGTGTGTGTGTGTGTGTGTGTGTGTGTGTGTGTGTGTGGGTGTGTGGGTGTGTGTGGGTGTGTGTGGGTGTGTGGGTGTGCGTGCGCACACTAGGCTACGCTACTCTTTTGAAGATTATAAAATTTTTTTCACAATCAATTCCTTATTATTATACACTAATGCATACTATATAATATTAATTGTGTACACTTGTGTTTGTGTGTTAGTTACCATTTTGTCCCAGGCACATGTCGATTAGACACAAGGCCTGTTTTATCGGTGTGTGTATTCACCTATTTGTAGTTGCGGGGGTCGAGCTATAGCTCCTGGCCCCCGCCTCTTCACTGGTTGCTACTGGGTCCTCTCTCTTCCTGCTCCATGAGCTTTATCATACCTCGCCTTAAAACTATGTATGGTTCCCGCCTCCACTACGTCACTTTCTAGACTATTCCACTGCCTGACAACTCTATGACTGTAGAAATACTTCCTAACATCCCTTTGACATATCTGAGTCTTCAACTTCCAATTGTGACCTCTTGTTTCTGTGTCCCCTCCCTGGAACATCCTGTCTTTGTCCACCATGTCTATTCCGCGCACTATTTTATATGTCGTTATCATGTCTCCCCTGACCCTCCTGTCCTCCAGTGTCGTCAGGCCGATTTCCCTTAACCTTTCTTCATAGGACATACCCCTTAGCTCTGGAACCAACCTTGTCGCAAACCTTTGCATTTTCTCTAATTTCTTGCCGTGCTTGATCAAGTGTGTGTGAGCATGTGTGTGTGTGTGTGTGTGTGTGTGTGTGTGTGTGTGTGTGTTTGCTCGCCTAGTTGTACTCACCTAGTTGAGGTTGCAGGGATCGAGTCCAAGCTCCTGGCCCCGCCTCTTCACTGATCGCCACTAGGTCACTCTCCCTGAACCGTGAGCTTTATCTTACCTCTGCTTAAAGCTATGTATTGATTCTGCCTTCCACTACATCGCTTCCCAAACTATTCCACTTCCTGACTACTCTGTGGCTGAAGAAATACTTCCTAACATCCCTGTGATTCATCTGTGTCTTCAACTTCCAACTGTGTCCCCTTGTTGCTGTGTCCCATCTCTGGAACATCCTGTCTTTGTTCACCTTGTCAATTCCTCTCAGTATTTTGTATGTCGTTATCATGTCCCTCCTGTTCTCCAGTGTCGTCAGGTTGATTTCCCTTAACCTCTCCTCGTAGGACATACCTCTTAGCTCTGGGACTAGTATTGTTGCAAACCTTTGCACTTTCTCTAGTTTCTTTACGTGCTTGGCTAGGTGTGGGTTCCAAACTGGTGCCGCATACTCCAATATGGGCCTAACGTACACGGTGTACAGGGTCCTGAACGATTCCTTATTAAGATGTCGGAATGCTGTTTTGAGGTTTGCTAGGCGCCCATATGCTGCAGCAGTTATTTGGCTGATGTGCGCTTAATGAGGTGTGCCTGGTGTTATACTCACCCCAAGATCTTTTTCCTTGAGAGAGGTTTGTAGTCTCTGGCCCCCTAGACTGTACTCCGTCTGCGGTCTTCTTTGCCCTTCCCCAATCTTCATGACTTTGCACTTGGTGGGGTTGAACTCCAGTAGCCAATTGCTGGACAAGGTCTGCAGCCTGTCCAGATCCCTTTGTAGTTCTGCCTGGTCTTCGATCGAATGAATTCTTCTCATCAACTTCACGTCATCTGCAAACAGGGACACTTCGGATTATATTCCTTCCGTCATGCCTTTCACAAATACCAGAAACAGCACTGGTCCTAGGATTGACCCCTGCGGGACCCCGCTGGTCACAGGTGCCCACTCTGACACCTCGCCACGTACTATGACTCACTGCTGTCTTCCTGACAAGTACAGTGGATCCTCGACATTCGATACTAATCCATCCTGAGAGCTATCGAATGTCGAAAATATCGAAAGTCGAATTAATTTTCCCCATAAGAAATAATGGAAATCAAATTAATCCGTGCAAGACACCCAAAAGTATGAAAAAAAAATTTACCACATAAAATATTGAGTTTGTGTGTGTGTGTGTGTGTGTGTGTGTGTGTGTGTGTGTGTGTGTGTGTGTGTGTGCGTGTGCGTGTGCTTGTGCGTGTGCGTGTGCGTGTGTGTGTGTGTATGTGTATGTGTGTGTGTGTGTGTGTGTGTGTGTGTGTGTGTGTGTGTGTGTGTGTGTGTGCTAGAGAGAGAGCGTGTGTGTGATTTTTGTGTTTGTGTGTGTGTGTACTCACCTATTTGTAGTTGCAGGGGTCGAGCCACAGCTCCTGGCCCCGCCTCTTCTCTGGTTGCTACACTAGGTTCACTATCTCCCTGCTTCTTGAGCTTTACCATATCTCTTCTTTAAGCTGTGTATGGATCTTGCCTCCACTACTTCACTCTCCAGATTGTTTCAGTTCCTGACAACTCTAAGGCTAAAGAATTATCTTCTAACATCCGGATGACTCATTTGTGTTTTTAACTTTCAGTTGCGTCCCCTTGAAGCTGTGTCTCATCTTTTGACTCTGTTCACCTTGTCAATTCCTCTCAGTACTTCATACGTCTTTATCATGACTCCCCCGTCCCGATCCTTCCTATCTTTTCTTGCAGGAATGGGAACCTTGTTATGTTGGAAGGCTGCATTAAATATATTTATAATTTAAAAAGGCCGCATTCAAGAAATTTTGATTAGATATTCCTCAAAATGTCGGTTATATTGTAAAAAGCGTAAAACGTTAATTATTTTATAATAACTTCTAAAAATATTTTTGTTTAAATACTAAAGATAGCCTTTTAATGACGTTGTTGTGACTGCTGTTGTTGGAAAATTATTTGGATATTTGGTTGAAACCTGGAGGTCCACAGTGTCAGCTGACCCTCCAGGTGCGTGTCCGTTATTATGGACCTTAAGGTCGCCTTGATTTGGGTTACCTAGGAGAATGTAGATTCTGTTAAGAATCATGAAAACATTCGTCGTGTATGCTGCCATAGATGTGAGTATTCTATTGCATTTTTTTAATCAATGGGATCTTTCTTAGCATCAAACAAGAACTCTAAAATGTTACCTTCTGAGACCTCAATCAGTTCCATCTAGAGTTCTTAGGGACATCAGAGACATCAACCAGGTAAAGCTGAAATGTTAATTTCAGTGTGAGGTCATGATTCTCAAATTCAGTGAACTTTTCACTGTATTCTTCAGGTGAGTCAATAACAGCAGAATATTCTTCAAATGATTCACAGGAATCCTTCTGCTCATTAATGGTCTTCGCTACCTGGGAAAAGTCTTCCTCCGAAAATTCCATTCGAGCAAAAATGGTTTTGAAAAATGGTAAATTTTCTCGAAACTCTTGAATTTTTTTTGCCCCATATCATATGTAGACTTAGTTTTATCTTGCAAATAAATATTCAAATCATACTCAAATATCCCGCACATAGAAGAGAGGAGCTTACGACGACGTTTCGGTCTGACTTGGACCATTTACAAAGTCACACTACCGGGAAGTGGAGCAGGACGGGTATATATAGGCAGGAAGAGGTAGTGGTGGTAGTAGTAGCAGAAATAGTAGTGGTAGTGGTAGTGGGGAATTAAGGAGGAGGAGCCAGTCAAATACAAAGAAAGGGGAGCGCTGCAAGGGAGCTAGGTGCCCACAGAGGGAGAGCAAGTACACAGAGGTGGGGGGGAAGGGGAAGTAATGAAACAAATAATGAAGGAACAGAAACACAAGACAGAAGAAAGAAAGACAGCCCACTTAGAAAAAAAAAGGAAAGAGGAAAGGGAAAGAGGGAGAAGAAGAAAAAATGAGGAATCAGGTTAAGTCACTGGTGTTCTGAAGTTTGGAGCATTTTACAACGTAGTGGGAGAGGAAGACATGTAGAGAGACGAAGCCACCACTAAGATTCATTCAAGAAAAGTTGTGTATTAGGGAGGATTCAACCAGACGGCGACTGTTAAAGTTGGAAGTAGGGAAGACAGTTTTAGCAGATCAGTCTGTAGGATGGCTATGATCTCTGACGTGACAGAAAAGAGCATTATTAGTGTCGGCAAGCCTAACACTATTTTTCTGCTCCCTAAGTCTGTCAGAAATAGATCGACCAGTTTATCCAAAATATTGAAGAGGACAGGAGGCGCAAGAAATAGAGTAGACACCAGGAACATCTGTAGAGGGAGGAGAGGTATGAACGAGATTAGTGCGAAGAGTGTTAGTCTGGCGGAAAGTAAGCTTGATGTGTAAGGGACGGAGAGAATTGTTGAGATTAGAAAGACCGGAAATGTAGGGAAGGCAGAGGACAGAAGAGTTCCCAGGAGTAGAGAGTTTGGGAGAGAAGAAATTACGTTTAGCACGTGAGAGGGCAGAGTCTATGAAATGGGAAGGGTAGCCAAGACGAGAAAACGAATTATGAAGAGTGGAAATTTCTGCTGGAAGGAACTGAGGATCACAGATGCGGAGAGCACGGAGAAAGAGGGAGATAAGAACACTTTTCTTGACAGTGGAAGCATGATAGGAAAGGTAGTGAATGTACATGCTACTGTGCGGGTTTTTTGTATATCGTTCCAGTCACGGTATTGTGCCTTTTTTTTTATTATTTATGGACCCCGCAGTTAAGCATCATATTCTTTCCAATATTTTTAATGTTCTTCCCTCTTTTAAACCCCTCTTTCGATCTTATGAGGCTGCTCTTATTGCTACCCGGCGTCGTAAGAATCAGCTTCGCTTCCTACGTGACTGTCTTGCTGAACAAGTTCTGCCCCCTTCCTTCTCCATCTTCCTGAAACCCAACCCACGGGGCACTTCTTTTCCTGATCATGCCCGTCTCCTACTTCAACAGCTCATTCTTTCTACTAAGTCTTAGGTTGAAGATGCCTTCTTTACTTTCCGTCAGCGTCAACGTGCTCTCTTTGTGGCTCTACCACAAGATCTCTGTAACCTTCTCTCTACCATTGCCTTTGACACTGCTCACCTGAATACACAACTTCATTCTTCTAAACTACATAATAAACTTCAACGTCTCATCTCAGCTCTTGGTCTAAATTCTCCCTCACTGACTGTGTTACTAACTTGTCTTGTGTCTCACTCTCTCAATATGAGCTTGAACTTCTTGGTTTTGGTCTTTCCTTTGCCACTTCGCCTGCCCCTCGCGCTGGTATTGCCCTGATTACCTCTTTTGATTCTTTTCGTCAGTCTCACTGCCCTTTCTTCTCTTAAATCCAACTAGCATTATCATACTATCCTCTGACAAAGGTAATTCGGTAGCTATCCTAGATCGCGAGGATTACCTCTGTAAACCTGATGCCTTGCTCTCTGACTCACGTACCTACATTCTTCTCGTTTCCAACCCTCTTGATCGCATCAAGAGAACTTTCAACAAGAAACTAAGGACTCTCTCCGACCTCTGTCCTCGTGACTTTGACCTTGTTCAACGGTTTCGTGTCATCTGTCCCTCTCTTCCCTATTTCTATGCCTTCTCAAAACTCCTAAACCTGATAATCCTCTACGTCCTATTATATCCTCTAGAGGTTGTGTCTCTTATTCTCTTGCCTCCTGGCTGGCCAAAACCCTCACTCCCTTTCTAGGTATTTTTTCCCCTGCCCACCTCCGTCACTCTCAAGACTTCATTGAACGGGTTCGCTCTCTCCCGACCTGTAAGATGCTTAGTCTTGACGTTGAGTCCCTCTTCACTTTGCAAATGGTCCAAGTCGGACCGAAACGTCGTCGTAAGTTCCTCTCTTCTATGTGCGGGTTATTTGTGTATCGTTCCAGTCACGGTATTGCGCCTTTTTTTGTTATTTAATATTCAAGTCAATTTGTTTTGACATGTTATCACACAGAAATGTAGCATTTTTATGGATATCTTCTTTTAATAATTCACAATAGTGATTCTGTTCACCATAAAATCTAATGATTAGTTCTCGCAAAGATAAAGTTTTGACCAACATCTGTCTGTGTGATAGCCAGCGCACTTGTCTGTCCCTGTGATAGCCAGCGCACTTGTCTGTCCCTGTGATAGCCAGAGCACTTGTCTGTCCCTGTGATAGCCAGAGCACTTGTCTGTTCCTGTGATAGCCAGCGCACTTGTCTGTCCCTGTGATAGCCAGCGCACTTGTCTGTTCCTGTGATAGCCAGCGCACTTGTCTGTCCCTGTGATAGCCAGAGCACTTGTCTGTTCCTGTGATAGCCAGCGCACTTGTCTGTCCCTGTGATAGCCAGCGCAATTGTCTGTTCCTGTGATAGCCAGCGCACTTGTCTGTCCCTGTGATAGCCAGAGCACTTGTCTGTCCCTGTGATAGCCAGAGCACTTGTCTGTTCCTGTGATAGCCAGCGCACTTGTCTGTCCCTGTGATAGCCAGCGCACTTGTCTGTTCCTGTGATAGCCAGAGTACTTGTCTGTCCCTGTGATAGCCAGAGCACTTGTCTGTTCCTGTGATAGCCAGAGTACTTGTCTGTCCCTGTGATAGCCAGAGCACTTGTCTGTTCCTGTGATAGCCAGCGCACTTGTCAGTCCCTGTGATAGCCAGCGCACTTGTCTGTTCCTGTGATAGCCAGCGCACTTGTCTGTCCCTGTGATAGCCAGAGCACTTGTCTGTTCCTGTGATAGCCAGCGCACTTGTCTGTCTCTGTGATAGCCAGCGCACTTGTCAGTCCCTGTGATAGCCAGCGCACTTGTCTGTTCCTGTGATAGCCAGCGCACCTGTCTGTCCCTGTGTTAGAAAGTGCACTTGTCTGTCCCTGTGATAGCCAGCGCACTTGTCTGTTCCTGTGATAGCCAGCGCACTTGTCTGTCCCTGTGATAGCCAGCGCACTTGTCTGTCCCTGCGATAGCCAGCGCACTTGTCTGTGAACATCAAAATGGTATACAATACCGACAGGTTGTTAGGTAAGACACATATGCAACAGTTAGACAACTTTATTCCGAAACGTTTCGCCTACACAGTAGGCTTCTTCAGTCGAATACAGAAAGTAGGCAGGAACAGTAGAGATGTGAAGACGATGTAATCAGTCCATCACCCTTAAAGTCGTAGAATTTGAGGTTGTCAGTCCCTCGGCCTGGAGAAGTTCAGTTCCATAGTCAGGAACTATCTGAAGATCAAGCAAAGCAAAGCAAGCAAACAAGTTAGGTAAGGTCCCAATGGGATGAGCGGGGAAGATGGGACAGATGAAGAATAGCTCTGGAGAGGAGTGTTCTTAGTAAGAGAAAATAGAGCCAGGGCTTAACCCAGCAGCTAAGGCGATCGTGGGGCAGACTTGAGAACAGGAATAGCAGGGACTGTTGCATTGAACTTGTGGTAGTTGAAGTCTTGAATCTTGAGTAGCTGGCAGCAGGCTAGGTCACATCAGAGGGTAGAACACATATGGGAGTTATAGGAGTAACTGAGGAGGCAGGTTAGCAATGGAGCCATTTTCGAACTTTCTGAAGCTGCTTCTAGGTAGGTGGTATAATTTAGCCTTGTTGCTGAAGGTGAAACGTAGAGGCTTGATGAACTCAAGAACTTGGGTGAGTGTGAAGTGAAGCGGTGATTCACATGCATACTTGACTGTTCCAGCACCAAGGCTTTTGTAGAGTTCAGTACAGGTCATGGTGTCAGTATTTGAAGGAGAGGTGTAAAAGGTAAGGTTTTCCCATGAGGGTTTACTGGAGTCGTCGTTATCTTCCTCTTCTGGAGTGAATTCACTGGGAGAATCTACAATGGTGGTAGCAGGTGACTGAGGGTCGACAGGAGCAGCTGTGAGGTGTAATGGTTGTGTAACAGCAGGCTGGGAGAGGTGGGAGACGGTGGTTGAGGCAACTTGATCAACGTTGTCAGCGGTGGAAGTGGTTATAGAGGTTACAGGAGCAGTTGCTTGGGCAGGAGACAGGTCTGCAGGTGCAGTAAAGTTCAGGACGTTGGGAAGGATCTTGAGGATGTCTGCTGAAGGTGTGGAGTCCGGAAAATTGAAGGCAGGCATGTTGTTCAGACGAAATAGTTCGTTAATATTGGTGTTGAAAGTGCCGGGGTTTGCTGCGTTTGCAAGGTGTGCATACACCATGCAGTACAGCACCTTTGAGGGAGCACCGTCGGGGAGTGGAGAGAGGGAGTTGCTGGGCGATGGTGCCTGTAGATTAGCCTGTAGAGTCTTGATGGTGTCGGTTTGTGGTTTGGTTATTGCAGCATAAGTCGGTGAATTGGAGGTGTTCTTCAGAACTTTAGTTTTCTTCAATATGATTTCTTTCCTGAGTGGGCACTTAGCTGCAAGGGTGATGATGATTACCCTTGCAGTTAAGACATGTTGGTGCTGTAGTAATGGTGCAGGATCTGAAATCGTGTCCATCATTCCCACATTTTGAACAAAACTTCTTATTCTTGATGGGGCAGTCCTTGGTGGTGTGATTATAGGAGTAGCAGGTCCTGCAGTGGGAGATGTATGTGAAACGTTCTTGTTCTATATGACTTGGGTGAATGTGGTAATATGAGATGGCCAGACCGTCAGAGAGAGCTTGGGCAGCCATGGAGATGTCTGAGAATGTAATCTTGAGCATAGATGCGGCGTTGGGGATCTTTGAGATGCTGTCTACCGAGGCCCAGGTGTTTTGTTCCTCAATAGATGTCTTCAGTGCTTCAGTAGAGAGAGAGGTGACGATATTGTCCAGTCTTTTCACAAAGACCGAACGTTTCGACTTCAAGAATGGAGACGGGGATAGAGTGAATTGTTGTGCTTGTAGGGTCCTGATTGAAGAGTCGTCCATTAGTTTTAGTGCTTCCGTGTCGTCTGTGCAGACGACAATGAAGGAGTCTTTCAGAGAGTGGATTGCCGTAAATTTGACCTGCAGGCAGGTCCTAACGACGGTAGCTAAAGATAACTTCGAGGAGTCATTTATTGCACAATTCACAGGCTTGATTTTCACACGATTCGACAGCATTGTGAAAAGGATATGACGTTTGTAGAATATAAATTCTACACCCCGGCGGGGTCGAAGAGAGGCTTCTTGCGGTGTAGAGCAACTGTGTGATCGGACTGTGTTCAGTCCATCACACACAAAAAAAAAAAAAAAAAAAAAAAAAAAGATTGATGGACTGAACACAGTCCGATCACACAGTTGCTCTACACCGCAAGAAGCCTCTCTTCGACCCCGCCGGGGTGTAGAATTTATATTCTACAAACGTCATATCCTTTTCACAATGCTGTCGAATCGTGTGAAAATCAAGCCTGTGAATTGTGCAATAAATGACTCCTCGAAGTTATCTTTAGCTACCGTCGTTAGGACCTGCCTGCAGGTCAAATTTACGGCAATCCACTCTCTGAAAGACTCCTTCATTGTCGTCTGCACAGACGACACGGAAGCACTAAAACTAATGGACGACTCTTCAATCAGGACCCTACAAGCACAACAATTCACTCTATCCCCGTCTCCATTCTTGAAGTCGAAACGTTCGGTCTTTGTGAAAAGACTGGACAATATCGTCACCTCTCTCTCTACTGAAGCACTGAAGACATCTATTGAGGAACAAAACACCTGGGCCTCGGTAGACAGCATCTCAAAGATCCCCAACGCCGCATCTATGCTCAAGATTACATTCTCAGACATCTCCATGGCTGCCCCAAGCTCTCTCTGACGGTCTGGCCATCTCATATTACCACATTCACCCAAGTCATATAGAACAAGAACGTTTCACATACATCTCCCACTGCAGGACCTGCTACTCCTATAATCACACCACCAAGGACTGCCCCATCAAGAATAAGAAGTTTTGTTCAAAATGTGGGAATGATGGACACGATTTCAGATCCTGCACCATTACTACAGCACCAACATGTCTTAACTGCAAGGGTAATCATCATACCCTTGCAGCTAAGTGCCCACTCAGGAAAGAAATCATATTGAAGAAAACTAAAGTTCTGAAGAACACCTCCAATTCACCGACTTATGCTGCAATAACCAAACCACAAACCGACACCATCAAGACTCTACACGCTAATCTACAGGCACCATCGCCCAGCAACTCCCTCTCTCCACTCCCCGACGGTGCTCCCTCAAAGGTGCTGTACTGCATGGTGTATGCACACCTTGCAAACGCAGCAAACCCCGGCACTTTCAACACCACTATTAACGAACTATTTCGTCTGAACAACATGCCTGCCTTCAATTTTCCGGACTCCACACCTTCAGCAGACATCCTCAAGATCCTTCCCAACGTCCTGAACTTTACTGCACCTGCAGACCTGTCTCCTGCCCAAGCAACTGCTCCTGTAACCTCTATAACCAAATTCCACCGCTGACAACGTTGATCAAGTTGCCTCAACCACCGTCTCCCACCTCTCCCAGCCTGCTGTTACACAACCATTACACCTCACAGCTGCTCCTGTCGACCCTCAGTCACCTGCTACCACCATTGTAGATTCTCCCAGTGAATTCACTCCAGAAGAGGAAGATAACGACGACTCCAGTAAACCCTCATGGGAAAACCTTACCTTTTTACACCTCTCCTTCAATACTGACACCATGACCTGTACTGAACTCTACAAAAGCCTTGGTGCTGGAACAGTCAAGTATGCATGTGAATCACCGCTTCACTTCACACTCACCCAAGTTCTTGAGTTCATCAAGCCTCTACGTTTCACCTTCAGCAACAAGGCTAAATTATACCACCTACCTAGAAGCAGCTTCAGAAAGTTCGAAAATGGCTCCATTGCTAACCTGCCTCCTCAGTTACTCCTATAACTCCCATATGTGTTCTACCCTCTGATGTGACCTAGCCTGCTGCCAGCTACTCAAGATTCAAGACTTCAACTACCACAAGTTCAATGCAACAGTCCCTGCTATTCCTGTTCTCAAGTCTGCCCCACGATCGCCTTAGCTGCTGGGTTAAGCCCTGGCTCTATTTTCTCTTACTAAGAACACTCCTCTCCAGAGCTATTCTTCATCTGTCCCATCTTCCCCGCTCATCCCATTGGGACCTTACCTAAACTTGTTTGCTTGCTTTGCTTTGCTTGATCTTCAGATAGTTCCTGACTATGGAACTGAACTTCTCCAGGCCGAGGGACTGACAACCTCAAATTCTACGACTTTAAGGGTGATGGACTGATTACATCGTCTTCACATCTCTACTGTTCCTGCCTACTTTCTGTATTCGACTGAAGAAGCCTACTGTGTAGGCGAAACGTTTCGGAATAAAGTTGTCTAACTGTTGCATATGTGTCTTACCTAACAAGCACTTGTCTGTCCCTGTGATAGCCAGCGCACTTGTCTGTTCCTGTGATAGCCAGCGCACTTGTCTGTCCCTGCGATAGCCAGCGCACTTGTCTGTCCCTGCGATAGCCAGCGCACTTGTCTGTTCCTGTGATAGCCAGCGCACTTGTCTGTCCCTGCGATAGCCAGCGCACTTGTCTGTCCCTGCGATAGCCAGCGCACTTGTCTGTCCCTGTGATAGCCAGCGCACTTGTCTGTCCCTGCAATAGCCAGCGCACTTGTCTGTCCCTGTGATAGCCAGCGCACTTGTCTGTTCCTGTGATAGCCAGCGCACTTGTCTGTCCCTGCGATAGCCAGCGCACTTGTCTGTCCCTGCGATAAACCAGCGCACTTGTCTGTTCCTGTGATAGCCAGCGCACTTGTCTGTCCCTGCGATAGCCAGCGAACTTGTCTGTCCCTGTGATAGCCAGCGCACTTGTCTGTCCCTGTAATAGCCAGCGCACTTGTCTGTTCCTGTGATAGCCAGCGCACTTGTCTGTCCCTGCGATAGCCAGCGCACTTGTCTGTCCCTGTGATAGCCAGCGCACTTGTCTGTCCCTGTGATAGCCAGCGCACTTGTCTGTCCCTGCGATAACCAGCGCACTTGTCTGTCCCTGCGATAGCCAGCGCACTTGTCTGTCCCTGTGATAGCCAGCGCACTTGTCTGTCCCTGCGATAGCCAGCGCACTTGTCTGTCCCTGTGATAGCCAGCGCACTTGTCTGTCCCAGCGATAGCCAGCGCACTTGTCTGTCCCTGCGATAGCCAGCGCACTTGTCTGTCCCTGTGATAGCCAGCGCACTTGTTTGTCCCTGTGATAGCCAGCGCACTTGTCTGTCCCTGCGATACCCAGCGCACTCGTCCGTCCCTGTGATAGCCAGCGCACTTGTCTGTCCCTGTGATAGCCAGCGCACCTGTATGTCCCTGTGTTAGAAAGTGCACCTGTCTGTCCCTGTGATAGCCAGCGCACTTGTCTGTCCCTGTGATAGCCAGCGCACTTGTCTGTCCCTGTGATAGCCAGCGCACTTGTCTGTCCTTGTGTTAACCAGCGCGCCTGTCTGTCTCTGTGATAGCCAGCGCACCTGTTTGTCACTGCAATATCCAGCACACCTGTGTGTCTCTGTTATAGCCAGCGCACCTGTCTGTACTTCTGATAGCCAGCGCACTTGTCTGTCCATGTCATAGCCAGCGCATCTGTCTGTCCTTGTGTTAGCCAGCGCACCTGTCTGTACCTGTGATAGCAAGTGCACTTGCCTATGTGATAGCCAGCGCACCTGCCTATGTGATAGCAGCACACCTGTCTGTCTATGTGATAGCCAGGGTACCTGCCGGTCCCTGTGATAGCCAGCACACATGCCTGTCTGTCCCTGTGATAGCCAGCGCACTTGTCTGTCCCTGTGATATCCAGCACACTTGTCTCTCCCTGTGATAGCCAGCACACCTGTCTGTCCGCGTGACAGCAAGTGCAGTTGTCTGTCCCTGTGATAGCCAGTGTACTTGTCTGTCACGGTGATATCCAGTGGACTTATCTGTCCCCGTTATAGCCAGAGCACCTGTCTGTCCCTGTGATAGCCAGCGCAGCTGTCTGTCCTTGTGATAGCCAGGGCACTTGTTTGTCCCTGTGATAGTCAGCACACCTGTCTGTCCATATGATAGCCAGCGCACCTGTCTGTCTATGTGATAGCCAGCGCAACTGTCTGTCCATGTGATAGCTAGCGTTCCTGTTTGTCCCTTTGATAGCCAGTGCACCAGTCTGTACCTGTGATAGCCAGCACATCTCTCTGTGTGATAGCGAGCGCACCTGTTTGTCCATGTGATAGCCAGCGCACCTGTGTGTCCCTGTGACAGCCAGCACACCTGACTGTCTATGTGATAGACAGCGCACCTGTATATCCTGTGATATCCAGCGCAGATGTATGTCCATGTCATAGCCAGAGCACTGCCTGTCTATGTGATAGCCTGCACACCTTTCTGTCCTTGTAATAGCCAGCGCACCTGTCTGTAACTGAAATAGCCAGTGCAGCTGTCTGTTCTTGTGATAGCCAGGATATCTGTTTATGTGATAGCCACCGCACCTGTCTGTCCCTGTGATAGCAAGCGAACCTGTCTGTCCTTGTGATAGCCAGTGCACTTCTCTGTCACTGTGAGAGCCAGAGCACCTGTCTGTCCATGTGATAGCCAGCGTACTTGTGTGTCCCTGTGACAGCAAGCGCACCTGTCTCTCCCTGTGATAGAGAGCGCACCTTTTTGTCCCTGTGATAGCCAGCGCAGCTGTCTGTCTCTGGGATAGCCAGGGCACCTGTCTGTCCCTGTGACAGCCAGCGCACCTGTCTGTCCCTGTGATAGCCAGCGCACCTGTCTATGTGATAGCCAGCGCACTTGTCTGTCCCTGTGATAGCCAGAGCACCTGTCTGTCCCTGTGATATCCAGCGCACATGCCTGTTCTTTTGATAGCCAACGCACCTGCCAGTCCCTCTGATAGCCAGCGCACCTGTCTGTCCCTGTGATAGCAAGTGCAGTTGTCTGTCCCTGTGATAGCCAGTGTACTTGTCTGTCCCCGTTATAGCCAGCGCACCTGTCTGTCCTTGTGATAGTCACGGCACTTGTTTATCCCTGTGATAGCCAGCGCACCTGTCTGTCCTTGTGATAGCCAGGGCACTTGTTTATCCCTGTGATAGTCAGCACACCTGTCTGTCCATATGATAGCCAGCGTACCTGTGTGTCGTTGTGATAGACAGCACACCTGTCTGTCCCTGTGATAGCCAGCCCACCTCTCTGTCTACGTGGTACCCTGCGCACCTGTCTGTCACTGTCCATTTGATAGCCAGCACACCTGTTTGTTCATTTGACAGCCAGCACTCTGTCTGTCACTGTGATAGCTAACACACCTCTCTGTCCATGTGATAGTCAGTGCACCTGTCTGTCCCTGTGACAGCCAGCGCACCTGTCTGTCCCTGTGATAGCCAGCGCACCTGACTATGTGATAGCCAGCGCACTTGTCTGTCCCTGTGATAGCCAGAGCACCTGTCTGTCCCTGTGATATCCAGCGCACATGCCTGTTCTTTTGATAGCCAACGCACCTGCCAGTCCCTCTGATAGCCAGCGCACTCGTCTGTCCCTGCGATAGCCAGCGCACCTGTGTGTTGCTGTAACAGCCAGAGCACTTGTCTGTAACTGTGATAGCCAGTGCACATGTCTGTCCCTGTTATAGCCGGGACAGCTGCCTGTCTATGTGATATCCATGGCATCTGTCTGTCCATGTGATAGCTAGCGCACTAGCCTGTCCTTGTGATAGCCAGCACTCCTGTCTATGTATTAGCCAGAGCACCTGTCTTTCCCTGTGAGAGCCAGCGCACTTGTCTATCCCTGTGATAGCCAGCCCACCAGTCTGTCCCTATGATGGCCAGCACACCTGTCTGTCTCTGTGATAGTCAGCGCAAAAGTCTGTCCCTGTGAGAGCCAGCGCAGCTATCTGTCCCTGTGATATCCAGGGCACCTGTCTGTCTATATGATAGCCAGCGCAACTGTCTGTCCATGTGATAGCCAACGTTCCTGTTTGTCCCAATGATAGCCAGTGCACCAGTCTGTACCTGTGATAGCCAGCGCACTTGTCTGTCGCTGTGATAGCCAGCGCACTTGTCTGTCGCTGTGATAGCCAGCGCACTTGTCTGTCCATGTGATAGCCAGCACATCTCTCTGTGTGATAGCTAGCGCACCTGTCAGTCCCTGTGATAGCCAGCGCACCTGTCTGCCTATGTGATAGACAGCACACCTGTCTGTCCCTGTGATAGCCAGCCCACCTCTCTGTCTACGTGGTACCCTGCGCACCTGTCTGTCACTGTGAGAGAAAGCGCACTTTTCTGTCCGTTTGATAGCCAGCTCACCTGTTTGTTCTTGTGATAGCCAGCACACCTGTCTATGTGATAGCCAGCGCACCTGTCTGTCCCTGTGACAGCCAGCGCACCTGTCAGTCCCTGTGATAGCCAGCGCATTTGTCTGTACCTCTTATTTTTTTTATTATCACACTGGCCGATTCCCACCAAGGCAGGGTGGCCCGAAAAAGAAAAACTTTCACCATCATTCACTCCATCACTGTCTTGCCAGAAGGGTGCTTTACACTACAGTTTTTAAACTGCAACATTGACACCCCTCCTTCAGAGTGCAGGCACTGTACTTCCCATCTCCAGGACTCAAGTCCGGCCTGCCGGTTTCCCTGAATCCCTTCATAAATGTTACTTTGCTCACACTCCAAGAGCATGTCAAATATTAAAAACCATTTGTCTCCAATCACTCCTATCAAATACGCTCACGCATGCCCGCTGGAAGTCCAAGCCCCTCCCTCACAAAACCTCCTTTACCCCTTCCCTCGAAGTTTTCCTAGGTCGACCCCTACCCCGCCTTCCTTGCATTACAGACTGATTCACTCTTGAAGTCATTCTGTTTCGCTCCATTCTCTCTACATGTCCAAACCACCTCAACAACCCTTCCTCAGCCCTCTGGACAACAGTTTTGGTAATCCCGCACCTCCTCCTAACTTTCAAACTACGAATTCTCTGCATTATATTCACGCCACACATTGCCCTCAGACATGACATCTCCACTTCCTCCAGCCTTCTCCTCGCTGCAACATTCATCACCCATGCTTCACACCCATATAAGAGCGTTGGTAAAACTATACTCTCATACATTCCCCTCTTTGCCTCCAAGGACAAAGTTCTTTGTCTCCACAGACTCATAAGTGCACCACTCACCCTTTTCCCCTCATCAATTCTATGATTCACCTCATCTTTCATAGACCCATCAGCTGACACGTCCACTCCCAAATATCTGAATACATTCACCTCCTCCATACTTTCTCCCTCCAATCTGATATCCAATCTTTCATCACCTAATCTTTTCGTTAACCTCATAACCTTACTCTTTCCTGTATTCATTTTTAATTTTCTTCTTTTACATACCCTACCAAATTCATCCACCAATCTCTGCAACTTCTCTTCAGAATCTCCCAAGAGCACAGTGTCATCAGCAAAGAGCAACTGTGACAACTCCCACTTTGTGTGATTCTTTATCTTTTAACTCCACGCCTCTTGCCAAGACCCTCGCATTTACTTCTCTTACAACCCCATCTATAAATATATTAAACAACTACGGTGACATCACACATCCTTGTCTAAGGCCTACTTTTACTGGGAAATAATCTCCCTCTTTCCTACATACTCTAACTTGAGCCTCACTATCCTCGTAAAACTCTTCACTGCTTTCAGTAACCTACCTCCTATACCATACACCTGCAACATCTGCCACATTGCCCCCTTATCCACCCTGTCATACGCCTTTTCCAAATCCATAAATGCCACAAACCCTCTTTAGCCTTATCTAAACACTGTTCACTTATATGTTTCACTGTAAACACCTGGTCCACACACCCCCTACCTTTCCTAACGCCTCCTTGTTCATCTGCTATCCTCTTCTCCGTTTTACTCTTAATTCTTTTAATAATAACTCTACCATACACTTTACCAGGTATACTCAACAGACTTATCCCCCTATAATTTTTGCACTCTCTTTTATCCCCTTTGCCTTTATACAAAAGAACTATGCATGCTTTCTGCCAATCCCTAGGTCTTTGTGGCATTTATGGATTTGGAAAAGGCGAATGACAGGGTGGATAGGGGAGCAATGTGGCAGATGTTGCAGGTGTATGGTGTAGGAGGTAGGTTACTGAAAGCAGTGAAGAGTTATTACGAGGATAGTGAGGCTCAAGTTAGAGTATGTAGGAAAGAGGGAGATTATTTCCCAGTAAAAGTAGGCCTTAGACAAGGATGTGTGATGTCACCATGGTTGTTTAATACATTTATAGATGGGGTTGTAAGAGAAGTAAATGCGAGGGTCTTGGCAAGAGGCGTGGAGTTAAAAGATAAAGAATCACACATAAAGTGGGAGTTGTCACAGCTGCTCTTTGCTGATGACACTGTGCTCTTTGGAGATTCTGAAGAGAAGTTGCAGAGATTGGTGGATGAATTTGGTAGGGTGTGCAAAAGAAGAAAATTAAAAGTGAATACAGGAAAGAGTAAGGTTATGAGGTTAACAAAAAGATTAGGTGATGAAAGATTGGATATCAGATTGGAGGGAGAGAGTATGGAGGAGATGAATGTATTCAGATATTTGGGAGTGGACGTGTCAGCGGATAGGTCAATGAAAGATGAGGTGAATCATAGAATTGATGACGGGAAAAGGGTGTGTGGTGCACTTATGAGTCTGTGGAGACAAAGAACTTTGTCCTTGGAGGCAAAGAGGGGAATGTATGAGAGAATAGTTTTACCAACGCTCTTATATGGGTATGAAGCGTGGGTGATGAATGTTGCAGCGAGGAGAAGGCTGGAGGCAGTGGAGATGTCATGTCAGAGGGCAATGTGTGGCGTAGTTTGGAAGTTAGGAGGAGGTGCGGGATTACCAAAACTGTTGTCCAGAGGGCTGGGGAAGGGTAGTTGAGGTGGTTCGGACATGTAGAGAGAATGGAGCGAAACAGAGTGACTTCAAGAGTGTATCAGTCTGTAGTGGAAGGAAGGCGGGGTAGGGGTCGGCCTAGGAAAGGTTAGAGGGAGGGGGTAAAGGAGGTTTTGTGTGCGAGGGGCTTGGACTTTCAGCAGGCGTGCGTGAGCGTGTTTGATAGGAGTGAATGGAGACAAATGGTTTTTAATACTTGACGTGCTGTTGGAGTGTGAGCAAAGTAACATTTATGAAGGGGTTCAGGGAAACCGGCAGGCCCGGACTTGAGTGCCTGCACTTTGAAGGAGGGGTGTTAATGTTGCAGTTTAAAAACTGTAGTGTAAAGCACCCCTCTGGCAAGACAGTGATGGAGTGAATGATGGTGAAAGTTTTTCTTTTTCGGGCCACCCTGCCTTGGTGGGAATCGGCCAGTGTGATAATAAAAAAAAATCCATTTGTTCTCTAGGCTTCCTCAACTTGTTAATGTCACTTCAAACCTTTCTCTCATTTTCAACAAAATTTGTTGATAACATCTCACCCCCTCTCTCATTTGCTCTCTTTTTTACATTGCTTCACCACTCCCTGTTATAGCCAGCAAATCTGTGTGTCTGCGGGATAGCCAGCGCACCTGTCTGTCAATGTGACAGCCAGCGCACCTGTCTGTCAATGTGACAGCCAGCGCACCATCTGTCCCTGTGATAGTCAGCACACCTGTCTGTCCCTGTGAGAGCCAGCACACTTGTCTCTCCCTGTGATAGCCAGCACACCTGTTTGTGTATGTGATAGCAAGTGCACCTGCCTGTCCCTGTGATAGTCAGGGCACCTGTCTGTCTATGTGATAGCCAGCGCAACTGTCTGTCCATGTGATAGCCAGCGTACCTGTCTGTCCCTTTGATAGCCAGCGCACCTGTGTGTTCTTATGATAGCCAGCGCTCCTGTCTCTCCCTGTGATAGCCAGCGCATCTGTATGTCCCTCTGATAGCCAGCGCCCCTATATGTCCCTGTGATAGGCAGCACACTTCTCTGTCCCTGTTATAGCCAGCATATCTCTGTCTGTGTGAGAGCGATCGCACCTCTCTGTCCCTCTGATAGCCAGTGCACCTGTGTGTCCCTGTGATAGCCAGCACACCTCTCTGTCTATGTGATAGCCAGCGCACCTGTCTGTCCCTGTAATATCCAGCTCAGCTGTCTGTCCCTGTCATAGCCAGGGCACTGTCTGTCTATGTGATAGCCAGCACACCTCTCTCTCCTTGTAATAGCCAGCGCACCTGTCCGTTGCTGTGATAGCCAGTGCAGGCGTCTTTCCCTGTGATTGCCTGGGTACCTGTCTATGTGATATCCAGCACATCTGTCTATGTGATAGCCAGAGCACCTGTCTGTCCCTGTGATAGCCAGTGTACTTCTCTGTCCCTGGTATGTCCAATGCACCTGTCTGTCCCTGTGATGTCCACTGCACCTGTCTGTCCCTGTGATAGCCAGCGCACTTTACAATGACACAGGAAGTCCACACTAAATACCTCATTATCCAACTTCAGCATGTTGTCAAACTGACGGTGCCGCCGCGTTATATTTACACCAATATAGCTAATAATACATATAATTTTATGCAAATTGTCACTTACAATAATAGATATTGCACAGAGATTTTGCTGATGCAAAATACAGTGAAAGAATATTAGAGCTTCTGGATCTGGTAATTTTTTCTAGCTAGAAATAAAAACTTTACTGTTTCCTGTCATGGAAGATGCAGCATCTGTTCATCTGTCCACGTGTCCTGTCAGTAATTCTTCGTAGCAAATTTCATCAGTTATAACAAGAATAAAGTATAATGCTTGTGTTGAGTCAGTAGCATCAGTTGATTCATCCAGAGTGAATAATGTATGTTTACCTTTCTGAATATTGCGTGAAGTTGTTGTGTTAACGTTGAGGGCTAATTCATGCAGCCCATCAGTTATGGTTCTTCTTGAAAGAAACAGTTGTCTAAGCTTCCTACAACTTCAACAATGCATTCTTTTACAATTTCTACGTTGCTAAATGGCTTAGTTTTTTTCCAAGTATATAAGATACTGTGGTGTCATTTTTTGGTCCTAACACTGCTTGAAATAATTGCCGTTGCTTTTACTCTCCATCTTTTAATTTCTGAAATGCAATCTGTCTTGTTTCTCCATCTAATTTGACATATTTGTGGTCCTTATGAGTGGCATAATTCTCATGCACATCGAGTGTCTTCATTGCTGATACTGAGTATCACAGAGTAAGCAAATATTTTATCTTGGGCAGAAAAAAGATAATATTGCAATTTTCAATCATCATTAAAAGCTGTTTTCTTCTTTCAGCATTCTTTTAGTCTTTTTTGAAATGATGGATTAAGGACACTCAACAAAAATTAAAAAAATACAGAAACGGCCACGCTGTATAATTATTCTGAACTTGCACTTCAGTCACATGCACTTCTGTGAAAAGACAATAATGGAATGGCCTCACATCCTCACCCTCTATCACCTACTTGCCTCTGGCTGGGTGGTGTGGTGGTCAGGTGGGGAACCTACAGTCTACAGCTGCAATAGCATTACGTCAGTTAGAACTAAATTATGAGGGTAAATATTTTCAATAAAAATAAAAGGGATTTCTTATGCAAAAGTCTGATTCATTCAGAAGGCCGCACTTAATGGCACAGAAGACCACAAGTTCCCCACCCTTGCTTTAGTGTCATCAGGTTGAGTTCCCTTAACCTCTCCTTATAAGTCATACCCCTTAGTTAATCTTCTTGCAAACCTTTATACTTTCTCCAGTTTCTTGACGTGTGTGTGTGGGTTTCATCCTGGTGCTTGACACCTCTTCCCATACCACACTCGTTGTTTCCTTCCTGTCAGGTATTCCTGATTCACTGCAGTACTGTCCCAAATATTTCTGCCCGCTCTTCTAATTTCTGAACCAGCCACTTGTGTGGTACTGTCCCCTCAAGGAAGGTTCCTTGAGGCTGGTGAGGGGCTCTTAATCTAGGGGATAGGATCTGTGCTCCACTCCCTGAACTGAGCCTGAATACCTTCCATCACCCCCCCCCATGCGCTGTACAATCCTACGAGTTTAGCGCTCCCTATAATTATAATAATAATAATCGTGTGGTACTGTGTCGAAAGCTTTCTATCCATCTCTGTCTCTCCGGTCTTACTTCTCTTACCTAGTCGTAAAACTCAAGTAGGTTTGTGACACAGGATTTCCCATTCCTGAAACCGTGTTGATTGTCATGTATGAGCCCATTCCTTTCTCTGTCCCCCGCCAATCTTCTCCTGATAATCTTCATAACATTACATACTGTACAAGTCAGTGACACTGGTCTGTAGTAAAATGCTGTATGTCCTCTCTTTTCTTACAAATTGCGGAATGCATTTGCTGTCTTTCACTCAGACATCTGCCCTGTTTCAATAGATTTATTGAAGATTGCTGCCAGCGGCAGCACTCTTCAATAAATCTATCGATTCAATAAAATTCTCTCTAAACCCCCCCTGGGAGATTTTTATCTGTGCCACCCGCCTTCGATTTATCTATTTAAACCCTATAAATTTTTTTTTTTGCATCCCTTTTTGGGTTATGTAAGGGTAAGGGGGGTTGGTGGGGTGGTTGGGGGTACAAAAGGCAGAGGGGAAATTGTGAGAGGCTGTGGGGGGAGATTTTTGGGTGCTGAGTGGGGAAATGCGAGGGGGGAGTATTTTTTGGGTTTTGGTTGGTTGGGAGGGGTTTGGGGGGGAATTTGTGGGTGGTTTGTGCTTGGGGTTAGTTCTTTTAAAGCGGGACTTTCATTTTTTTGGGTCTTTCCTGCCCTGCCTCGGGCGTTTTTGTGCCCTTGCAGTTCCCTCCGTTTTTTTCTCTTTAAATTTTTGATCTGTACACTGAAAAAAATTCGGGCCCCATTTGGAGTATGCAGCCCAAATTTTTGGAAACCCACCCCGGGCCAAAAACACTAAAAAAAAAAAAGAAAAAGTGGAAGGTTTGAAAAACAAGATTAGTTCTGGAGCCCCGGGGAATGTCCTACAACACACACACACCACAAAACCACCCCAAAACACACACACACCACACACACAACACAAATAAATTTTAAAAAAATTTATACAATTACAAAAAAAAGGAAAAAGAAAAAAATTTTAAATAAAACTGGGTTGTTTTAAAATTTTTGCGGGGATTAGTGGGGATGACAAAAACAGTGATTGCGATGTTAGGGAATGAAAAGAATTTGGATGCCCCGGGCCCCTAACGAAAAAAATTTAAAAAGGGGTGGAGATTTTTCAGGGGGGGGAAAAAAAAGGGGTTTTAAAAATCGGGGGTTCGGGAGAGAGTTAGGGGCGGGGGAAAGGGGGTTTCAAAATTTTTAAAATGATCGTTAGGGAAGGAGAAAAAGTTTTATAAAAGGGGGTTAAAATTTTCCCAAGAATTATGTGGATTAAAGTAAAGGTTGGTTGCGAGAAGGGGGGTCATAATAAGCGGGTTTTCCCCCTTGGAGAAGAGGGGGGAATCCCAAGGAAGAGGGGAGTTTTTGGGAGATTTTAAGTAAAAGTATAGGAGCCTTTGAACCCAAGGGGAGAGATTAATTGTGGTGGGGGAAATTTTGAATGCAAAAGTAGGGGGAAAATTTTTTAGAGAGGGGTGGTAGGTTTTTTTGGGGTGCCGGGTTTAAAAAGATAATGGGGGGCCCTTTGATTAAACCTTTGTTTTAAAAGGGGGTTTATTTAAAGGTAATCCCCTTTTTTTAAAAAAAAAAAAAAAAAAAAGGGGGAATAAATTAATTAAAAAAAAAAAAAGGGAAAAATGAAATTTGTAGGGCAAAATTTGACAGTAGTTTTTTGGGAAATTATTAGGGGAAATTAAAAGACTTTTTGGTAGACTTCGGATGAAATTTTTTATAGGGGGGCCACAGATTTATCAATCACTTTTAGTTGAAAGCTATACTGAGAGAAAAAAGGTAATGGGTTTACAAGGGGGAATAAAAGCATCGGGGAAGGAAGGTGAAGGTTTAAAAAACAAAAAAAAGAAAGGGGCAGTTAGGGTAAGTTTAAAAACAGTTTTGGGGGATGGGAGGGCAAATGAGACATAGGCAAGGGGGGTCGAAGAGGTAGGGGGTGGGTTTTTAAAAATGGGGTGTTGGGAGTGTCAGCAAATTTTTGGGGTTTACAGGAAAAGGGGTGAGGGGGGAAAGGGGGGGGGCGTTTGGGTGGAATAAAATTATGAAAAAAGAGATTATTTAAGGGGGGAAAAAAGTTAGCATTTTGAAAATTTTTTTTTACAAAGTAAAAAAGTGATGCAAGGGGGGAAGAGTTTTATGGAAAAAAAAGAGGGGAATTTAAAGAGAGTGGTGAAGAAAATTGTAAAAAAAAGGGGAGCAAAGAGAAGAGTGGGTGAATGTTATCAAAAAAATTTTTTGTTGAAAAAAAAGAAAAAGTTTTGGGAGTGAGATTAACAATTTTAAGAAAGCCTAAGATAAAATGGTTTTGGGTCATTTAAAAAAATGGGAAAGGGGAAAGAGTTTTTAAAGGGAGAGTTAGGGTATTGGGAAGATGGAAGGAATATTTTGGGGAAATTGTTTAAATGTTGATAAAGAAAAGGGACCTGGGGGTTTTTCCCGGTGTTGGGGAAAAGGAAATAACTTTCTTGTGGGGAGTGAGGAAGAGCCATTGTGAGTGGGGGGGGAAAGTTCGTGAGGCGTGGGTAAAATGAAAGGGGGAAAGGGCCACCCGGGATTGATGGGATAAAAAATAAAATTTTAAAAAAACAGGTGGGGATATTTTTTTGGGGAGGGGTTTGGGTGCAAATTTTTTTAAATTAAATTTTAATGGAAGAGGGAAAGGTACCTAGGGTTTGGGCAGAGAGCATGCATACCCCCTTTGAATAAAGGCAAAGGGGAAAAAGAGAGTGAAAAAAATTAAAGGGGGGAAATAAGTCTTTGAGTGTACCGGGGTAAATTTAATGGTAAGTTATAATTGAAAGGGAATTAAGAGTAAGACGGGGGAATTTGGGATAGCAGATGAAAAAGGAAAGGGGCTTTGGGAAAGGTAGGGGGTGGGGTGGACCGGTTTTTTACAGGGGAAACATATAAGTAAAAAAGAAATTTAAAAAGGGTTTAAAGGGGTTTTTGGGTGGCTTTTAGGTTTTGGGGAAAAAGGCGTAGGGCCCAGGGTGGATAGGGGGGCAATGTGGCAGATTTTAAAAAAGTGTATGGTGTAGGGGTATTTTTATGAAAGCAGTGAAGGGGTTTTTACGAGGATATTGAGGCTCAAGTTAGAGTATGTAGGAAAGAGGGAAATTTTTTTTCCCGTAAAATAGGCCTTAGAAAAAGGGAATGTGTGATGTCCCGGGGGTTGTTTAAATATTTATAGATGGGGTTGAAGAGAAAAAAAATGCGGGGGTTTTGGGAAAAGAGGCGTGGAGTTAAAAGATAAAAAAACCCACAACAAAGTGGGATTTTGCCCCACAGCTGCTCTTTGTGAGGGACACTGGCTCTTGGGAGATTTTAAGAGAATTTGCAGAATTGGGGGGATAAAATTTTGGAAAGGGGTGAAAAAGAAGAAAAAAAAAGGTAATTCAGGAAAGAGAAAGGTTAGGGGAAATAAAAAAAAAAGGATTGGGTTGATGAAAGATTGAATATCTTTTTGGAGGGAGGAGTTTTGGAGGGGGGGGAACGTATTCAAAATTTTTGGGGAAGGGGGGGACGTCCCAGCGGATGGGGTCTATGAAAGATAGGTGAATCATGGGAATTGATGGGGGGAAAAAAAAGTGAGTGGTGCATTTTGGAGTCTGGGGAAAACCCAAAGAATTTTGCCCTTTGGGAAAGGAAAAAGAGGGGAATTATGGGGTATTTTTTTAACCAACCGCTCTTTTTATGGGTTTTGGAAGCGGGGGTGATAAAATTTTTGGCCGGCGAGGAAAAGGGCTGGGGGCATGGAGTTTCATGCCCTGGGGGGGAAATTGTTTGGTGTGAATTTTAATGAAAGAGAATTCGTAGTTTGGAAGTTAGGAGGAGGTGGGGGTTTAAACCAAAAAACTTTTTTGCCCCAGAGGGCTAAAGGAAGGGGTTTTGTTGAGGGGTTGGGACATGTGGGAGAAAATGGAGCAAAAAACAAAAAAGATTTTCAAGAGTTTTAATCGTCTTTTGGGGAAAGGAAGGGGGGAAGGGGTCGGGCCTAGGAAGGGTTGGGGGGAGGGGGTAAAGGAGGTTTTGGGTGGCGAGGGGCTTGGGATTTCCAGCGGGAAATGCGTGAGGTTTTTTGATAAGTAAATTTGGAGAAAAAGGGTTTTTAATATTTGGGACGTGGGTTGGAGTGTGAGCAAAGTAAATTTTAATAAAAGGGTTCGGGGAAAACCCCGCGGGCCCGGGCCCTTGAGCCCCGGGGAGGGGGGAAGTCCCATGCCTGCACCCTAAAGGAGGGGTGTTAATTTTGCATTTTTAAAAAACTGTAGTTTTTAAAAGCCCCCTTTTGGGGCAAGCCCAGTGGGGAGGGGAATGAGGGGGTGAAATTTTTTTTCTTTTTGGGGCCCCCTCCCTTTTGGGGGGAAATTGGGCCGGGTGATAATAAAAAAATAATAAAAAAAAAATTATTATATATAAATTTTATTGTGTGGGTGTTGTGTGGGTGTTTTTGTGGTTTTGTGTTGTTTTGTGTGTGTGTGTGCGTGTGGTGTGGGTGGGGGTTGTGTGTGTGTGTTGTGGGGGTGGGGGTGTGTGTGTGTGTGGGGGTTTACCTACCTAATTTTTTCCCCAATTGTATTGCGGGGGTTTCGTGACTCAGCTCTTGGCCCCCCCTCTTCACTGATGCTGAAAGGGGGCCCTCTCTCTCTCTTCTTTGAGCTTTTTTTCTTTACCCCGTCTTAAAGCAATGAGGGTTTCCTCCTACCCCTACATCCTTCCCAAAAAACTTTTTTCCATTTCCGGGAAAAACTCTATGACGGGGAAGGAAGTACTTCCTAAAAATTCCCTTTGATTTGTCTGAGTTTTCAGTTTCCCAAGTTGTGCCCCCTTTTTTTCTGTTTTCCCCCATCTAAACTTCCTGTCTCTGTCCACCTTATCTTTTTCCCCACGCAGTGTTTTTTATGTCGTTTTTAGGGTTCCCCCTCTATTTTCTCCGGCCTCCGGGCGTCTTTGGGCCAAATTTCCCTTTAAACCCTTTCTTCGTGGGGGACTTTCCCCCGGGTCAAGAACTAAACCCTTTTGAAAACCCTTTTTCCAATTTTCTAATTTTTTGACGTGTTCGACCAGGTGTGGGGTTCCAAATGGTGCGGCATACTCCAGTAGGGGCCTATTTTAACACAGTGTAAAGAGCCTTGAAGGTTCCTTATTTAATTTTAAACGAAATGCTTTTCAGGTTTGCGGGCCGCCCATTTTGGCCGAAAGCCAGTTATCTGGTTGATGTGGGGCCTTTCCGGAGACACCTCGGGTTATGCCACCCCAAAAAACCTTTCTCCTTGAGTGGGGTTTTTGCATTTTTTGGGCTATTAAAACAGGAAAAAAAAAATTCCTTTTAAACCTTAATGAAAGGGAAAAGGGAAAAGAAGCAGAAACAAACCCCGGGCTGAATGATTTTTGAATTATTTTTTTCCCTTCACCATGCTTTTATAATTATTTACAGTATGTACTTTATCCCTTTTTGGGAAAAATATATGTGCAAAAAACACAGTAAATAAAAGGGGCAAAGCTTTTTCGGGGAGACAAAAAACGGAAAAACCATTTTCAAGCAGCTCTGGGAATGGAAAGGGACAAGGGGGGGAAACTGATTGGGGGCCCACCACCTCCACAATTGCCAGCCCCACTTTCTCTTTGGGTTGAACCTAGAAACTGATCTCAAGGGGGCTCCATCTTCCACCCTTTACACCCATTTCGCTGGGGGGGGGGAATTTGGTTTTTGAGTTTTTACACACCGAAAAAAGGTTAAAATTACTCTTATTTTCCACTTTTGGCCCCTGGGCCTAACTCTGTCCGGTTTTTTCCCTTGCCCTTTCCCCCCCAATCTTCAGGGATTTTTTGTTTTATGTTTGTGTGTGTTTTTTGTTTTGTTTTGGTGTGTGTGGTGGGTTTTGTGTGGGGTTGTGTGAAAAGAAAAGGCACGGGGGGGTTTGGGGGTTTTTTAGTAAAGGGTTACTTTTCACGCTTCTCCAGTGCGTCTTTCAAGAGCAATGCAAAGTTTTTTAAGAATAGAAACCTGAAGAAATGAATTTTTTCCAGATGGGGTGGGTTTGGGGGGCCCCCAGCCCCAGTTTTCTCCCCAAGAATATGAGGAAACCGGCGGGACTGCCACCCACCCAACCTAGCACAAACCTCACATGGGATGGGGTTAAACATGGGGCCCCCCGGTTTTACAGAAACGGGAAACAGAAAAAAAAATGTAAAACCAATCCTAAAAACTTCTTTTTAAAAGGGCCGGGTAAAAAAAGTCATGTGACATAAGAAAATTATTTCAATAGGGGATGATCACATGCGGAAAGCTGCTTATTATTTTATAAAAATAAATGAGGGTCATTTGTCACTTTAAACCCCAAGGGGACCGGGGGATTCTTGGGAAAGTTTCCCAGGGAAAAAAAAATCGGTTTGGGTTTTATCATATTTTCCCTACAATTTTTGCCTACCAATATTCCTTCGTATCGATTAATAGGGCTTTTTTTATTTGTGGGTTTTTCGATAAAATTTCGATAAAATTCTGATAAAAATTCCCATAGTATTCCATTCATGAATTTTTGCATTTTTCTTTAAGTTCCCCTTAAAAAACCTAACTCTGTAATCACTAAGGGGGTTACAGTCACCCTTTTTACAGGGCAGCAATTGGGTTTGTTCCCTTTTAATGGGCCCCCATGGTGGGGGGCTTAAACCCCCCATGGGGGCCGCCCAAACCCCGATTTAAATTTACCCAAAACCCAAAGGGGTTTTGTCCCCAAAAAGGGAAAAATTTAATTTTTTTTCCCCTTTTCTTGGAAAAAATGAAAAGGAATACTGGTTTTATAAAAAAATTTTAAACTCAAATTTTTTGGGGTGTCAGTTTGGTGACTAGTTTTCCTGCCCTTTATCCCCTTTGAATAAGTCAGAAAAAAGTTAAATTTTGCTGCGGCAATTTCATTTTCTGGTTGCCTTAAGGGGAAAAAGTGGGAAATTTTTACTTACCCGAGGCCTTTTTCTTTCAAAAAAAGTTTTGGGGGTTTTTTTTTTCTCCCCCGACTTTTACTCTGTTTCCCGGGAATCTTTGCCTTTCCCCCCATTTTTATAACATTTTTAAAGTTTAATGAAATTTAAACCCCCTAGAAAAATTTTAGAGATAAAAAAAGGTGGGGCCCAAAAATTATTGCATTAAAATATTACAATTTCTCAGCCGCAATAGCTGGCGTGGGCCCGGCATCCTCCTTGGGGACACTGGCTGGGGGAAACCCGGGCCAAAAAGTTTTCCATGTAAACCAAAAAAAGTGTGTCTGGCGCCATTTCCCCGGCCCCTTTTTTCGGTGTTTTTCTTGCTGGATTGTGCACCCTGGGTTTAGGGACTAAGGTTTTAAAAAAAAAATTATTTTAAAAAAATTATAATTCATTACAAAATTTTTTGAGTGGGGACGAAGGTAAAAGCTTTAGGGGTAAAAAAAATGTCTTTAAACCCCCTTTAGTGAGAGACGAAAAGGGGGCTTTAAATGAAGGTAAAACAAAGTCTTATTTAACCCCTTTGAGTGAGAGACGAAGTAGACTGAGTGGAAGGTAAAAAAAAATGTTTAAAAAAAAACCCCTTGAGTGAGAGCCCAAGGAAAAAGGGTGAGTGAAGGGAAAAACAATGGGCTTTAACCACTTTTTGAATGGGTTTAGAGTTTAGAGAAGTTTAAATTAAAAATTTTTCAAAAAAATTTCATTATTTTTTTTCTTTAAAATTTTCATCGTTTCTTTAAACTGGGGTAACATTTTCAAAAGTAAACCCAAAATAAGAAACCCCCTCAGAGTGGTTTTTTTAATTTTTTTTTTTTGGGGGTTTCTTTTGAATCATATCTAGTATACTAAAGTTTGTGCCCAATAGGGAAAAAATTAGATTTTTGACTTTAAAAAAGCAAAAGCCTTTTTGGCCGAATAAAGGGAAGTGAGAATTTGTGGATGGAAAAATTTCCCCAAAAAATCTTTGAATCTAAAAGAAAAAAAAAATATTTCCTTTTTTGTTTATTAAAATTATTGTAAACCCTTTTTCTAAAAAATTAAATTTTTTTTGGGTTAAAGGGGCCCAAATTAAAATTTTCGCTTGTTTAATTAAACTTTAAAGGTAAATTTTCTAAGGTCCTTTTTTACAAAATTATTAAATTTTACATTAACATAAATGGAAAAAAAAATTATTTTTGAACGTATAATAGGAAATTTTAGCAAGGACTTAATTTTAAATGAGTTCTTGCTAACTGACCAATTTTACCTCCTCTGCACGACATATATAAATACATATACATGTTACACAGGGGGCTGTGGCGGGTTTCGTCACGGCTTTCGTTTACAACATATGGCTGGTGATTGGCAAGTTTGTACGTGGTGGAGGATCACCACCACGATTACCCTTGTCCACCTCGGGATGTCCGGAGAACCTGGCAAACAATACTAACTCTACCCTCGTGACTCTGCTTACCAGAGCATCAAGCAGCGCTCTGCTTCCCAACCTTACTACTACTCCTCGGTTAGTTAAAGTTCAAATATTTTAGTTAATAACAAACAAGTCTTTCAGTGTATGTTTTTAGCAGAACTTTTTCTGACTATCATAATTACGTTCAGTTTATAAGATTCTGTTCACAAGTGATCATTGAAACAGAGGAAAGATATACCTAGACTATACCTGGAGAAGGATTCGGAGGTCAACGCCCCCACGGCCCGGTCTGAAACCAGGTCTCGTTTTGGATCAGGGCCTGATCAACCAGGCTGTTACTCCTGGTCGCATGTAAACCGACGTAAGAATCACAGTCCGGCTGATCAGGTACTGTCTTTGGGTGCCTGTCCAGCGTCTTCTCGATGATAGCCAAGGGTCTATTGATAATCCCCCTTAAGTATGCTGGGAGGCAGTTGAGTAATCTTGGGCCCCTGACACTTATTGCGTTGTCTCTTAGTGTACTCGTGGTGCCCCTGCTTTACAATTGGGGAATGTTGCATCTCCTGCCTTCCCACAAATGCATTTGTGGTCACAGTGGTGCCTATGCTAACCTTCCTATGGTGTAGAAATATACCTAGTTGGACGAATCTTATAGTGGCTATCTGGTCCAGTGGCTAACGCGACGGTCTGGAGTTTTGAGACTCTCTGACCGCGGGTTCTATCCCACCCGTGGTATGGTTTATACTCTAATGGGATCTGAAACCAGACCTGCGCCCCCCAACAACTACAAATAGTCACACTGGGATGGCCCAGTAGTGAAAAATATAGACTTAACAATGCTTCAGAGTGTCGGGGAAGGATAGAGCCGCCTTCTGGTAGTGAGAGCTCCTTATGCAAGGGACTTTCTGTTAGCTGTTCACAACTCCAGCCTTGGCACACGCTTTGATCTACAGACCATACGCATTGGTGTTGCCTTTCGACTTGCCGTTCCTATTCTCTCCGAATACAAGTGTAATTGCGGCAGTGAATCGGTAAACCGATTCCGGTATCATGGTCTTATGTGCCGTAGATCCAAGTGAAAGATTGCAAGGCATGAAGAGGTTAATAACATCAAGAAGAGCCTCGCAACAGCCGTATGCTCAGCAATAGGATACCCCCCCCCATATGCAGATCAGATGGTAACCAGAAGTGCCCAGTGGTATCACCCTTCAATCATGGACAGACGGCAAGCAGGTGGTGTGGGACTATACATGTGCATCTACACTGGCTGATACCTATCGTCAATGCACCATTATTATTATTATTATTATAATCAGGGGGAGGCGCTAAACCCGGAGGTTTATACAGCGCCTGGGGGGGGGGGATGTGGAAGGCATTCAGGCTTAATTTGGGGAACTGGAGCACAGATCTAATTCCCTAAATCAAGAGCCCCTCACCAACATCAAGGAACCTTCCTTGAGAGGTCAATGCACCAGCGAGAAAGGAGGGGCAGCTGCCAGCTTTAGGGAGT
The DNA here is from genome assembly GCF_026875155.1 of Cherax quadricarinatus. Classification (NCBI taxonomy): domain Eukaryota; kingdom Metazoa; phylum Arthropoda; class Malacostraca; order Decapoda; family Parastacidae; genus Cherax; species Cherax quadricarinatus. Next base: position 82,751,854 of record NC_069400.1, on the reverse strand, counting down.
CCCAAAAGTCTATAAAATACAGTGAACGTGCTCATCATTATATATTCGTTCCAATAGGTTCAGAGACTCTTGGACCATGGGGAAAGAGTGCATATCTAAGGAGCTAGGCAAAAGACTCATCAGGGTTGCTTGGGATCCAGTGTCTCAGCGCTGCGGTTCAGAGGGGTGACGCCTGCTGGGTACCCGCCTCAGCTCTGAGCAGCTGGACCAGATTTTTTAATTTAAATCTGTGATAAACTTGTAGCAATATGCACCTGAAATCTCTCCCTCAAACCTCTTGTATTACATATACCATCTTCGTACCAGCAATGTATCTTTTAAATATTGTGTACCTTATTATGTAATAAAATATGCCTATTAGTTAAAAAATTGAAAGATGGGGTGGCAGGGGAAGTGGAATATTCAAATAACTTCAGAAGAAATCAAAATATTTTTCCGGAAAAATTTTTTATCCATTTTTCTCCGAGTATGGGCCCCCAATAATATTTTTACCGAAAAGGGGAAAATTTTCCCAATTACAAACGAAAATTTGGTATCAATAATTTTTCAAAAAATCATTCTGAACCTAGACGAATAAATGCATTTCATTGTATTGTTATATTATTGAATTTTTGTCAACTTACCTGAAATATATTTATCGATTAGGCTAAATTAAATTGCGCTTGTTATAACATGTCCTTGGTAAATTTTCTCTCCTCTCTCTCACTCTCTAAACATTATATAAAATATATAGTATAAATATATAGATAATATAATATATTTATATATATATATATAGATATATAAATATATATAATATTAATAGACATATATATATATAATATATATATAACATATATATAAGTAGTGCTGAAGGCGGCTGAGCGGTCCATGCAGCGAGCGTCTCTTCTACAGAGTGGTCTCCTCTCGAAAGGTCTGCGGCTGAGCGGTCTCCTCCCCGAAAGGTCTGCGGCTGAGAGGGGCGGTCACCTACCGCGCCCGCGCGCTCCGCGCCCCCACCCGAGCGCCAGCCCGTCCGCGCCGACCCGAGACAATGACCTCAAATACCCACTGCCACCTCACCATCTTTATCTATCCCCTCTACCCCACCTCCCCTCAACCTCCGCCACCCACGCCCCGCATCCTTGAGCCCCGCGCGACGCCCGCGCCGCGCGACCCGTGCCCGCCCTCGCGCCGCCCGCGCCTTCTACAGCGTCGTCCAGATTGCCCCCACGCCCCCCCAAAATTTTTTTCTTCCGATTTTTTATAAAATGATTTTTTTAATTTCTTGTGCTCTTCCATTCCATCGATCAAGTTATTTCTCGAAATCAGTTATACTAAGACGCCAACTCCTCGATCAAACACCCTCTAAACCATATAATTCTCTCCACTTCCTTTGTATTCCCCCTATGGGGTTTCGAATTTCTTATGATCTCTCGGATAACACTCCCCCCACTCTCCCACCACCCACTTCTACCTCAAATAATCCCTGCTTACGTCCCTTGGAATCAAGTTTTTTCTCGATATCAATAATACCAAGACTCCATCCGTCCTTGATTCTCCCCTCTGGGTAAGCATTCCAAAATGGACTCCCACTTTCAACCTCAAATATTCCTGCTTTACGTCCATGGACAAGTTTTTCTCGATATCAATAATACCAAGACTGCCATCTCCACGGATCAAATATTTTGGTGTTCCCCCTTATGGGGGTTTCGAAATTCGTATGATCCCTCGGATCACAACTCCCACCACCCACTTCTACACCCCAAGTAATTCTCCTTACTCCATCTCCTTGGGTCAAGTTTTTTCTCGATAAAACAAAGAGCTCCATCCCTTGTTCGAAGTTTTTTGGATTCCCCCGGTTGTGGTGTGTAGAAGCTTCAAATGGACTCGCCACTTGCCATCCCAAATTCCCCTGCTCCAGTTCTCGGATCAAGTTTTTCCCTCGATATCAATAATACAAAGATTATCCTCCCACACCTCCCACCATCACTTTCTACCTCGAAATATGTCCTGCGATCTACTTCCTTGGACAAGTTTTTCCTCGATATCAATAATACAACAAAGACTCCACCCTCCTCGAATCAAGTTTTTGATTCCCCCCTCTGGGTAAGCATTTCAAAATAGACTCACCACTTGCATCCAATTCCCTGCCAATTCCTCGGATCAAGTTTTCTTTTCTCGATTATGCAGGTCATCTTCAAATGAACTCCCCCTATGGGGCATGGTACTTTCTCTTATTACATGTTCTAAATCAAGATGAATGTCACCCCCACCTGGTGTTTACTACTCGGTGGTCGTGACGTCACGTGATTACCTCACACACAGGCTGAAACTGTCGAGCAGATATAAAATGCAGGATAACACTATTTATTATACAACCAATGCATTTCATATACATCCACAAAAAAAATCATTGAAAAAAGGTACAATTCATTGACTAAAATCAATATATTTTTCTCTTGAAGAAAAACTTGTGCATTTTGTTTTCTGGATCTTCTTCGTCGTCCCCATCTCATTATTACACAATTCCTCATACAACATAGGAAAACATTACACACCTTTTCACCTCTTAACCCAGGATAACTCCAAATAATTCCACATTTTTTCGTTAATACTCACAACAACCACAATTTCGTTTCACAAAACGATTGCACTCTACTCAATCTAAACATTTTTCTCGTTTTAAAACTATTTCATCAAAAAAGTCACCACAACACTTACACTTATAACCACTTTTCGCTAAATTCACAATTCACAATTTTACATATTACGAAGTTAATACACACACAACACACACACACACACACACACACACACACACCACACACACACACACACCAGCACACACACACACACAACATCCTCACTTTACTTTGACCACGCTTCAAAACCTCTCATAAATCATTTTTGAATACTCACAAAAGAACCTTTTGAACATTTCCAAACACTAAAACATTTTCCCAAGACAAGCCTTTTGAATACTCCCAAAATAAGATTTGACATCTCTCATTTATCACACTTACATATTCATTAAATACAACTCATGGCCCCCGAAACTCCTCCCTCATTCTCCAGATTTTTGTACAACAGTATCACAAAAACTAACTATGGCACTTTACTTTGAACAACACCAACAACCATCAAACTTTTGAATACTCCAAAAACATCATTCTAACACCCTCCAAATCACCAATGAATACTCCCATACTCCTTCAAAAATAACTCTGGCACATCATTTGAACACCTTTAAAAAACACTCTTTGAATAGTCTCAAACACCACTTGTACATACTCCCAAATACACACTGAATACACTTAAACACCACTGAATACGGTCAAAACACCACCAAAATCACCGTTAAATTAAGTCAAATCACAGATAACACCCTTTTCCCCAAATCCCCTCAAATACTATAACCAAGACGTTTTCCAATTTCTAAGAGTACATTTCCCCTCCAACTAAGATAAAACATGGGGCCGAAAAAAAACATGAACACAAACCAAACACACCCAAAAAATTAAACAAAAAAACACCTCTTTTTTCGGATCTTAGTTGGGGACAACAACCCCCCAAAACCCACATCACCCACATCCCACAAAAACCCAAAAACCCACACCCCACTACCCCACAACAAAAACCCCAAACTTAAAACCCAATTTTCAGCATCTCTAGGTGGGGACAACATCCCCCACAAACCCCCCAAAACACCCCACAACCCACAACCCCCCAAAAACCCACAACACCCCCCAAAAAACCCCAAATTATAACATTTTTTTTTTTTTGGTTATCTCAGTTGGGACAAAAAACCCCCCCAAAACCCCAAACCCCCAAAACCCCACAACACTAAACCCCACAAACCCCCAACACCAACCCGTTTTTTAACATTTTTTTGGTATCTCTAGTTCGCCCAAAAAATACCCAAAACCCCACAGCCCCCACAAACCCCACTTTAAATCTTTTGGGTTTATCTCTAGTTCGACAAAAAACCCCCCCACAACCACAAAACCCAAAACCCCACATCCCCCACAACAAAAACCCCACATCACCCAAAAACAAAAAAACCCATTATAACATCTTTTCGGTATCTTGTTCGACAAAAAACCCCCCAAACCCCAAAACCCCCACAACACCCCACAACCCCAACACCCCACAACAAAACCCATTTATAACATCTTTTTCGATACCCTTAAAGTTCGAAACATCCCCACAACCCTCTTTTCCCAAAATTTTTTCCCCAATTTTAAAAAATTTTTTTTTTTTTCCCTCTTTCGATACAAATTTTTCCCCCTTTTTTTTTTATTAAATCTTAAAATGTAATAACATTCCTCCCTACTTTACTAAAATTGAAATTAAAACCCCTCTCCATCCCCATCCTTGAACCCACAAAAAATTAATAAAAAAAACCCCTACAAGTAATTCATCCCCAAAACAAATTTGCGACATGTTTCTACACACTCCTTCTTTTCCAGTGTATCTAATTTTTCCCACTTTTAAATTTCTTTTATAATATTCACAAAATTACCTTTTTTTCAGTAAAAAACCCCCCATATTTTATTAAATTTTTAATCCCAAAAAATCCCATATCCCTCTCCAAACTCCCCACATTTCTTCACACCCCCTCAACCCCTCTCCCAAAAAACACCTCTTCAGAAAAAAACAAAAAAATCAATCTCACTACAGAAAAAACCCACAGATTACTTCGAAAAACTTCATAAATTTATTTGAATCTCACTTTAAAAACCTTTGGACAATTTTCCAAAAAGACACGGAAAAAATTTCCCAATTAACATTCTGATTTTCCCAAATAAGATTTGACATCTCTAATTTATCTACACTTACACTTTTAAAAAATTACAAACTTTATCCCCAAAATCCTCCTCCCCTTTCCAGATTTTTACAACAGTAACCCCCAAAAACTAACTCATAAACTTATGTCCCTGAGGGGCCTTACCCAAAACTAACAAAACAACAACACACACACCACACACAACCCCCACACACACGCACGCCCACACACACACACACCACAACACACACACCCCACACCACACACACCCCACACACACCACCCACTTTACTTTGTACAAAACCCCAAAAAAATTTATCAATTACCCCTTTTTTTACTCCAAAAAAACATTTTAAAAACATTCAAAAAAACATTTATTTTTAAATCCTTTGAATACTCCCAAAAAAACCCCCTGGGGAAAACTACCAAAAAAGCCCGAATTTGCCCAAACAACACTAAAATCACCAGGGAAAATAAGAATTTAACACCACCCAACTTCACACCTTTTTAAGAAAACCCCCTCAAATCACCCATAAACAAGACGATCCCCCTCAAACCCCAGCCCATTATGTAAAAAGAGCGCCAAAAAAAAAAAAAAAAATTCTCATAAAACATTTGAATTTCTCACAAAAAAAAACCTTTTAACATTTCCCAAAAAAACCAAAAGGGAAACTTAAGCAGGATCCCCACCAACTGAAAAAATAAAATTTTAAACCCCAAAAAAAAAAAAAAAAATAAGGGCACCACAAAATATCATCAATGGAAACCCTTCATTTTTATAAACATTCGCACAAAAAAACCACAAACACCAAAAATTTTACAAAATCTTTTACACTCCCCTCACTAACCCCCAAACATACCAGCAAAGAAAGGGGTACCTCCCCTGGGCATCACACTCCAAACCTGTGTTATTTGGGCGACGTCCCCACACCCCCAAATTTTACTTTTTTTTTTTTTTTTTTTTTTTTTTTTTTTTTTTTTTACACAGGGTTTGACAAGGTTAAGGATCCCTAGCTTTATTGACAGCTATTTACGGGTTTAAAGGGATTCCTAACTTTATTGGCAAGCTAAGAGCTGTTACCTACATCAGCTCATTTGAAAGCATTTTTTTTTTATGAAAACATACAAGTGGGGAACGGGATGAAGTTGGAGCCATCTGTGGGCCAGCATTTTCATTTGATCAACTGACGTTATCTCGTTGACATCATTTGCTGTACGAATGTGTTTTCCCTACTCGAGTCATCCTGGGGGATGTATGATCTCAGATGAGTGATGTTCTGGAGAGGGTACAGCCAGAGTGAAGTTGCTGCTTTCTGCCCGTCTTGTGGCATAAAAGCTTTTTCACGCTGTCCTCGAAGTGGATTTCCCAAATGTGGTATTTTGACAATATTGGCCTTGTACATAACAGTAAGGCACCCACATCCCTCCTATGTTGAAGGCTCTGCTGAAATGACAGATCTATCCAGGATGGGTCCAGGCGAGAGATGAGACGTCTTGCTCTGTTCTCTACTCTGTCAAGCAGTCGCAGATGAGAGGGGGGGAGGCAACCAAGAAAGTGGAGCATACTCAAGGTGTGAGCGTACTTGTGCTCGTACAGGATCTTGCAACCCCTACTGTCAAGCAGATGCGAGATACGGCGAAGTGCTGTAAGCTTCCTGGCTGCCTTGTTTGCAAGATTTACAACATGGTTCTTCATGGGTTTGTTTGGAGTCAAATTTCACCCCAAGGATATCAACTTCTTCTCCAGGGCAACATCGTCCCATTCATCCTTACTACTGCGCCAGCATTACCATCATGGTGCCTAGAGACCCAACATCATTTGCGTTTTTTCAGGTGCAAATGTTACTTGCCATCTATTTCCCAAAACGATATAGCTCTCAGCTGGTGATTGATGTAGCTTAGAGCAGCTGGCATTTCTTCTCTTGGTAAGTGAATGTCAGTGTACAGTCGTCTGCATATGCATGTGATTCTGGGATGAGATGAAGAAGGTCGTTGAAGTAGACATTCCATAACAGTGGACCCAGCACACTTCCTTGTGGAACGCTTGCCCCAATAGGATGCCTTGCTGATTCCTTTTCCATTGAGGACTACACTTAGAGATCTACCATGAAGGTAATCACTGAGGAGACATAGCGTAGAGCCTGCAATTCCCAGTGCTTGAAGTTTTGCTAAGAGGCCCCTGGTGCCACACCCGGTCGAAAGCGCCAGCAATGTCCAGTGCTACCACACAGCTGACTTTGGATTCATCCAGTGACTGGTGCCACTTAGTGGAGAGGTTTAACAACAGATCAGCAGCAGAGTAACCTTTCCTGAAGCCATATTGACGATCACAAAGTAGTGAGTGGTAGTCAAAAAAATCTGTCATTTGTCTTGAGATTATTGTCTCAAGGATCTACCAGTGATTGACAGGAGTGACACTGGTCTGTAGTTGCTGATTTCTGCTCTGCTCTTCTTTTTGTGAACAGGGACTACATTTGCCTCTTTCCATGGAGAGGGCCATTTACACTGTACTAGGCAGTGCTGAAAGATGCGAGTTAGAGGTGCTGCTAGCTGGTCTGCACATCTTCTCAACAATCTTGGGCTCAACTTGTCTGGGCCCACAGCCTTTTCTTGGTCAAGTGATTTAAGAAGGAAATGCACCTCCTCCTGCCTTATTGTCACCACTGACAGTTTTGGGCACAGTTCTTGCAGCTAGCCAAGGAGGGTCCCTTGCTGGATCAGGAACTTGCATTTTGGTAGCAAAGTGTTCAGCAAAGAGGTCCGCCTTCTCTTGACTACTAGTAGAGGTGGTCCCATCCTGTCGATTTAGAGGTGGAATAAGTTCATCAGGGAGATAACCTTGTCTGTCCTTGACCAGGGACCACCAGGTTTTGGAGCCTACCCTACCTGATGCTAACTTTCTTTTAGTGTCCACCTCCCATTTAGTAATGGCCCACTTTTGAACATCACCCATATGCCTACAGGCTTGCATGTGCAAGTTCCTGTTATAGGTGGTAGGATGTCTCTTATACCTTCGCCATGCTTTGTACTTAGCAGTAGCAGCCTCTCTACAACGAAAGCCAAAACCCAAGGCTGATCTGTAGGCTTTGTCACATATTGCCGGTGAGGAATGTGTTCTTGTTGCAGATTAAGGATGTGTCCATAAAGGCTTTCATTTGGGTGTCAACATCCCCCTGGAGAAGAGCATTCCAGTCGGTGGTGGCGTGCTCAGAGAAAAGGGGCTGGCCAATTACCTCTTTCCCATAGCCAGGTTGTGCGTGTGGACTCCTCACCCCGTTCTGTTGGGATCTTAAGTGTGGTAAAAACAGCCTTGTGGTCAGACGATCCAACGTAGCCGAGGGGTTGACAAGTGACTATGCCTTCTGCCAGATCACTCACTACTGGGTCAAGGGAGGAGCCAGAGATATGAGTAGGGAAATCAACAAAGTTTCTCATGTCAAACACTGCAAGAAGGTCATCAAAGTCCCCCCTGTATAAGGTGCTGGGTTTAGGTCACCAACAATTATAATATGTTGACAGTTGTGTTGTAGCAGAAGGGAGTCAATATTTTCCATTAGGAAGTTGATAGGGTCTGCATGTTGCCACTGAGGTCTGTACATTGCACATCTAGTACAGAGGTACTAGTGTTTATACAGAGCTTTAAGAACATCATTTTTAAGATGTGTAGGGGTGGCAACATCTATGTGCTGGCATGAACACTTTTAGAGAAGCACACAGCAACACCACCTCCTTGCCCTTGCCTGTCTCTTCTCATCCATGAGGTGTAGCCAGCAATTCTTGCAAAATTTTCTGGAGTCCTGTCATCCAAAAATGTTTCAACAACAGCTATCATGTCGGGACGTCGAGTGTTCACAAAGCTATGTGTGAGCTCTCCAACATTAGTAATGAAACCTCTAATGTTGGCCGACAGGATGCTGATAGACTGGCTCCTCATGATGAAGTGGTCAGGAAGCTACTTGTTTCAACCTGTTATATCTCCAATATCTAAGATCACCACAATCAAAACGTTTACCAAATTCTATAACCCCACCACTAAGATCACACATTTTTGTACACATTCTCTTAAAACATCATCATAACGAAATCAATAAAACTATCTATACTTTTACTAAGATCACATAACATTTTGTCTTCTCTAACTCACTCACCAATTTACATTCTCCTTCACCCCTTACACATTTCATTTAAACCCAAATTACATCTCATTCCACCAAACTCCTCCCTCATTCTCCCCGACTTTACAACATTAACACACACAAAAAAAAACTAACTCATACACATATGACATGAGACATTACCACAACTAACACACTGACTAACTTTGAACCAACTCTGAACATCACCAAAACACCACTGAACATCTTCAAAAATACATCTTCAAACACCTCCGAATACTCCCAAAACACTACTGATTACTACCAAATCACCACTGAATACTAACTACCAAAACAACGTCAAAATCACCAGAAACTAAGTTTAGCATCACCAGCTAACACCCATTTTATAGAAATTCCCTCAAATCACTATAACCAAGAACTCCCTCCCCATGGGCGCAAAAAAAAAGAAAAACTTGAACACAAACCTAATACACAAACACTTAGTACATGATCACCATCAACTGAAAACATATCTTGTACACACATAAATCTAAGTCAACCACCAGCAACAATCACCCATGTTCACTTACCTCAAAAATCACAGAAAACACTCATTTTTCATAAACTTTCACACAAAAAAATCATATTTAACAATATCTAAGCGCACTCACCTCACTACCACCAACACACGATGTCACACCTCACAGGACCGGCGAGGTCACCTCCAGTGACGTCACACTCCCATCTGTGTTTACTTGGCGGTCGGTAACATCACACCCAACCCACCTTGTTTCAACCTGTTGTACCCACAATATCTAAGAACACTATAACCAAGACGATTACCAGATTTTATGACCCCACCACTAATATCACAGAAAACACTCATTTTTATAATCATTCACACAAAAATCACGATCACCAATTCCATATCATGTTTACCATCATCTATCAACCCTCATCACCAAGATCACCAAAAATCTAAGATCATGCATCTCAAAACTACTATGATCACTGAAAACAATTATTTTTTTAAACATTCGCACAAAAATAAGACATACACAAAAATTACCACGACACTTCCACCAACATCTATAACATAACATGAGCACTATAACATATCACCATCAACAAAAAAAAAAAAAATAATACACACACACCCACAACTTATTTCATTTCAATCACAAATAAACATGAGACATACACACCAATCTAAGACATTCACCTCCAACTAAGACATACACATCATAACTAAGACATACACCAAAACCTATACTTGACATATTGACAATAAATATAAGACATAAGCACAAAAAAATTTACCATGTCATGAGACATTAATAACAAAAAAGGCACAATACCGTGACTGGAACGATACACAAATAACCTGCACATTAAAGAGAGAAGCTTACGACGACGTTTCGGTCCGACTTGGACCATTGACAAAGTCACACTAACCAGAGGTGGAGTAGGACGGCTATAAATAGGCAGGAAGAGGTGATGGTAGTAGTAGTAGTTGTACTACTACTACTACTACTACCATCACCTCTTCCTGCCTATTTATAGCCGTCCTACTCCACCTCTGGTTAGTGTGACTTTGTCAATGGTCCAAGTCGGACCGAAACGTCGTCGTAAGCTTCTCTCTTTTATGTGCGGGTTATTTGTGTATCATGAGACATTACCAGAACTAAGTCACACACCTCCAACTAATACACAATCACTTTACTAAGTTCATGTTAACTATTCATCAACAAAAAATATTAATACAATTTACCCACCAAATTTGTTATAATCATCAAAAAATAAAACTGTTTTACACATTTTTTCTCAAACTAAATATTCATACCACATTTATCATTTCTCACCTATGTTACATATCATATTTCTCATCCACATCATCCCTAAAACATCCTTCCTTATTCATCCGTATATCTCTTAGAGATATTTTATCCCGACGACCCATCATGACACTAGGAGCCAGAGTGTAGTAGGTGGTGTTGGAGTGGTGATGGTTGCTCTGGCTCCTACGTCGTGATGGGTCGTCGGGGTTAAAACATCTCTAGGTGATATACGGATGAATAAGGAAGGATGTTTTAGGGTTGATGTGGATGAGAAATATGATATGTAGCATAGGTGAGAAATGATAAATGTGGTATGAATATTTTGAGAAAAAATGTGTAAAACAGTTTTATTTTTGATGATTATAACAAATTTGGTGGGTAAATTGTTGGTGTGGCTGGAGTAAAGTGGCAGCTTGTAGGCGAATCTTTCTTACTGTTGTTTTGGCAAAGAGAAGGCGAAGAGTGTTTCCAACGGCAGTGGGTCTGATTCCACCATCCCTCTTCTTCAAAGCACATAGTGAGGTTCCAAAAAAAAAGAAAGGTTTAATTTCTTCTGGGATTCGTCCAGCCAGGCAGTTGTTGACGAAAGTTGTTAACTCGGTGAGAAGAATTGATGCAGATTCACCGAGTACTGGATTTACCATCTCTTTGATGTGTGTGTGTGTGTGTGTGTGTACTCACCTAATTGTGGCTGCAGGGGTATAGACTCAGCTCCTGGCCCCGCCTCTTCACTGAGTTCTACTAGATCCCCTCTCTCCCTGCTCCATGAGCTTCATCATACCTCATCTTAAAGCTTTGTATGGTTCCTGCCTCCACTACCTGATTTGCTGCACTATTCCACTTCCTAACTACTCTATCACTGAAGAGATACTTCCTAACATCCCTTTGACTCATTTTGGTCTTCAACTTCCAGATGTGACCCCTTTTTTCTGTGTCCCCTCTCTGGAATATCCTCTCTCTATCCACCCTGTCTATTCCACGCAGTATTTTGTAAGCTGCTATCTTGTCTCCCCTAACCCTCCTGTCCTCCAGTGTCGTCAGGCCGATTTCCCTTAACCTTTCTTAGGACATTCCCTTAGCTCTGGTACTAACCTTGCCACAAACCTTTGCACTTTCTCTAATTTCTTGACGTGCTTGATCAAGTGTGTGTGTGTGTGTGTACTTACGTAAAAAAATGTTGTGGTGGGATTAGTAAGTAAATTTGAGGCGCCAGGGGCAAATGAAAATGGAGAGCCTTTAATTGAGCTATGTGTAGAAAGAGGTTTGGTAATAAGTAATACATATTTTATAAAAAAGAGGATAAGTATACAATATATGATATAGAACAAAATGAAAGTAGTTTGTTAGATTATGTATTGGTGGATAAAATGTTGATAGGTAGGCTTCAAGATGTTTATTGAGAGGCAATTGATTGTCGAATCATTATTTAGTTGTAGTTACAGTTAGAGCAAGAGGTCGATGGAGCAAAAGGAAAATGGCAACAGCAAGTGAGAGGTGAAAGTTTATAAACTAAGGGAAGAGGAAGTTAGGGTACGATATAAGCAACTGTTAGCAGATAGGCGGGCTAGTGCGAATGTTGGTAATGAGGGGGAGAGTGGTGGAAGAGAGGTGAGATAGTTTTAAAAATCAAGTGTTAGAATGCGGGGCAGAAGTTTGTGGCTAAAGGAGGGTGGGTGCAGGAGAATAGAGGAGTGATTGGTGGGATGATGAGGTAAAGGCATGCAATAAAAGAGAAAACGGTCGCTCATGAGAGGTTTTTAGAAAACAGAAGTGATATGTGAAGGGCGGAGTATATAGAGTGTAAAAGAAAGGTGATGAGAGTGCAAAAAGAGCAAATGTTAGAGTGGGTGAGGCACTGTCAGCAAATTTTGCTGAGAATAAGAAAAATACTTGGAGATAAGCAGATATCGATAAGATATCGGGAGTATTTTGAGGAACTTTTAAACGTTGATGAAGAAAGGGAGGCAGTAATTTCATGCACTGGACAGGGAGGTATAACATCTTTTAGGAGTGAAGAAGAGCCGGATGTGAGTGTGAGGGAGGTGCGTGAGGCATTACGGAAAATGAAAGGGGGTAAAGCAGCTGGAACTGACTGGACGACAGAAATGTTAAAAGCAGGGGAGAGGGATATAGTGTTGGAGTGGTTGGTATTTTTGTTAAATAAATGTATGAAAGAGGGGAAGGTACCTAGGGACTGTCAGAGAGCATGTAGAGATCCTTTATATAAAGGGAAGGGGGACAAGAGATTTTTAAAAATTGTGTGGGAATAAGTTTACTGAGTATACATGGTAAAGTGTATGGTAGGTTTATTGTTGAAACAATTAGAGGTAAGACAAAGTGCTGAATTGCAGATGAGCAAGGAGGCTTTAGAATGGGTAAGGAATGTGTAGATCAAGTGTTTACATTGAAACATACATGTGAACGGTAAATAACAAAAAAGGCACAATACCGTGACTGGAACGATACACAAATAACCCGCACATAGAAGAGAGGAGCTTACGACGACGTATTTAGATAAAGCTAGCGAAATTTTCATTGCATTTATGGATTTAGAAAAGGCATATGATAGGGTGAATAGAGAAGCAATGTGGCAAATGTTGCAAGTGTATAGCATAGGTAGTAGGTTACTTAATGCTGTAAAGAGTTTTTATGATGATAATGAGGCTTAGGTTAGGGTGTGTAGGAGAGAGAGAGATTACTTCCCAGTAAAAGTAGGTCTTAAACAGGAATGTGTAATGTCACCATCGTTGTTTATCATAATTATAGATGGGGTTGTAAAAGAAGTAAATATTAAGGTGTTGGGGAGAGGGGTTGGGATTAAATTATGGGGAATTAAATACAAAGTGGGAGTTGACTCCTTTACTTTTGCTGATGATACTGTGCTTATGGGTTGCAAAGATTAGTGGACGAGTTTGGGAGGGTGTGTAAAGGTAGAAAGTTGAAAGTGAACATAGATAAGAGTAAGGTGTAATGGTATCAAACGATTTAGATAAAGAAAAATTGGATATCACATTGGAGGAAGGGAATATGAAATGTGTTCATATATTTGGGAGTTGACTTGTCAGCAGATGGGGTTATGAAGAATGGGGTTAACCATAGAACTGGTTAAGGAAGGTGAGTGGTGTGTTGAGGTATTTGTAGAGACAAAAAACGTTATCCATGAAGGCAAAGACGGGGATGCACGAGAGTATAGTGGATCCATCACTCTTACATGGGTATGAAGCATCGGTTGTAAATGCTGCATCAAGGAGGACACTGGAGACAGTGGAGATGTCTTGCCTAAGGGAAATGTGTTGTGTAAGCATTATGCAGAAAATAATAAACCATACCACGGGTAAGGATAGAACCCGCGATCAGAGAGTGGTATGGTTTGTTTGCAATCGTGTCATTACGATTTCATGAGTCATTATGCAGAGAATTCATAGTGTGGAAATTAGGAATAGGTGTGGAGTTACTAAAAGTATTAGTCAGAGGGCTGAAAGGTGTTGTTGAGGTCGTTTGGTCATTTAGAGAGAATGGGAAACTGATCAGACAATGATCGGCTGGCCAGACAGTTGTGGCAGACAATTCAGTAGGGAGGTGAATAGACGGTGGGATGCTGACTATACGGTGGGATGCTGAATAGACGGTGGGATGCTGACTAGACGGTGGGATGCTGACTAGATGGTGGAATGCTGACTAGACGGTGGGATGCTGACTAGATAGTGGGATATTAACTAGATGGTAGGTGGATTGCTAGATTGTATTCAGCTGATCGGATAGTTCGTGGTTGATCCGAGAGTAGCTGAATAACCAGGAAAGAGCTCGTTAGACAGTAGGTAGCTGATAAACAGGTAGCTGAATGGTCAGTGGGTTAGAGAGCAGGCGGTGGCAACCGTCCTGACAGAAACCGATTACTATTGGGAAGCTGTCAAGATAGTTGTCAGATAAGCAAGCGTTCAGTAGCCGATCAGACAGCGGACACCTGACCAGAAGGAGGGCAACTGGCGTGAAGGTGGCCCAGGTGATAGACGGATAACCAGATGATAAGTAGGTGTATGAACAACAAACTGATGGGCTGGAGTGGAGTGTAGGAGTGGTCGATTAACGGTTGTCTATTTCTGTAACATGTTCTGTTTTCTAATTTCATTAACATGTTCTATTTTGTTAATAATTAATTAATAAATAATTAATATTTTGATTTACATATAAATTAACTGTAAATTATATTGCCTACACAATATTTTTGTGAATGAAACAAGTAGGCGAGTTTGAGAGAGTGTTGCTTGTACGTTGCTAACATACAGCAGCAAGTGCCAATAATCACTGTCTACTGTCACTACAGATCAACACACAAGACCATGTATGATATCTCGTACTGCTACAGCGGCGTCACTGGCATCATCATCACTCTGGTCATCAGCAGTTTAGTCTCCCTCTGCACAGGTTATATATTTCCTATTTTATATTATATTTTTCTTGGCTCATATTTGTTATTTCATGCAGTCACGGGCGATATTTATTAAGCCTTTTTCTTACAATTACGTGGGTCCGTGGGGTGAAGACGTGGGTAACAAGGCTCCGGGGAACCTTACGTTGAAAGGCGTGTAATAACAGCTGAAGTAATCATTTTTTTTTTTAAGTCATGAAAAAAATACTACGAGGTTAATTAAATTTTATTATTTTAAAAAAAATTAAAGAGGAAAGCTGAAAAATCAAAATATTTCAAAGCCCCCAACCTTTGGGGGGTCTTAGGCGCTTTTCCCACTTTGGTTTAGCGGGGGCCCTGAAGAAGTGACTAAAGACAAGTTGTGTGCCATTATACATATAAATAAAAGGAATATAATGTAAAGGGTGTATACTATCATCAAAAGGGGAAGTGAAGGGGGGAAGCGGGATGTACAGAATTTAGGGTTTATAATCACCCACGGGTGGGATCTAAAAATTTAAGGGGTTAAAAAGGGCCTTTCGAAAGACTACTTCGCTCAGCACGGGAAAACGTCACCCCCAAGTTTGTTCGCCTAGTTGGGGTTTTGCAGGTTCCCGGCCCGGGCCCTGGTTGCATACTGTTTGTTTACTGGTCCCACCCCTGCAAGCAAATTTCCCAAAATTTGAAAGAAATAGCATAGAATAGGAATAAAATTTGACGAGTGTGAAAAGGTAGGTGGGACAACTTTTAAGGGCAAAAAAATTTTGTAAGACCGTGCTGGGGTAGGTCCCAGGGGGGTTGTGTCAGGGTCAAAAGGGAATTTTCCCGGCCAGTAATTAAAACCGCACAAAAAACACCCCTCCACACACACACACACACACACCCACACACAAAAACATGCACACACCACACAGGCAGTTTTTTCAAACCGGTCTTTAAATTACCCTTTAAGAAATTTTAGGAAGCTAGGAAGCCCCTTCTCTAAAAGTGAAAAAGGGGAAAAATAAATAAAAACCAGCAACAATTTTTACAAAAACCCAGAAAGGGCAATAAGTGGAAAAAAAATAAAAATTTGGGGAAAAAGAAAAAAGGACTAAATTTTTTCCCTAACGAGGGATCTTTAAAAACCACCCCACATACCGCCCCCTAACCCTCCCCCCCTCACCCCACAAGCACACACAGAAAAGGGGTAGACACTCCAAAACATACACACTTTCACAACCCCTACACAACATACAACACACAACATACAACACCATACGTAAAAACCCCCAACACACACAAAAAAAAACAAAAAAAACACAACACACACCCCCACAACACCACACACCAAACACACATACAAACACACACACACACCCCACACAAAACCACACACCACACCAAAACCACACAACACCACACACGCCACACCCCAAACCCACACAAGGCACACACAAAATTTGCACGCACAACCCGCACCACACACACACAAAACACACCCCCCACATACACCAACCAAAAACCACACACACACCACATACACAAAACCACACACACATACACACACACACACTTACAAAAACACACACACACACACACACAAAACACACACAAAACCCACACACCACACCACGCACCACCAAAACACACACGCCACACACAAAACCGCACGCACAACACACCCCGGGCCACACACCACACAACACACACCCACACCACACACACACTCACTTTACACACAACAACAAAAACTTTAACCCACCCCACACACCCCTTTACACAAACACATACAACCCCCCATCCCACCATACACACAAACACACACACACACACCCCCCCCCAAAACACACACCACACATAAAACACCACACACCCACACCACACACACACACCACACACAAAACCCCACACACACACACCCCACACCCACCCCACATCACACACACAAACCCACAAAACCACCACACACACACCCACACACCCCACACAAACACACACACACCCCCAACACACCCCAAACCCCACACACCCCAAAACACACCCCCAACACACCACACACAAACACACACACACACCACAACACCACTCCACCACTTACACAAAAACTTGACACAAACCTTGACACAAACACGTCCCAAACCCCTTCCCTAACCACCTCACCTTACCCCACCACCCCCCCCCCAAAACCCACCTAACCCCCCCCCAAAAACCGTCAAAAACCCCCGCCCAAAAAACCCCCCCTTCCTCCAAAACCATCCTCCCCCCCCCCCAAACCATTCATCCCCTCTCCCCCCCAAACCTTTAAACCTCCCCCCCCCCCAACTACCCCTACCCCTCCAATAACCATCCCCCCCCTCCCCCAAAACCATCCATTCCCTCTCCTTCCATTAACCCCCTCCCCCCTAACCCGGGTTGGGGGAAAAAGGGGCCCCAAAGGGACGAATCTGAGGGGGGGGGAATGGGAGGTAGAGCCCCAAAAAAAGGGGGGAAAGAGGGGGAAGGAGACTAGATGAGCGGAAAAAGGAAGTTGGAAGAGGGGTTTTAGCGCGAATGCAGAAGGGGGAAGCAACAGGCCCAGCAGCAAAAATTTTAAAGATAGAGAGATTAGGAAAGGAGCTGAGAATCTGAAACGCACAGAGAAAAAAGATTTTAAACAAAATTTTGAATCGGAAATTGGCTCCCTCGAACACAGAAAAACAGGCCCCGAAGGAAGCAGGGAAACCCTAAACGTATGCAGAGGTCCTGTCAAACCCACATGGGGAAAAAAAAAGACAGGGGGGACTTAACAGAAAGAGATTTTGGGAAAGGACTTTAAAAAGGAACTGGGGACCGTGAAAGGGCCCTTTAAACCAGAAAACCGGGGGGGGGCCGGGAGCGGGTGAGCGGGGAAGGATCCCCCAAAGAACCCTTTTGGGGCCAAACTGGGGAAAGGGGAACTAAAGGGAAGGAACCTCCGGGGGAAGGAACAAAAAAAATCAGGGGTTGAAAAGGGAGCCCACGTGGGGGGGGGGAAAGGGAGAGATCCGTGTTTGTCTTTGGGTTTAAAAGGGAACCCAAAAAGGGGGGAAATTATGATAAAAAAAGCAGGAGGGGGAAAAAAAGCGTTGAAGACATCATGAAGGTGATAGGGGGGGGCAGACCCAGGTTAAAATTTTTCCGGAAAATTGGGGGTTCACAAAAAAAGGAATCGGCCTTCAAAGAAATTTTTCCAAGGCAGAATCAACCCGAACCAGGGACCCTGCGGGAGAAAGCACGGCCGAGGGGCAAGCGGAGTTCCGGGTGTGTACCCACGAGACAGAACACAGGACAAAAAGAAGAAAATAAAAGAAATTTTTAAAAAAAAGAAAGGAGAAATGGGAAGAAATAAAAAAAGGAAAGAGCAAAAAACCCAGGATCAAAGGGGAAGGAAAAGGGCGCCCCCCCCCCAAAAAACCCCTTCAGAAGGACTCCACCACGCCACCCCAAGGGAACTGAACAAAAAAAACCAAACCCATCCCCACCGCCCCCTTTCTTTTTCCCCACCCCCCACCCACAGTTACAGTATTAGAAAAAATTTAAAGGGTTTTTGGTACACAAATGAAGATGGTTAACAAATTTTTAAAAACATGAGGAATGGAAAGAAAAAATCAATGAGAATCCCCAGACTTTCATAGCAGTTAAAGAAAAAAAAACCAGGGAGACAAAAACAGATGCAATTTTCCCCCACCAGGAAACCAACTTGAGGAAAAGATGGGAAGGGGGCAGGGGGGAGGGGGGGTTTGCCCCGCTCGTAAAAAACAGATGGAAATTCGAAAAAAGGGAAAGGGAATTGAAAAGGGAGAAAAAAAGACTACTACAGGTAAACTTCAGTCTGGGGAACACAAAGTGTAATTGCAGTGAGGGTATAACCCCCAAACAAAAACTGCGGGAAAGGCCAAGAAAAGGAAAAAGAAGAGACCCAACAGAGAAAATGGGGGGGACACACTTGCTGAGGTGGCAAGAAGACCCTCACTCCAGCGGAGCAAATTTGGGTGGTTAGGGGGATTTCAACCACGGGGAAATTTGACTGGGGAAATCCTGGAGCCCAGGGGGGGCCCCGAAACAGGGGAAAAGAGGATTTTGGGAAACGGGGGGGCGGGGAAAACCCTCATGCCCCAAACATTTTTAAAACTACCGAGTGAGGGGGGAAAGGATGAACCAAAAGATTGGACCTTGTTTTCCCCCCTGGGCAGCTCAGACTTTGAGGAAAATCAATTTATGAGAGTCCCCTAGGGGCTAGCGAAACCCTGTGGTTTTTGTCTTTTTAAAAAATAGTAGAGCTGCAAGTGGAGAGAATAGCAGGGGTAGAAGGGAAAAAACCCCGAAATATAAAAAAAAGGGGGCTTTCATAGGGTTGAAGAACTTCCTTTGGGGGGGTCCCGTGGGACAGAGAACTGGCAGGAAAAACCAGTTTAAATGAAAAAAGATGGAAATATGGTTTGCAACAAAATGCAAGGAGGTTTAGTGGAAAAGGGGGATTCCCCAAAGGGAACAGAACAACGGGGAAAACCAGAACAAGCCCCCCGGTTTTTTCCCGACGGTGTAAGGGGCAAAAACAAAGTGCAATAGAGAATGGAAAAAAAAAATACAGAAAGGGAGAGAACACACAAAATAGGGGGATCAGTCGCAGAGGCCCGAAATGAGTTTCGCACAGGTAAGGAGGGGGGCCCCGCAAAGTATGAATTGAAAATAGATCGAGGAAACAAGACTGACCCCCAAAACCTTTTTTGTATAGCCACATCAGGAGGAAGACAAAAGTTTAAAGGGCCCGGTGTTTAGATTTTAAAGGGCAGAAGGCGGGGAAAATCACAAGAAATGATGGAAGGGAATGAAAGGGGCTGAACAGGAAATTTAAGGAAGTTTTTTCAGTTGAGCAGGAAGGGGGTGTGGGAAAGGGCAGCAAAGAAGGGAACCAAAGAGGGGAATTTTAACCCAAAAAGTGTTGGGATGACATAAAGAAAACTGAGGAGGAGGTGAAAGAAGCTCTTAATGGGGCCTTGAACCTCAAAGGGGGGGGTGGGGGAAACAACTCCCCATGGGTCCCCAAAAGAAGGAGCAGAAAGCTGTGTGTGCCCCTAAACCCCCAAACTTCAACACACCCCCTTTAAATGGGGGCAACTACCTGAAAATGGGAAAAACGCCAAAAGTATTTCCCCATATTTAAAAAAGGAAACAGAAACGGGAAATAAACAAAAGACCTGTGTCCTTTTACATGTAAGGGGTGCCCCAAAATCCCTGGAGAAGATTATTCCCCCGGAGGGGGGGTGGTCGAAACCTGGAAAGGAACAAGATTATAAATGAAAACCCAGCTTGGGGTTTATGCTGGAGTTTTTTGACAAAAGGAACAGAAGTAAGACAAAGGGGAGAGGGGGGTTGGGTAGACTTTCGGGTTTTTTTCCCAGACGCAGGAAGGCCTTTGACACATTTTCCCCCCAAAAAATGAGTTTCAGAAGCGGGGAAACAGGCACAAAGTAAAAGGAAAGGGGGACCCATTTGGGTTAAAGGGGAAAAACCTGGGCAGGGGGGCAGCAACGAGTCTTTGGGAGTGGGAAAAAGGGATCCCAGTGGGCGCCTGTTACGAGCGGGGGCCCACAGGGGGGCAGTTCTAGGACCATGATTTTTTGATATATGTGAACGACAAGATGGAAGGAAAGACTCTGGGAAAAGGGCCCTGTTCGCAGATGGGCCGGAAGTTGATGAGAAGAATTTAAAACGGACGAGGTGGGGGCAGGACTGCAAAAAGGGCCGGGGCAGGCTGGACATGTTTGGGCCTTTTAAATGGGTTTTTTCGAAAATTTAATCCCGCCAAAAAGCAAAGTCCTTTAAGATTGGGGAGGGGCAAAGAAGACCGCAGACAGGGGATAGGGTAGGGGGGACAAGACTACAGACCTCACTCAGGAGAAAGACCTTGGGGTGACCATAACACAGAGCACATCACCGGAGGCAACATCAACCAAATAACCGCTGCAGCATACGGGCGCCGGGCAAACCTGAAAATAGCGTTTCCCGAAAACCTTTTAATAAGGAATCGTTCAAGACACTGTACACTGTGTATGTTAGGACCATACTGGAGTATGCAGCACCAGTCTGGAACCCACACCGGGTCAAGCACGTCAAGAAGTTAGAGAAAGTACAAAAGTTTGCAACAAGGCTAGTCCCAGAGCTCAAGGGAATGCCCGTACGGGGGAAAGGTTAAGGGAAATCGGACTGACGACACTGGAGGACAGAAGGGTCAGGGAGACATGAAAACGACATACAAGTACTGTGGGGAATAGAAAAGGGTGGACAGAGATAGGATGTTCCAGAGAGGGGACACAGGGACAAGGGGTCACAACTGGAAGCTGAAGACTCAGACGAGTCACAGGGACATTAGGAAGTATTTCTTCAGTCATAGAGTTGTCAGCAAGTGGAATAGCCTAGCAAGTGAAGTAGTGGAGGCAGGAACCATACATAGTTTTAAGAAGAGGTATGACAAAGCTCAGGAAGCAGAGAGAGAGAGGATCCAGTAGCGATCAGTGAAGAGGTGGGGCCAGGAGCTGAGTCTCGACCCCTGCAACCACAATTAGGTGAGTACAATTAGGTGAGTACACACACAACGTCAGTGAACAATCCTACGAGTGATAACTAAAGTTATTAGTTAAAAAAAAGTCGAGAGGAAGCCTGAAATCATCAATATTTCAAAGTGCCAAACCGTTTTGGGTCTAGTAGGCACTGTTGCCACACAGATTCAAACATACAAAGATCGAAGTGAGTGTGGAAGCGGGTGTTCAAGAATTACCAGCGTTTGGTTAACAAGTGAAATGTGGGGCACCATACAGTGAGAGTGAAAAAGTTAATAAGCAAAAGGAGAAAGGAAAAATAAAACATATAATAAGGGAAAGTGGCAGAGTAGGCCTGCTGAAACAGTGACGTCACAAGTTGTGTGCCATTATACATATAAAGTGAAGTGTATATAATGTGAAGTGTATACTATCATAAGTGAAAAGTGAAATCACGTGAGGAACGCGGGATGTATGAGCATATATGGTTATAAACATCATGGGTGAAGGATCTCCAAAATAGTGATTTAAGGCCTATGTACGACGACTATGTCATCAGCATCTGGCAACTTGTCACCGCACCGCTGCCAGCGCATCACTCACCTATTGTGGTTTGCATGTTGCAGGCTCTGGCTTCTAAGGCCTTGCATCACTGTTAGATACTGTCACTCACTCCTGCAAGATATTACCAGAATTAGAGTAGAAATAGCATAGATAAAGTGAAGATAGTGTTGACGAGTGTGAGGTGTAGAGCAGACTAGCGAGGGGTAGCGTAGGATTACTACCGGCAGTTATTAGCAGTATGAATACTTAGCAAGCTAGGTAGTCCTCTCTCAATGTGAACAAGGAATACGATAATAACCAGTAATAATTGATACTTAAATCCAGAAAGGGCAATAAGTGGAGAGAGTAGCATTACTAGGAAAGACAGCTGGGACTAAATTTGAGCCTACACGACAGAGAGGTATAACGGATCTTTCAACCACACCACCTACCCCCTCTAACCATCCCTCCCTCACACACACACACACACACAAGGGCAGACATTCATAGAAGCTTTAGACCCTAGTAGCAATTTCAGCTTTTTATAACTCAGAATTGCTGGTATGTATTAGCAGTATCTACCTCTCACACCTCCCCCATACACATGAACACACACATATACACACATATACCTGCACTAGGACAAAATGATAACTAACTAGGCGAATACATAACACACACACACACACACACACACACACACACACACACACACACACACACACACACACACACACACACACACACACACACATACACACACACATACACACACACACACATATACACACACACACACACACATGCACACACACAGACCTGTCTCTCTGACATGTATTGTGTGCAAAGTCATGGAGAAGATTATCAGGAGGAGAGTGGTCGAACACCTGGAAAGGAACAAGATTATAAATGAAAACCAGCATGGGTTCATGGAAGGCAAATCGTGTATCACAAACCTCCTGGAGTTTTATGACAACGTAACAGAAGTAAGACACGAGAGAGAGGGGTGGGTAGATTGCGTTTTCCTAGACTGCAGGAAGGCCTTTGACACAGTTCCCCACAAGAGATTAGTGCAGAAGCTGGAGGATCAGGCGCATTGTAAAAGGGAGGGCACTGCAAGGGAAATAAGGGAATACCTGACAGGGAGGCAGCAACGAGTCATGGTACGTGAAGAGGTATCACAGTGGGCGCCTGTTACGAGCGGGGTCCCACAGGGTCAGTTCTAGGACCAGTGCTTATTTTGATATATGTGAACGACATGATGGAAGGAATAGACTCTGAAGTGTCCCTGTTCGCAGATGACGTGAAGTTGATGAGAAGAATTAAATTGGACGAGGATGAGGCAGGACTGCAAAGAGACCTGGACAGGCTGGACATGTGGTCCAGTAACTGGCTTCTCGAATTCAATCCAGCCAAATGCAAAGTCATGAAGATTGGGGAGGGCAAAGAAGACCGCAGACAGGGTATAGGCTAGGGGACAAAGACTACAGACCTCACTCAGGGAGAAAGACCTTGGGGTGACCATAACACAGAGCACATCACCGGAGGCACATATCAACCAAATAACCGCTGCAGCATACGGGCCCTGGCAAACTGAGAATAGCGTTCCGATACCTTAATAAGGAATCATTCAAGACACTGTACACTGTGTATGTTAGGCCCATACTGGAGTATGCAGCACCAGTCTGGAACCCACACCTGGTCAAGCACGTCAAGAAGTTAGAGAAAGTACAAAGGTTTGCAACAAGGCTAGTCCCAGAGCTCAAGGGAATGTCGTACGAGGAAAGGTTAAGGGAAATCGGACTGACGACACTGGAGGACAGAAGGGTCAGGGGAGACATGATAACGACATACAAGATACTGCGGGGAATAGACAGGGTGGACAGAGATAGGATGTTCCAGAGAGGGGACACAGGGACAAGGGATCACAACTGGAAGCTGAAGACTCAGACGAGTCACAGGGGACGTTAGGAAAGTATTTCTTCAGTTCATAGAGGTTGTCAGGAAGTGGAATAGCCTAGCAGTGAGTTGTGGAGGGCAGGAACATACATAGTATTAAGAAGAGGTTATGGACAAAGCTCAGGAAGGATGAGAGAGGACCCAGTAGCGGATCAGTGAAGAGGCGGGGCCAGGAGAGGAGTCTTGACCCTGCAAACACAATTAGTGAGTACATGCACACACACACATCACTACACAATGCACACACACGCACATGCACACGCACACACAACACACACACACACACACACACACACACACACAACGCACAAACATGCACATACAAACACACATAGGACACACACACCCACCCACAACACACACACTCACATATGCACACATGCACTACACACACACACACCTGCAAGGCTTTCAATGGTCACTTTACCCTCGGCCCTCTTTCCCTCCCATTTTAATCCAGAATACACACACACACTCTCCCCCACTTCTAAGGGTCACTCATCCTTCTCCCCCCCATCCCCCCTTTAATCCATCTCTCCCACACATGCACTCACTACAATTACTCAAGCAATCTTTGTCACACGCACATTTACACTTGACACTAACATGCAACTCCCCTTCCCCTAATGAACTCTCCCCCTCCCTTAACCACCCCCCATACCCTAGCCACCTACCCTCACAAAATCCCCATCTAAACCCCTCCCCCAAACGATCTAACCCTCTATTCAACTACTTCCCCCCTCCATATCACCTCCCCCTCCCCAATAACCCTCCATCCCCCACCCCCATAAACCATCTATCCCCTTCCCCCTAACCACCTCTCCCCCTTCTTCTGTTCAGACAATGGGGGAGGAAATAGAACTAGGATGAGAACAAGGGGACGATGGATGAATCTGGGAGGGAGGGAGAGGACTGAGGGAGGCAGAGCTTCAAAAAAAAGGGAGGAAAGACTGGGGAAGGAGGATAGATGAGCTGCAAGGAAGATGGAGGAGAGGTTAGCAGGCAAGTTGCTGAAGGTCTGTGGAGCAACATGCCACAGCTGCTGAAAATATAAGATACTCAGGATTAGAAGAGGAGCTGAGACATCTGAAACAAGCATTAGAGACCAAAGATATTACAAAAAGTAGATTCAAAGCAATGGGCTACACAGACACAGACAATGGGTCTGAATGAGAGACAGAAGCTAAACGGTTATTCAGAAGCCCTGTCAAACCCACATGTGGCCAAAACAAAGAGAGGGAGCAACTAGGACAGAATGAGAGGGTTGGAAGAAATTGAGGATATAGGGCATG
>NC_069400.1:82706410-82721410 GCF_026875155.1 Cherax quadricarinatus | reverse complement strand
AGGAAGGGTGATGGGGAATTCACAAGAAACGACCGAGAGGTATGTCAGGAGCTCAACACAAGATTTAAAGAGGTATTTACAGTGGAAACCAGTAGGACTCCAAGGAATCAGAACAGGGGGGCACACCAGCAAGTGCTGGATGAGGTACAAATAACCAAGGAAGAGGTGAAGAAGCTGCTATGCGAACTTGACACCTCAAAGGCAGTGGGACCAGACAACATCTCTCCATGGGTCCTTAAAGAGGGAGCAGAGATATTGTGTGAGCCAATAACAAAGATCTTCAACACATCATTTGGAACTGGGCAACTCCCTGAGGTATGGAAAATGGCAAATGTAGTCCCAATTTTTAAAAAGGGAGACAGACATGAGGCACTAAACTACAGACCTGTATCACTAACGTGTAGTATGCAAGGTCATGGAGAAGATCATCAGGAGGAGAGTGGTGGGGCACCTGGAAAGAAACAAGTGTATAATGGACAACCAGCACGGTTTCAGGGAAGGAAAATCCTGTGTCACAAACCTACTAGAGTTTTATGACAAGGTGACAGAAGTAAGACAAGAGAGAGAGGGGTGGATCGACTGCGTATTTTTGGACTGCAAGAAGGCCTTCGACACAGTTCCTCACAAGAGGTTACTGCAAAAGCTAGAGGACCAGGCACACATAACAGGAAAGGCACTGCAATGGATTAGAGAATACCTGACAGGAAGGCAACAACGAGTCATGGTACGCGACGAGGTGTCAGAGTGGGCGCCTGTGACAAGCGGGGTTCCACAGGGGTCAGTCCTAGGACCTGTGCTGTTCTTGGTATACGTGAACGACATAACGGAAGGGATAGACTCAGAAGTGTCCTTGTTTGCAGATGATGTGAAGTTAATGAGAAGAATCAAATCGGACGAGGATCAGGCAGGACTACAAAGAGACCTGGACAGCTACAAGCCTGGTCCAGCAACTGGCTCCTTGAATTTAACCCTGCCAAATGCAAAGTCATGAAGATTGGGGAAGGGCAAAGAAGACCTCAGACACAATATAGTTTAGATGCCCAAAGACTGCAAACCTCACTCAAGGAAAAAGATCTGGGGGTGAGTATAACACCGAGCATATCTCCTGAGGCGCACATCAATCAGATAACTGCTGCAGCATACGGGCGCCTGGCAAACCTACGGATAGCGTTCCGATACCTCAGTAAGGATTCGTTAAGACTCTGTATACCATCTACGTCAGGCCCATACTGGAGTATGCAGCACCAGTTTGGAATCCACACCTAGTCAAGCACGTCAAGAAATTAGAGAAAGTGCAAAGGTTTGCAACAAGACTAGTCCCAGAGCTACGGGGATTGTCCTATGAAGAAAGGTTGAGGGAAATCGGCCTGACGACACTGGAGGCCAGGAGGGTCAGGGGAGACATGATAACGACATATAAAATACTGCGCGGAATAGACGAGGTGGACAAAGACGGGATGTTCCAGAGATGAGACACAGACACAAGAGGTCACAATTGGAAGTTGAAGACTCAGATGAATCAAAGGGATGTTAGGAAGTATTTCTTCAGTCATAGAGTAGTCAGGCCATGGAATAGCCTAGAAAGTGATGTGGTGGAGGCAGGAACCATACATAGTTTTAAGGCGAGGTATGATAGAGCTCATGGAGCAGGGAGAGAGAGGACCTAGTAGCAATCAGCGAAGAGGCGGGGCCAGGAGCTGTGAGTCGACCCCTGCAACCACAAATAGGTGAGTACAAATAGGTGAGTACACGCACGCACACACACACATTCATACACACACACAAATACACACACATAGACACACACACACACACACACACACACACACACACACACACACACACACTCACACACTCACACACACACACACACACACACACACACACACACACACACACACACACACACACACACACACACACACACACACACACACACACACACACGTAAAACATGCACTGAGGGGGAATTTTCTGGGTGTTTAATTAAGTTATGAGATTTGCTGAAACTTCAAAAACCTGATTTATATCAACATAATTAAATTTTCCACTTATCTGTTGCAATAAAGATGGAGATCATTGAAGAAATAGTTAGACGATCATGATCACCTTTATTTAAATTAGCAAAAAATATGGATTCAGTTCACCATGAAAGACAACATCAAATTAGAATATCAAGGTGAATAACAGGAAGAAAATGTTGAAATGATCCCATACGAATTATAAAAAAATGTGAAACATTTTGAAATTGATTTGCTTTTCTGACTAGAATTTTTTTGAAAAATATAGGAAATTTTTGAAAATATACTGTAATCCTGTTTAATATCCTTACAATAATTATTGAATACTTCTACAAGAAGACTTGGATAACTTAAGAAAATGGATTGTTAACTTGATGATTGAAATGAGAGAAGAAATATTCACTCTAATGAGAATAAAAGAAAGTGATTACAAGAGACATGTTGAATATATATTTTTAAACTATATTGGAACCAGATAGAGGAATCAAGGGAAAATTATAGATAAAAGAATGTTCCACAAAGATCACATTATGAAAATACCGAGAAAGTTATATGCTACAAAAACAATAATTATCAATAATATTTCAAAATATTAGGCTTGGTGACTGCAAACATTTTAACTCTCAAAAATGTAAGACAAAAATGATAATGTTAAGTGTGGCGAGGTGTTAGTACTTAAAACAGCTCCCACGGTGTGAATCACATATATGTTATAATGTTAAGTGTGTGGAGGTGTTAGTACTTAAAACAGCACCCACGGTGTGAATCACATATATGTTATAATGTTAAGTGTGTGGAGGTGTTAGTACTTAAAACAGCACCCACGGTGTGAATCACATATATGTTATAATGTTAAGTGTGTGGAGGTGTTAGTACTTAAAACAGCTCCCACGGTGTGAATCACATATATGTGTTATAATGTTAAGTGTGTCGAGGTGTCAGTACTTAAAACAGCTCCCACGGTGTGAATCACATATATGTGTTATAATGTTAAGTGTGTGGAGGTGTTAGTACTTAAAACAGCTCCCACGGTGTGAATCACATATATGTGTTATAATGTTAAGTGTGTGGAGGTGTTAGTACTTAAAACAGCTCCCACGGTGTGAATCACATATATGTTATAATGTTAAGTGTGTGGAGGTGTCAGTACTTAAAACAGCTCCCACGGTGTGAATCACATATATGTGTTATAATGTTAAGTGTGTGGAGGTGTTAGTACTTAAAACAGCTCCCACGGTGTGAATCACATATATGTGTTATAATGTTAAGTGTGTGGAGGTGTTAGTACTTAAAACAGCTCCCACGGTGTGAATCACATATATGTTATAATGTTAAGTGTGTGGAGGTGTCAGTACTTAAAACAGCTCCCACGGTGTGAATCACATATATGTGTTATAATGTTAAGTGTGTGGAGGTGTAGTACTTAAAACAGCTCCCACGGTGTGAATCACATATATGTGTTATAATGTTAAGTGTGTGGAGGTGTTAGTACTTAAAACAGCTCCCACGGTGTGAATCACATATGTGTTATAATGTTAAGTGTGTCGAGGTGTCAGTACTTAAAACAGCTCCCACGGTGTGAATCACATATGTGTGTTATAATGTTAAGTGTGTCGAGGTGTCAGTACTTAAAACAGCTCCCACGGTGTGAATCACATGTGTGTTATAATGTTAAGAGTGTCGAGGTGTCAGTACTTAAAACAGCTCCCACGGTGTGAATCACATACATGTGTTTCACAATATGAAGTCTAGCATTTGATGTCACTGTAAAATACATCGGTTTAAAGTAGTCTTCTCATATGGACATGATCCATGACTCTTAAATATTACAGCACAGAGGAATACTGACACAAAGGACATTTGGTAAGAGTGCAAAATTGGCTAGGAAATAAATTAAGTTGCGAAAGAGTGGTTGTTGAGATGGTTTTATCATGTAGAAAGAAAGAAAGAAGGAAATAAGATATTTAGATTGTGTTAATTAGTTGTTAGGTAAGACACATATGCAACAGTTAGGTATCTTTATTTCGAAACGTTTCGCCTACACAGTAGGCTTCTTCAGTCGAGTACAGAAAAGTTGATAGAAGCAGAAGTGACTTGAAGACGATGTAATCAGTCCATCGCCCTTGAAGTTTTGAGGTGGTCAGTCCCTCAGTCTGGAGAAGATTATTGTTCCATAGTCTGAAACAATATGGAGTTGAAGTGACAGGATGGAGCCTTATATACCGCTAGGAGGTGAGATGTAGGCCACTAGTAGAGGTAAGAATGTAGTCGTTGAGAGGTCAGGTCCCTTTCAAATCCAGCCATTCTCACTGACCACCTCAAAACTTCAACGGTGATGCACTGATTACATCGTCTTCAAGTCTCTTTTCCTTCTATCAACTTTTCTGTACTCGACTGAAGAAGCCTACTGTGTAGGCGAAACGTTTCGAAATGAAGATACCAAACTGTTGCATATGTGTCTTACCTAACAACCTGTCGGTATTTTATACCATTTTAATGTTCACAATGTGTTAATTAGATTGGATGGAAAGGAGGTTTTGAGTATTGGTGGTTTAGTGGGATATGACGTGTTGTTGACGTTCCAGGATGGTTAAAATCACTGAAGTTGTTCAGGAAAACAGGTTACCTGGACGTAGGTTTTAGAGGTGAAAATAAGAATTGCAGTTTTCTTCGCTGAGTCACTTTTCCTTTGTGAGAAAAAGCAATTACATTAAAGTGAAAACTAGTAAATTTGTTGAAATAGTTGTACTACTTTCATAGATCCATCTATCAAAGAGTGAACTTTCAAATACCAAAATACATCAATTTCCTCCATGCTTCCTCCATCCACTCTTCAAAATTTCTGTATATCTAAATTTTATGTTACCTCCATAACTTTTTTTTTCAATATTCACATTTAATATCGAAGTTAGAGGAGTGATTGTTTCTCTTCTTCGGATGAACTCTGAATGTCTTCCACTCCACAAGTGCTGTATACGACCTCTACTGCTTAATAATTATTTGATTAAAATAAATCTTAGTGGCTGATACATCAAATGAAATGGATGATGTGTTATTTCCATTTAGAGTTTATAGGTGCACATTTAGAGTTTATAGGTGCACATTTAGAGTTTATAGGTGCACATTTAGAGTTTATAGGTGCACATTTAGAGTTTATAGGTGCACATTTAGAGTTTATAGGTGCACATTTAAAGTTTATAGGTGCACATTTACAATTTATAGGTGCACATTTAGAATTTATAGGTGCACATTTAGAGTTTATAGGTGCACATTTA
Organism: Cherax quadricarinatus; assembly: GCF_026875155.1. NCBI lineage: Eukaryota > Metazoa > Arthropoda > Malacostraca > Decapoda > Parastacidae > Cherax > Cherax quadricarinatus. The sequence continues at coordinate 82,716,114 of NC_069400.1, read as the reverse complement.
GAGTTCATAGGCGCACATTTAGAGTTTACAGGCGCACATTTAGAGTTTATAGGTGCACATTTAGAGTTTATAGGTGCACATTTAGAGTTTATAGGCGCACATTTAGAGTTTATAGGTGCACATTTAGAGTTTATAGGTGCACATTTAGAGTTTATAGGTGCGCATTTTAATTTTATAGGTGTACATTTAGAGTTTATAGGTGCACATTTAGAGTTTATAGGTGCATTTTAAAGTTTATAGGTGCACATTTAGAGTTTATAGGTGCACATTTAGAGTTTATAGGTGCATTTAAAGTTTATAGGTGCACATTTAGAGTTTATAGGTGCACATTTAGATTTTATAGGTGCATTTAAAGTTTATAGGTGCACATTTAGAGTTTATAGGTGCACATTTAGAATTTATAGGTGCATTTAAAGTTTATAGGTGCACATTTAGATTTTATAGGTGCACATTTAGAGTTTATAGGTGCACATTTAGATTTTATAGGTGCATATTTAGAGTTTATAGGTGCACATTTAGAGTTTATAGGTGCACATTTAGAGTTCATAGGTGCACATTTAGAGTTTATAGGTGCACATTTTGATGGATTCTGCCTCTTCAAGTTACCTTTAAATTGTTAATGCTGATTTTTTTTCCTCAACGGAAACTTCGCTTTCATTTTAGGTAGTAAAAGTTAAATTTCCAAATTTTGTTAATCAAACTGGATTCTGTGAAGAAATACGTCAAGGTGTTAAACTTTATTGAATTATGATGAGTTAAGAGTACTTAATATGAACATTAAAATGGTATAAAATACCGACAGGTTGTTAGGTAAGACGCCTACTGTGTAGGCGAAACGTTTCATAATAAAGATACCTAACTGTTGCATATGTGTCTTACCAGTACCTAATATGCCTTTATACACACATAACATCTGTGTACCCTCAAGACAATTGTAAAATTTGCATAATATGTACCTAAAGCTTTAGTAAAACTTAATTACTTACATTTAAACCCTAAACTCTGGTCTTACTTAGAGAATTTTTTTTAAATAATTTGGCCTGTTTAGGCCTCAGTCGGGAAAACTGAAATACTTGTTTTCGTGTCATGAGTTGTGAGACTTCAACGCAGATTACTTGATAGTGAAAATTCCGAGCTGCTTCAAACTTATTATTCTGTTGTATTTTAAAATGCTGGTCTTTTTGAGATAAGGAGAGTATGCCTCTTCAGCTTGGTTTCAAAACTGGGTTTTCGCAATGTAAAGTTTAAATTATTTTTCTTGGGTGTATATGCACTAATTTGTAATTTTATTGAAGGAACTGAGATCTTACTAATCATGTGATAAATTAGAAACTTCTGTAGCACTCTGTCCAAATTCTTATAGTTGCTTTAAGGTAGAGAGAGCTGGAGGTATGAAATATGGGGATACCTTCCTCGGTTCGCGAAGCGACCGAAATAAACGTTATTATAGTGTTTAAGTTTTGTTGAGTCATGTTCAGGAATATTGTAACCTAAATGACCATGGTGCAGTCGACAGGATTTAAATCTAGCACACTAATCAATAAACCAATTCTTTTTAAATCATTAATTTAGAGGCCGATTTATTGTAAAAAAAAAGACTATGAAATCTTACTTGCATTAAAATTTTCACAGGTCCCCTCAGCCCAAAAGCTCTAGACGACAACGTTGTCAATCCATCTTGTGCACGATTCTATCACTGGATGTGGCGGAGATTCAGTAAGTGCGATGACGATGAAGACTACACCACAACACCAGAACACTGACGCTGACGCTGTGCCACTTAGTGTGCTGCTCGACAAGAACACTGACACTGCAACACTTTCTGTGGTGCCAAACCTCCATCCACACGAAATTAATAATTTTGTTAGTAGTGCTCACCAGTAACTTGAGAGTTATGGTAGTGTTTTAGGTATCCAGCAATATGTAAATAAAGAAACGTAAGTAGATTTCAATACATTTATTAAGGAAACGTTTCTCCTGAGTGCTTTATTCCTTCCTAGATCAAAGACAATGCAACAAGTATATATACAACTAGAGGTCAGGTGAGCCATTCTAAGAACGGAGTGACATGTTGCATGTATCATACTGGCCAATCTTTTAAAAAAAATATTGGAGAGATATAGCAATTAGGCTGGCAGGTATTATAACGATGCTCAGTCATGCACTTTGGTGTCTTCTATTGCTAAACAGGTTCTAATCTTCTCCAGTGGTGGCAACAGGCATTACGTTACTGGCTGGTGTCATCTAACTGTAACAGGTTGTGTAGTAATCAGTTTGCCAAGACTTTGAGAATACGATAACTACCGGAACTTGGTGGATGGATACTGCTGTCATGATGGCCTCCAAATTCTTTTGAATACGTTGGCCATTTACAACAATATTAAATTTTTTTCACCAAAGTGGAAAATATATTTTCTGATTTCGATTTAATAATGGTTAATAATCAGACTTTTGTCAGCTTGCATTGTTTTCCAAATCTGAAAGTTTTATATTATTGAATTCGCATTACCTATAGATGTATTTTTTTTTAATTAAACTGAAGTAATTACAGAGAGGATGCATTGAAATCAACGTATAGGTCACTCAGGGCTTACACTCTCTCTCTCTCTCTCTCTCTCTCTCTTTCTCTCTGTATATATATATATATATATATATATATATATATATATATATATATATATATATATATATATATATATATATATATATATATATATATTTATTTTATTATCTCACTGGCCGATTCCCACCAAGGCAGGGTGGTCCGAAAAAGAAAAACTTTCACCATCATTCACTCCATCACTGTCTTGCCGGAAGGGTGCTTTACACTACAGTTTTTAAACTGCAACATTAATTAACACCCCTCCTTCAGAGTGCAGGCACTGTACTTCCCATCTCTAGGACTCAAGTCCGGCCTGCCGGTTTCCCTGAACCCATTCATAAATGTTACTTTGCTCACACTCCAACAGCACGTCAAGTATTAAAAACCATTTGTCTCCATTCACTCCTATCAAACACGCTCACGCATGCCTGCTGGAAGTCCAAGCCCCTCGCACACAAAACCTCCTTTACCCCCTCCCTCCAACCTTTCCTAGGCCGACCCCTACCCCACCTTCCTTCCACCACAGACTGATACACTCTTGAAGTCACTCTGTTTCGCTCCATTCTCTCTACATGTCCGAACCACCTCAACACCCTTCCTCAGCCCTCTGGACAACAGTTTTGGTAATCCCACACCTTCTCCTAACTTCCAAACTACGAATTCTCTGCATTATGTTCACACCACACATTGCCCTCAGACATGACATCTCCACTGCCTCCAGCCTTCTCTTCGCTGCAACATTCATCACCCATGCTTCACACCCATATAAGAGCGTTGGTAAAACTATACTCTCATACATTCCCCTCTTTGCCTCCAAGGACAAAGTTCTTTGTCTCCACAGACTCCTAAGTGCACCACTCACACTTTTCCCCTCATCAATTCTATGATTCATCTCATTTTTCATAGACCCATCCGCTGACACATCCACTCCCAAATATCTGAATGCATTCACCTCCTCCACACTCTCTCCCTCCAATCTGATATCCAATCTTTCATCACCTAATATTTTTGTTATCCTCATAACCTTACTCTTTCCTGTATTCACTTTTAATTTTCTTCTTTTGCACACCCTACCAAATTCATCCACCAATCTCTGCAACTTCTCTTCAAATCTCCCCAAGAGCACAGTGTCAACAGCAAAGAGCAACTGTAACAACTCCCACTTTATGTGTGATTCTTTATCTTTTAACTCCACGCCTCTTGCCAAGACCCTCGCATTTACTTCTCTTACAACCCCATCTATAAATATATAAACAACCAGGGTGACATCACACGTCCTTGCTAAGGCCTACTTTACTGGGAAATAATTTCCCTCTTTCCTACATACTCTAACTTGAGTCTCACTATCCTCTTTAAAAAACTCTTCACTGCTTTCAGTAACCTACCTCCTACACCATACACCTGCAACATCTGCCACATTGCCCCCCTTTTCCACCCTGTCAAAACGCCTTTTCCAAATCCATAAATGCCACAAAGACCTCTTTAGCTTTATCTAAATACTGTTCCTTATATATTTTCACTGTAAACACCTGGTTCACACACCCCCTCCCTTTTCCCTAAAACCTCCTTGTTCATCTGCTATCCTATTCTCCTTCTTGCTCTTAAATTCTTCAATAATAACTCTACCATACACTTACCAGGTATACTCAACAGACTTATCCCCATATATTTTTGCACTCTCTTTGTCCCTTTGCCTTTATACAAAGGAACTAGGGCATCTCTCTGCCAATCCCTAGGTACCTTACCCTCTTCCTTTACATTTTATTAAATAATTGCACCAATCACTCCAAAACTATATCCCCCCCTTTGCTTTAAACCATTTCTATCTTTATCACATCAATCCCGGCTGCTTTACCCCTTTCATTTTACCTACTGCCTCACGAACTTCCCCCCCACTCACAACTGGCTCTTCCTCACTCCTACAAGATGTTATTCCTCCTTGCCCTATACACGAAATCACAGATTCCCTATCTTCATCCCAACATTTAACAATTCCTCAAAAAATTCCCCCCATCTTTCCCCAATACCTCTAACTCTCCATTTAATAACTCTCCTCTATATTTTTAGCTGATAAATCCATTTGTTCTCTAGGCTTCCTTAACTTGTTAATCTCACTCCCCAAAAATTTTTCTTATTTTCAACAAAATTTTGTTGATAACATCTCACCCACTCTCTCATTTTCTCTCTTTTTACATTGCTTTCACCACTCTCTTAACCTCTCTCTTTTTCTCCACTACTCTTATTGCATATATATATATATATATTTTATATAAAATATATATATATATTTATATATATATATTTTATATTTATATATATATATATGTTTTATTAACAAGTCGGCCATATCCCACCGAGGCAGGGTGACGCAAAAAGAAAGAAAATCCCCAAAAAGAAAATACTTTCATCATAATTCAACACTTTCTCATCACTCACACATAATCACTGTTTTTTGCAGAGGTGCTCAGAACACAACAGTTTAGAAGCATATACGAATAAATACAAACCATATCCCTCCAAACTGCTAATATCCCGATACCCCTCCTTTAGAGTGCAGACATTGTTCTTCCCATTTCCAGGACTCAAGTCCGGCTATATAAAAATAACTGGTTTCCCTGAATCCCTTCATTAAATATTACCCTGCTCACACTCCAACAGATCGTCAGGTCCCAAATACCATTCGTCTCCATTCACTCCTATCGAACACGCTCATGCACGCCTGCTGGAAGTCCAAGCCCCTAGCCCACAAAACCTCCCTTACCCCTTCCAACCTTTTCGAGGACGACTCCTACCCCGCCTTCCTTCCCCTACAGATTTAAATGCTCTCCATGTCATTCTACTTTGATCCATTCTCTCTAAATGACCAAACCACCTCAACAACCCCTCTTCAGCCCTCTGACTAATAATTTTGTTAACTCCACACCTTCTCCTAATTTCCACACTCCGAATTTTATGAATAATATTTACATCTCCACTGCCTCCAACCGCCTCCTCACTGCAGCATTCACAACGCAAGCTTCACTCCCATATAAGAGTCATGGTACTACTATACTTTCCCTTCTTTCCCTCCATAGATAACGTTGTTTGTCTCCACACAGATAACTCAACGCACCACTCACCTTTTTTCCCTCATCAATTCTATGATTAACCTTATCCTTCATAAATCCATCCGCCGACACGTCAACTCCCAAGTATCTGAAAACATTCACTTCTTGCATACTCCTCCTCCCCAATTTGATATCCAATTTTTCTTTATCTACATCATTTGATACCCTCATCACCTTACTCTTTTCTATGTTCACTTTCAACTTTCTACCTTTACACACACTCCCAAACTCTTCCACTAACCTTTTCAATTTTTCTTTAGAATCTCCCATAAGCACAGTATCATCAGCAAAAAGCAACTGTGTCAATTCCCATTTTGTATTTGAATCCCAATAATTTAATCCTACCCCTCTCCCGAACACCCTAGCATTTACTTCATTTACAACCCCATCTATAAATATTAAAGAACCATGGTGACATTACACATCCCTACTTTTTCCGGGAAGTAGTCTCCCTCTCTTCTACACACCCTAACCTGAGCCTCACTATCCTCATAAAAACTCTTTACAGCATTTAGTAACTTACCACCTATTCCATATACTTGCAACATCTGCCACATTGCTCCCCTATCCACTCTATCATATGCCTTTTCTAAATCCATAAATGCAATAAAAACGTCCCTACCTTTATCTGAATACTTCTCACATCTATGGTTCAATGTAAACACTTGATCTACACATCCACTACCCACTCTGAAACCTCCTTGCTCATCCGCAATCTTACATTCTGTCTTACCTCTAATTCTTTCAATTATAACCCAACCCTACACTTTTCCTGGTATACTCAGTAAACTTATTCCTCTATAATTTTTACAATCTCTTTTGTTTCCCTTCCCTTTATATAAAGGGACTATACATGCTCTCTGCCAATCCCTAGGTACCTTCCCCTCTTTCATAAATTTATTAAACAAAAATACCAACCACTCCAACACTATGTCCCCCCGTGTTTTTAACATTTCTGTCATGATCCCATCAGTTCCAGCTGCTTTACCCCTTCTCATTCTACGTAATGCCTCACGCACCTCCCCCACACTCACATCCAGCTCTTCTTCATTCCTAAAAGATAGTATACCTCCCTGGGCAGTGCATGAAGTTACCGCTTCCTTTATTTCCTCAAAATATTCTCGCCATCTATCCATATATATATATATATATTATATATATATATATATATATATTATATATATATATATATATATATATATATATAATATATATATATATATGCATATATATATATATATATATATATATATATATATATATATTTTATATATATATATATATATATATATATATATATATATATATGCAATAAGATCACAATAAACAGGTGATTTCAGAATATGCAAAAAAATTCTGTGAAAGAATAGAGAAATTCCAAACGCTTTCGTGACTAATCACATTATAATGTGAGTAGTCACGAAAGCGCTTGGAAATTCTCTATTCTTTCACAGTGGTTGTTTTGTGCATATATATATATATATATATATATATATATATATATATAAATTATATATACGAAAAAAACCACTGTGAAAGAATAGAGAAATTCCAAGCGATTTCGTGACTAGTCACATTATCAAGGAACTATGAAAGTAAAGCTTCAAAGGAAGGTATACAAGGGGTCTAGCCAACACCTCACTATCAGATCCCACAACAGTTAAACACCTGATGCGCGAAAGATAAGGAACATTGCAGCAGGCCCGGAGGCCCAACTAGACAGGTCCTTTACACAACCCACCAGCAAACTAATCTACCCAAGAAATAAGAAATTTTAAAAATTATTATTTGTCCAGTGTATTATTAAATTCTTCCCAAATTCTATTAATTATAAATGGATCTAATTTATATAAACCAAAGGAAATATTCATATTATTGTCAAAACTGCTTTTTATGAAACAAGATTCAATTATATTCCTGTCGACCATGGACTTGCTTGATACTACTTTCTCAACTTTTTGAAAATCAATTGGATGGTTAAAATCTCTTACATGAATAAAGAGAACATTGGAATCCTGTCCAGTTCTAATGCTATATTTATGTTGTTTTAATCTTAGATCGAGATTTTTATCAATTTGACCGTAATAAACTTTATTGCAAATTTTACAAGGAATCTTATAGACACATCTATCAGCATTTTGGGGGTAATTCTTTATCAAAAGTTTTTTTACTGTATCAAGATTTTTTAATACAACTTTAATATTAAAAGTCTTAACACGAGAAGGCATATCAACCAAGTTTTCATGGTAAGGGAGGACCAACATATTTTTAGTTGAATAAGGCTGGTTGTCCTTTTTTGGATTGTAAAAAGCATTTCTAGCAGCTTTAAAAGATTTATCAATTACATTTCTTGGGTATTTCAAATCATTACCTATTTCATAAATTTTGGAAATTTCCTCATCTATGAGCTCTGGACTACAAATTCGTAAAGCTCTCAAAAACATTGATGAGAAAACAGACAGTTTAACTCTATTTTGATGCGAAAAATAATAGTGGACATAGGAACAGTTATTTGTAGGTTTTCTGTAAATTTTAAATTTGAATTCATTATTACCCTTAATAATTAAAACATCTAGAAAAGGCAATGAGTTATTTTCTTCAAACTCAACAGTAAAGTTTATAGAATGGGCTAAGCTATTTAATTTGCCAAGGAAATGGTGTATATCTACATTTTTGGGCATAAGACACAAAATATCATCAACATATCTGAGCCATTTAGCTCTATTAGGGAGGATTGTGTTAAGCAATCTTGTTTCAAAAAATTCCATGTATAGGTTACTAAGAACAGGTGAAAGAGAATTTCCCATTGCCATACCAAACTTCTGAGTGTAAAACTTAATGATAGTAGGAACTGGCAATGGTAAATCATAGTTAACGAGTTCTTCAGATAAGAAACTTAATAAATCATCAACAGGAACTTTGGTAAACAAGGAAGTAACATCAAAACTAACCATGTTAAAATCATTTAAGTCAGTCAAGGAGCTTAATTTATCAACTAAATCTATGTTGTTTTTGACATTAAAGTTAGAAATTTTGCCAACAATAGGGCTCAAAATATCAACAAGCCATTTGGATAATTTATATGAAACTGATCCTATGGAGCTACTAATTGGTCTGACGGGATTCCCTGGTTTGTGTGTTTTTATTAGTCCATACATGTAAGGTAAAGATGGATTAATGGAAGTAAATTGTCTGACTAATTCATCTTTGCCTTTCAGTAGAAGTTTTATTGTTTTATTGAAATTGCTGTTAACGGTTTGAATAAAATAACGCATAGCCTTTTCTAGATGTTTTAATTATTAAGGGTAATAATGAACTCAAATTTAAAATTTACAGAAAACTTACAAATAACTGTTCCTATGTCCACTATTATTCTTCGCATCAAGATAGAGTTAAACTGTCTGTTTTCTCATCAATGTTTTTGAGAGCTTTAAGAATTTATAGTCCAGAGTTCATAGATGAGGAAATTTCCAAAATTTATGAAATAGGTAATGATTTGAAATTCCCAAGAAATGTAATTGATAAATCTTTTAAAGTTGCTAGAAAAACTTTTTACAATCCAAAAAAGGACAACCAGCCTTATTCAACTAAAAATATGTTGGTCCTCCCTTACCATGAAAACTTGGTTGATATGCCTTCTCTTAAGACTTTTATTATTAAAGTTGTATTAAAAAATCTTGATACAGTAAAAAAACTTTTGATAAAGAATTACCCCCAAAATGCTGATAGATGTGTCTATAAGATTCCTTGTAAAATTTGCAATAAAGTTTATTACGGTCAAACTGGTAAAAATCTCGAACTAAGATTAAAACAACATAAATATAGCATTAGAACTGGACAAGATTCCAATGCTCTATTTATTCATGTAAGAGATTTTAACCATCCAGTTGATTTTCAAAAAGTTAAGAAGGTAGTATCAAGCAAGTCCATGGTCGACAGGAATATAATTGAATCTTGTTTCATAAAAGCAGTTTTGACAATAATATGAATATTTC
>NC_069400.1:82631410-82703910 GCF_026875155.1 Cherax quadricarinatus | reverse complement strand
AACAGTTAAGACCATGTAGACCGTATTGGTCTGCTTGTGCTTCGCCGCAAATACACGTATATTCTGTGTGAATAGGGGAAGCAAGGCGCAGAGCCACTGCAATACGGAGGGTCTTAAGGTCGAGTCGCGTTCCCATTGCCGATATGGGAACTGTTTGTAGGAAGTCCCTGGAGTGATGTGCACTCACAGCCTGGAGACGGGCAATCTCCCTATCTGATGTTGCAGCCCTGAGCATGTTGGCAAGCACCTTTTCAGCGATCGGGCCATCCCAGCTTGACTGTTTCTGAGCCAGTGCTGCACTAGGGTTTGGTGCTGGAGCAGCAAGAGTCTCCCATTCAGTGATGGCACCGGCATAGCTAGGGTCTTCTATTCCTGCTGAGTCACTGAGGGTATCAGGATGAATTTGTCTTACCAACTCGTTTGATGCTATGATATATATATATATATATATATATATATATATATATATATATATATATATATATTATATATATATATATATATATATATATATATATATATATATATATATGCAAAACAACCACTCTGAAAGAATAGAGAAATTCCAAGCACTTTCGTGACTACTCACATTATCAAGGAACTATGAAAGTAAAGCATCCAAGGAAGCTATATAAGGGGTCTGGCCAACACCTCACTATCAAATCCCACAACGCTTAAACACCTGACGCGTGCCGACCCAACTGGATAGGTCCTTTGCACAACTCACCCACAAACTATTCTACCCAAGAAAATTTAAAAATTATTATTTGTCAAGAGTATTATTAAATTCTTCCCAAATTCTATTAATTTTAAGTGGATCTAATTTATATAAACCAAAGGAAATATTCATATTATTGTCAAAACTGCTATTTATGAAACAAGATTCAATTATATTCCTGTCGACCATGGACTTGCTTGATACTACTTTCTCAACTTTTTGAAAATCAATTGGATGGTTAAAATCTCTTACATGAATAAATAGAGCATTGGAATCTTGTCCAGTTCTAATGCTATATTTATGTTGTTTTAATCTTAGTTCGAGATTTTTACCAGTTTGACCGTAATAAACTTTATCGCAAATTTTACAAGGAATCTTATAGACACATCCATCAGCATTTTGGGGGGAAATTCTTAATCAAAAGTTTTTTTACTGTATCAAGATTTTTTAATACAACTTTAATATTAAAAGTCTTAAGAAGAGAAGGCATATCAACCAAGTTTTCATGGTAAGGGAGAACCAACATATTTTTAGTTGAATAAGGCTGGTTGCCCTTTTTTGGATTATAAAAAGTGTTCCTAGCAACTTTAAAAGATTTATCAATTACATTTCTTGGGTATTTTAAATCATTACCTATTTCATAAATTTTGGATATTTCCTCATCTATGAACTCAGGACTACAAATTCGTAAAGCTCTCAAAAACATTGATGAGAAAACAGAGTTTGACTCTATCTTGATGCGAGGAATAATAGTGGACATAGGAACAGTTATTTGTAGGTTTTCTGTAAATTTTAAATTTGAATTCATTATTATCCTTAATAATTAAAACATCTAGAAAAGGCAATGAGTTATTTTCTTCAAACTCAACAGTAAAGTTTATAGAATGGGCTAAGCTATTTAATTTTCCAAGAAAATGGTGTATATCTACATTTTTGGGCATAAGACACAAAATATCATCAACATATCTGAACCATTTAGCTCTATTAGGGAGGATTGTGTTAAGCAACCTTGTTTCAAAAAATTCCATGTATAGGTTACTAAGAACAGGTGAAAGAGGATTTCCCATTGCCATCCCTCTATGTAAAACTTTCTTAAATCAATTTTCTCCCAAAAAATTTTTTTTTAAAAACTCTTTCAATTCACTCGATAAAACTTTTCTCCGTTTTTGAAACGAATCTAAAAACCCTGTTAAAAATCTTTCTCAAACTTTTTTCCCGTCATTGTTTTTAACTTTTTTTTTACCCATTTTAAAAATTTTCAATTTTTAAGTTCCCAAAAAACCCTTTAGGCACTTTTTCTGTTCCTCCGGGTTTTTGGTATTATCAAAACTTTTGGGGGGTTTCTGTTTCGGGGTTTTTCAAAGCCGGGAGGGGAACCCCCTTTTTTTTTAATTTTATCCCCGTCTTCTTTTCAAGGCCCTTTTTTCCCCGGTTTTTTCTTTTCCTTTGGCTCCTTTTTCAAAAATTTGGTTTTCGGTTCCCCCCTTTTTTAATTTTCCCCCCTCATCTTATTTTTCATTACGGGGCATTCTTCGTTTCACCACTAATCTTGCACCCCCCCGGGGGAATTTAAAACCTCCCCCCGACTGGCTGTGCTTTTTTGCCTTTGTTTCCTTTTTTTTGGGGGAAAGCCCTCTTTTTTATTTTGTAAATACGGGTTTTAAACTTTTTTACTTTAGGGGGGGGTTGTACAAAATTTTTCTTGCTCTTTGGAAAAAAAAAATTTAACTCTAATTTTTTGAATCTTCCCCTCTCAAAACTAAACTACTTCACCTTTTAAAAAACCCGTAACTTTTTGGTCGGGTATCCCCCTGTAAAGGGGAATTTTTTTTATTTTTGGGTTTTCTTAAAATTTAGTTGTTTTCTCTTTTGGGGGCCCCCCGGGGGGAAAAATCCCCTTTCATTGAATCCCTTCTCCCCTTTAAATAACGCGGGGTAATTTTCCTTTTCCTAAACCCCCGGGCCCCCCCTTTTTTGGAGAAAAAACATTTCCCCCAACCCCCCCCCCCCTGGGGTTTTTCCCCGGTCCCTCTTTTTTTTGGAGGCCCCTTTTTTCCCCCCCCGATTTTGTTTTTTGGGTTTGAAGAACTTTTTAAAAGCCCCCCCCTGAAAAAAAACCCCAAAAAAAATTGGCCCGTTTTTTTCCCTGGGTTTTTTATATTTTTGGGGTAACCCCCCCTTTTTTTATTTTTTGCTTGTTTTCCCCATCTTTTGAAAAGCCTTTTTTTAAGAACCCCCCTTTTGGGTTCCACAAAAAGGGTTTTTCCCAAAACCCCTTTTTGGTTAGCCTGATTAGGGGAAATTTTTTTTTTTTTTTTTTTTTTTTTTTTTTTTTTTTTTTTTTTTTTTTTTTTTTTATTTTTTTTTTTTTTTTTTTTTTTTTTTTTTTTTTTTTTTTTTTTTTTTTTTTTTTTTTCGGGGGTGGTGACGATAATGTTGGGGTCGTTGGCGGGTCCTTAAGGGCAGTGATGTACTTCTGGGGAGAAAAGAAGAAAAGTTCACATAAAGCTGCAAAATATAACCCTTCTGGAAGTTGCGTCACGGTTAGGGTTCCTGGAAAAAGTTTTGATTGATAGTTAGGTTTGCGTATGTTGGGGGTAAATTTGGCCCCAGACCAAATGCTTGTTTCTCGTAGTGGGTTTAAAGGGCGTAAAAGATAATTTTTTATCAGGATTCACCCCTTTCCCCTTCCTCGACTGTTGTGCAGAGTACTGAAGTTTGCGATTGATTTTGATTTTCTGTTGGAGGTTACTGTGGTGACTGGCTGAGAATATCTCAGCATGTGTTGGTCAATCGAAAAAAGGGCCCTCAACCTTGCATTTAAAAGGGTTTCCCTTTAAACGAGTATTCCCCACTCTGACCTTTAATACCTCTTGCCAGTATTGTTTGAAATGGTTTGATAAAGCCCTGGAACGAAACTTGCCACAATAAATTCACTTTATTCACTTGTGCCCCTTTACTTTACTTTTTAAATCCAAAAAGGGCAACCACCTATTCAACAAAAAATTTTTTTGTTCCCCCTTACCATAAAAAATTGGGTTGATATCCTTCTCTTCTTAAACTTTAATATTAAAGTTGTATTAAAAAATCTTAAACAGTAAAAAACTTTTTTAAAAATTTCCCCCCCAAAAAATGCGAGGATGTGTCATAAGATCCTTTTAAAATTTTGCGATAAATTTTATTACGGCAAACGGGTAAAAACTCGACAAGATTAAAACAACAAAATATAGCATTAAAACTGGAAAAGTTTCCAAATGCTCTTTTTTATTCATGTAAAAATTAAAAACCACCAATTGTTTTTCAAAAATTGAGAAAGTATACAAGCAAGTCCATGGTCGACAGGAATAAAAATTGAATTTGTTCATAAAAAGCATTTTACAATAAAAATAATTCCTTTGGTTTTATAAAATTAATCCATTTAAAATTTAAAAAAATTTGGGAAATTTTAAAAACACTGGACAAATAAATATTTGGGGGGTGTTTTTTGAAAAGGGACCTTCCAAGTTGCTCGCCGCGCGCAGGGTTTAAAAACCCGTTGTGGGATCTGATATGATGCGGCCCCCCCCTTTTTAATAGTTTCCCTTTGGGAGCTTCATTTTCATAGTTCCTTAAATTAGTAGTCACGAAAGCGCTTGGAATTTCTCTTTTTCAGAGTGGTTGTTTTGCAAAATTTTTTTATTTTATTACAACCGGCCGATTCCCACCAACAGGGGGGGCCCGAAAAAAAAAACTTTCACCATCTTTCACCCATCACTGTTTTGCCAAAAGGGGGGCTTTACCTACATTTTTTTAAACTGCAACATTAACACCCCTCCTTCAGAGTGCAGGCACGTACTTCCCCACTCCGGGACTCAAGTCCGCCTCCCGGGTTTCCCTGAACCCCTCAAATTTTCTTTGCTCACACCCAACAAAAACGTCAAATTTTAAAAACCATTTTGTCTCCATTCACTCCTAAAAAACCGCTCACGCATGCCTGCTGGAAGTCCAAGCCCCCTCGCACACAAAAACCCCCTTTAACCCCCCTCCCCCCAACCCCTTCCTGGGCCGACCCCTACCCCGCCTTCCTTCCACACGACTGATACACTCTTGAAGCATTCTGTTTCGCTCCATTCTCTCTACTGTCCGAACCACCCAACAACCCTTCTCACCTCGGGACAACAGTTTTGGAAAATCCCCACCTCCCCTAATTTCCAAAAACAAACGAATTCTCTGCATTATATTCAAAAACCACACATTGCCCTCAACATGAATCCCCACTCCTCCACCCTTCCCCGCTGCAACATTCACACCCACGCTTTAAAACACCCATATAAGAGCGTTGGTAAAACTATACTCTCATACATTTCCCCCTTTTTCCCTCCAAGGACAAATTTCTTTGTCTCCACAGACCCTAATGCACCACTCCTCTTTTTCCTCACAATTCTATGTTTCACCCATTTTTCATAGACCCACCGCTACACGCCACTCCCAAAATATTGAATACGTTCACCTCCTCCATACCTCTCCCCCAATCGATATTCAATCTTTCATCACCAAAATCTTTTTTTTTATCCCATAACCTTATTTTCCTGTTTCACCTTTTTTTCTTTTTTTGAAACACCCTACCAAATTCATCCACCAATCCTGCAACTTCCTTCAGAATCTCCCAAGAGCACAGTGTCATCAGCAAAGAGCACTGTGACAACTCCCACTTTGTGTGTGATTCTTTATTTTTTAAACTCCACCCTCTTGCCAAACCCTCGCATTTCTCTTTTACAACCCCATCAATAAATATATTAAAAAACCACGGTGACATCAACAACCTGTCTAAGGGCCCCCTATTTTTTACGGGGAAAAAATTTCCCTCTTTCCTACATACTCAACTTGACCTACATCCTCGAAAAACCCTTTTCCTGCTTTCATAACCTACCTCCTACCCCAACCTTGCAACATCTGCCACATTGCCCCCCTATCCACCCGCAAAACGCCTTTTCCAAATCCCTAAAACCACAAAAACCTCTTTTTCCTTTTCTAAATACGTTCACTTTTTAGTTTCACTGTAAACACCTGTCCAACACCCCCCCTTCCCCCAAAGCCTCCTTTTTTTCATCTGCTATCCTATTTTCCCCTCTTACTCTAATTTTTCAATTTTAACCCAAACCATACACTTTACCCGGGACACTCAACGACTTACCCCCATAATTTTTGCACTCTCTTTTTTCCCCTTTGCCTTTATACAAAGGAACTATGCATCTCTCTCCAATCCCCCAGGGACCTTTCCCCTTCCCTACATTTATTAATAATCACCAACCCTCCAAAAACTACATCCCCAACCTGCTTTTAACATTTCTATCTTTTTCCCTCAATCCCGGGTGCCTACCCCCTTTCAATTTTTCCTACGCCTCACGAAAATTCCCCCCCCACTCACAACTGGCTCTTCCCCCACTCCACAAATTTATTCCTCCTTGCCCTATACACAAAAAACAGCTTCCCTATCTTCAAAAAACATTTTAAAAATTCCTCAAAATATTCCTTCCATCTTCCCCAAACCTCTAACTCTCCATTTAAAAACTCTCCTCTCCTATTTTTAACAGACAAAAACCCTTTGTTCTCTAGGGTTTTTTTAACTTTTTAATCTCACTCCAAAACTTTTTCTTTTTTCAAAAAAAAATTTGTTGATAAAATCCACCCACTCTCTCATTTCTCTCTTTTTTCTGCTTCACCACTCTCTTAACTCTCCTTTTTCTCCATATACCTTTTCCCCCTTGCATCACTTTACTTTGTAAAAATTTCCATAAACTAACTTTTTTTCTCCCTTACTACTCCTTTTCATCATCATTCCCCCAATCGTCCTCTTCCCCCCGCACCCACTTTTCCCTTTAAACCCAAAATTCTGCTGAAAATCAACACTACATTTTTAAACCACCCCATACCTTTCGACCCCATTGCCTATGCTCTCTTGCCCCTCACCCCAAAAGCTGTTTAACTTACCCTAACGCCTCCCTTTTTAGTTTTAAACCTTTACCTCTCCTTCCCCGAGCTTTTATTTTCCTTTTATCCCATCTACCCCTTTTTCTCCATGTAGCTACAACTAGAAAGTGATCTATATATCGTGGCCCCTCTAAAAACAGTACATCCAATCTACTCAACAGTCTTTTATCTACCAATCAAATCCAACAAACACTGTCATTTTTCGCCCTCATCAAAGTGTAACTTATTTACCTCTTTTTTTTAAAAAATGTTTTTCCTTAAAATAAACCCCTTTCATACAAAGTTAATCAAAGGGGTCCCATTATCATTTACACCTGCAAACCCCAAAAATTACCTACCCAAAAACCCCCTCTAAAAATTTCTCCTACTTAGCATTCAAGTCCCCCACCCAATTACTCTCCACTTGGGTTTAAAGGCTCCTATACATTTACTTAACTCTCCAAAAACTCCCCTCTCTCCTCTGCATTCCTCTCTTTTCCCGTGAACACGCTTATTTTGACCCACTTTTCCCCATCCAACCTTTTCTTTAATCCACAAATTCTGAATTTACACATTTATATTCTCTTTTCTCCTTCCATAAAAGATCATTTTAAAATTCTGCTACCCCCTTTCCCTTTTCTCTAACTCTCTCAAAAACTCCCGATTTTAAACCCATTTATTTCCCCCCCCTGAAACTCTCCTACCCCCTTTAGCTTTGTTTCGCTAGGGGCCCGGCTCCAAATTCTTTCATTCAAACACAGCAATCACTGTTTCTTGTCATCCGACTACACCACGCACATTTAACAACCCAGTTTTTTTAAAATTTTTCTTCTTCTTTTTTTTATAATTTATACAGGAGAAGGGGTTACTACCCATTGCTCCCCGGGATTTAGTCGCCTCATACGACCCAGGCTTACGGGGGAAAATTCTTTTCCCACTTCCCCCCTGGGCAATAGAAGAAAAAAAAAAAACAAGAGCTATTTAGAAAAAGGGGAAAAACCAAGTATGTATATATAAATATCATGTGCGGGCTATGAAGGTGACCAAGTGTAAAATAGAGTACAAATATCCCTGTTTATCTTTGCGTTTTAGAGACAAAAAAAAAACCGCAATCCTACCACAAGCAAAACTTACAGTTTTTGTTTTACATCATCGGGAAAGGGGTATACTTCCCTGGTGGTTGCTGTCTACCAACCTACTACCTGAATATATAATATTTTAATAAAATATAAATATAATATATATAATATATATATATAATAAAAATATAATATAAAATATTACCAATATATATGTCGTGCCAAAAAGGGAGAACTTGCGATCTGGCCTAAATAGCAACGTTCATCTTGCCATATGGCAAGTAAAATTTTTGTAGCAGTAATTTCGCCAAAAACATCTTTAACCTAACGAAAAAAATTATTTCACTGTGTTTGTTTAGCATTAAAATTTAAACAAATTAAAATATATTTTGTTGGGTTTGGAAAATAAATTTCTCTTGTTTTGATAAGTTTGGTAAGTTTTCTAAGATTCTTTTGGGGGCAAATTAAAAATTTTTAATTAAAAATTTAAGAAAAAAAAAAATTTTCTTTAAATTATAAGAGAAAATTTCAGGAAAAAGAACTTAAATTTTTAAAAGATTTTCTTGCTAATTTACTAGTTTTTAAAAATATTCGGCACGCATATATAAAATAATAAATATATAATATAATATATAAAAATTAAAATTTTATATATATATATATTAAAAATATATAAATTTTTAAAATATAAAAATATATATATTAAAAAATTAATATATATATATATAATACCTGAACACACACACATGCATGTGGTAGATGATGGATGGGAAATTTCCTTATGAGATTTTCGCCTTTTAAACGATGATACCACGTAAAAACATGTACCGACATATATATATAAATAATATATATATATATTATAATATATAATATATATAAATATATAATTATAAAATTTTATAATATTTATATAAATTAAAAAAAACTGATCTCGGGGACATCTCCCTCCCCCTCCCCCCCATTTCCTTTTCCTCTGGTCCTGGGTCCCTTTGTAAAGCCAATGTCTCCCTTCTTTTTTCTGTACTGTTTGGGGGCTTGGGGCGTCCTCTCCATGGGACCTTCACTTTTCTTCCACACCCCGTTATTTACTGCATCACGACCCCCAAAAGCTCACCCTCTTCGTTTTCGCTTTGCTTAGTGAAATAAAGGGCCTTTGCGTAACTTTTCACCTTCCTTTCCATGTACTTACCTATATGTGGGTTTCAGGGGCACGTCAAGCTCCCCCCCCATCTCTTCACTTTCTGAATTAGGTCACGTCTTTCCCCCCTCCAGGCCTTATCAACCCCTTTTTTAATGTGGTAGGAACTTTCCTCCACCACACCTCCAGATTATTCCACTTTCCCAAACTCTAAGGCTAAAGAAACACTTCCTAAAAATCCCCATGCTCACCTGGGTTTTCAATTCCAACTGTGACCCCTTGTTCCTGTGTCCCATTTCTAAATTTTTTCGAGCCTTTTTCCCCCTTTTCAATTCCTCTCACATTTTAAACTCGTTATCATCTTTCCCTTACCCCTCCTATCCTCAGTGTCTCAGGGGAGTCCCCTTAATCTCTCCTATAACACATACACCTCAGTTCCAGGACATCTTGTTGCAAACTTTTGCTTTTATCCATTCTTGATGTGTTTTTATAGGGGTGGGTTCCAACTGGTGCTGCATACTGCAGTATGGGCTTAAAGTACAAGGTGTAGAGTGGCTGAATACCCTTTTTAATGTTGAAATCTATTCTCCGGTTTCCCAACCTCCATATGCGCACAAATTATTAATTAAGTTGCCTCAGGGACAGCTCATAAACTACCCCAGATCCTTTTCATTTAAAGGGGTTTGCACCTTACTCCCTTAAACCCGTACCCGTCTGTGGCTTCTTTGTCCCCTTCCCCCAAACTTCATGACTTTGCACTTGCTGGGTAAACCCAGGAGCTTTTTGTTGGACCAACATGAGCCTATCCAATCCCCTTTGTGATCTTTCCTAATCCTCGCTCGCTTGTATTTTCCTCACCAATTTCACACATCAGTGAACAGTGATACTTCTGAACCTATTTTTCCCTCGTCTTCACGACATTTACGTAATAAAAGCCACGGGCCTAGGACTGACCCTTGTGGAAACCCCCCTCCACAGGCCCCCCTCTACACTTCATCACTTACCCAAAACTCTTGTTTCCTTCCTGTTAGTTATTCCCGATCCATTCTATTTCCCGACGCTCCCCAATTTTTGAACCAGCTCTTGTGTGGGACGTGTCAAAAGCCCTTTTTTTCAGTCCAAAGAGATGCATTCTCATCTCTCTCTCCTCTCTCTCTCCCACTCTCTCTCTCTCTCCTTTTCCCCCTCTCTCTCCCTCTCTCTCTCCTCTTCTCCTCTCTCCTGTCTTACTTCTGTTACCTTTAAAGTAGAAGTCAAATTTCCCTCTCTGAAGCCAGCGACTGTTATGAAAGCCCAATCCTTTCAATGTGTTCAAAACCCCCTTTTGAAAAAACTTTTCCATGACTTTACAACTGTAATGCCAAGTCTTAGTTTAACGCTGCCGTCGTCTCCTTTCTTAAAAATGCTGTCTTCCACACCTCAGACAATTGTTCGTTTTGATAAAAAATTTTTGAAGATTTGCTGGGGGTGCACCAGTTCCTCTGTTCCCTCTCTCAGGATCCTTTTGATATTTATCTGGGGCCCACCCCCGGGAATCTATTCACAAAACATTTTCTTTCCCCTTGGTTTTGGTTGTGTCCAGCATTTTCTGGTGGACCCTGCCCTCGGTTTGCTGGAAGCATTTCTGTCTCTAGTGTAAATACTTCTCTAAATGTTGTGTTAGGTTCTTCACACACTTCCTAGTCACTCTTTGTCAGCTTTCCTTCTTCTTTCCTCAGCCTGATTACCTGGTCCTTGACTATTGTTTTCCTCCCAATGTGACTGTATAACAACTTTGGTTCAGATTTGCTTTCGATGCTATGTCATTCTTGTATTGCCTCTGGGCTTCTCTCCTTATCCCTGCAAATTCGTTTCTGCTTCTTCTCCTAAATTCCTTGTTTTCTTGAGTCCTTTGCCTTCTATACTGTTTCCATGCTCTACCACACTTGTCTTTTTCCTCTGTACACCTACAGTTAAACCACGGGTTCACTCTGGTCTTACCATTTTTTTCTGTTACCCTTTGGTATGAACTTCTGTTTTGCCTCCCTACACTTACTAGCCACTACTTCTATCATTTCATTTATTGTCTTTCTGTATAGTTCTCTTACCCACTGTACTTCATACAAGAATCTCCTTATGCCTATGTAATCCCCTTAATTTTAAGTTTAGCTTCTCCCGCCCTTCTCGTGTTGCTGCATTCTCCACTGTTAACTCTGCAAGGTATTCAAGGGGGTATTTCGTGTGTGATATCACCAGTGTATGAACCGTTCAATGTGAATATGATATTCAGCCTTGCTGCAACATCCTCTCCTCTCTCTCTGGTTGTATCCCTAACATGTTGGTGCATGAAGTTTTCCAATACTGTCTCCAGCATCATAGCCCTCTACATATCTGGTCCCCCATGTGGCTCTAGGTTTTCAAAGTTTTTATGATTGAAATCCCTCATGATGAGTAATTTTGCCTTACCCATATGAGCTCTTCTAGCCACTTCGGCTATTGTGTCCACTATTGCTCTATTGCACTCATCATACTCTTGTCTTGGCTTTCTCCTGTTCAGTGGTGGGTTATATATCACTGCTATCATCACCTTACCTTTGGACCCCCCAGTCAGAAGTGTTCCTACATTGAATTCGTGTGATTCCCCTCTATCCATTCCTCCCATTTGCTGAAAACTCCACTGGTTTTTAATGAGCAGTGCCACTCCTCCTCTTCCTCTGTTCTCTGTCTTTCCACAGGATCCGATATCCAGTTGGAAAAATTGCATCTATCATCTATGTAAGTTTTGTCTCTGTTAGTGCTATGATGTCAGGGGATGTACCAATTATTCTTTCTTGCCACTCCTCACTCTTATTTGTTATTCCATTTGCACAGGTGTATCATACTTTTAGCTTTCTTTCCAGTACTGTATTTTGAGAGGTGGAAGAGGATGATGCAGGCTGGCAATGTGGGAGGCAGGGCGGTATATTATGGGGGGCTGCTGTGATTTTGAAATTAGTGCTTGGGAGGGTGGGGGCAGTGGAATGTGATTTGTTTCTGGTAATTGTGTTTGGTTGGTATGGGGTGACAGGGGTCTAGGGGATTCTGTACGCATTTGTGTTTGATGTTCACTGGACGCTGAACTTTACTGTGTGTTGTTGCCTGTCCTATCTCTCTCCTCTTCCATTGGTGTTTTCTTACTCTCACTCTCAGTTGCTCCATTTCCTTTCGTGTTGTCTCGATCGAGGTACACTCATTATTCTTGGGAATCCTTTAACAGTGGCTTCTGTTGTAGTATCCTGTTCTGTACCACTTCAGTCTTGAATAACAGTTTGATTGGTCGAATACCCCCCACGTCTGTGAAAATTTGCTATGTGTTAGTTTGAATATACGTGAGATTATATTAATGTTTTTATTTGCTTGTGTGTGCGTTTGTTTATGTGCATGTGTGCATGTGTGTAGTAATATATGTGTGTGATTATGTGGGTGTGAGCTCGTGTGCTCATGCATTTATGCACCTCTCTTTGTTTTTAGGAAAAGGGAGGGTCACTTTATTATGCTAGGCTACTCTACTCATTTGAAGATTATAGAATTATTTCTCACTCTCTTCCTTATTAATATGTATTAATATTTGTCGAAAATTTGGATTTTCCTAAAATCAGCATGTGTAAATTTCAATAAAACATTAATTGTGTAATAAAACATGATGCTGATTTGACCCTTTTGAGGAATTTCGAGTGAGGGGATGTAGAACATCTGCTGAGTGATGCAGACGGAAAGACGCCATTTGTAATTTTGAACACTGGTTGTTGTGAGAAATTCTGCTATAATTCTGCGTCTTCCATGCCAAATTGGGGGGTTCGGCCTGAGTTTGTAATAGGAACCTGCTGAAGAATTGGGACCGGAAACTTGTGGGACCTCATGAATTACATGTCGATGGCGGAAGATAAAGGATATGAACATCACTCAAAGGGAAATGCACCATTAGTCTATCTAGGTCTAGGTGTCAGGCAGGTGTTGTGGTGATCCATCTACAGTAATTAAATTGTAAATAGTAATACGAATTCCTTTTGTGTACCCACCAAGCCTAATCATATACAGTCCACAACTTTAATTTACCAGAGCCCCTCAAGGTAGGTGAACTGACGCTGGTTAGAAGCTCTTGATCTAGGGAAATGAATCTGTACTCTAATTCCCTGAATTGAACCTCATTCCTTCCATCCTCTCACAAGCACTGTATAATCCTATGGTTTTGGCTCTCCCCATGATTATAATAATTATTGTAATAACTTACCAGAGTAGCTGGTTTTAATATTTTAACTATTAATTTAATGTCAGGTCTAGTTTTTTGTGAGAGTGGTAGGGAGTGGGCATCGAGGAAGTTACAGTACTGTGACCTACTGTGAAATAAGTCCCAATTATGTCACCCAAATTACTTGCATGTAATAATTCAATTCCCTGTAAACCTTATGCAGGTACTTAATTCACACAATAATAATTCAAAAAATATTTTGGTCCTAACTAACTCGGATATGTAATCAATAAAGTTTTAATTTAATTTAATGATTTGATTGAAAGTAATGGAATTGCTGGGTTCACATATAATTTACATAATTAACTAATGATGTTTGTGTAATGGATTATAGTTGCCACAATTAACTGGTTTTGAATACACAGTGGGGTTGGAATTGTATTTCTTATACATTTGTAATGTTAATGTATTTGTGTAATTATATAAAAGAATTGCTAAGCCCAGTTAGGGCTAGGAATGATAATTATCTTTCTACTGATTATAATAATAATAATTATAATTAATTTGCTAGGCCAAGAAATATTTAGCTAGGATATTAGGTTCATATTATATTATAATTAATTTGCTAAGCCAGAAAATATTTGGTTAAGATATTTGCTGCATATTGTAATAATTATACCCGTGTTTCATTGTATAATTTGTACAACCAGTGTTCATTAATTGGGTCTAATATATATGAGCCATGGTTGACGTTAATTTAATTAATGCTCAGGGAAAATCCATGGCATTAAAGCTATAAAGGTCTCATTAAATGCAAGAAAAGGTTATGTGATCAGAGATTATAATAAATACCTGGAATTGGTGGCAGAAAAAGCTGTGAATGAGTTTAATTTGGAATTATATTTAGAATCATTAGGCAATAGGTATGTGCCATATAAATTGTGTTACAAAGAATATGAAAATCTGCTAGTGAACTTTGCAGATGATAATGAGTGGGAATTATTAATTAGTCAATATTATGAACTGTAGGAGAAAATACTATCATGTAAAAGTGAGGTATTAAATAAATTAAAATGTGTAAATACTGCAGTTGAGCATTTTAGTAATTGTAAATGCCAGATCTTTGCCCAAACTCCCAGAGTTAAGTCTACCACCATTTAATCCAGGAGACAACTGGGAGGAATTCTGGTCAGTATTTAAGGCTGCTGAACATATGAGGAATGACCTAGCAGATGTCACAAAATTATTTTATCTCAAAAGGCAGGTCAGAAGCGATGTTTATGCCCTGATTCAAAGGTTCCAAAATGTTGACTCTATATACCTGGAGGCAGTTGACTTGTTAGAGGTGACCTATGGTAATAGGGAACAAAGTAAGTTAGACCTAGTAAATACTATGATTAATTTAAGAACTCCACAACACAATTACCATAATTTGCAACAATTTAGGGTTAAATTACAAAGCACTCTTAAGTCCCTGAGTAATAGGCTTGATTTGGGTGAATCAGACTGTATATTAAGTGCTGTCTTACAGAGTAAATTAAACTGCGAGACGATAGAGTGATTGTCTAATAAATACCACAAAGGAGGAAATTAGATTAGGTCGATAAGAATTAATTGTTCAATTACAGAGAAGCCAACCAAATAACTCTAAGAATATAACGCATGATGACTATGATGTATCAGTCAGGTCTCACAAGTGGAAAAATTATCCAAATATTAATGACCATCATAATTCATACAATAAAAAGGGTTGCACAGGCACATATCAAGTGACAGGAACTAAAAATAAAGGTTCTTCACATCAAATTAAAAGTGGCCTAGTTAATAATGGGCAAGTCAAGCAAAAGAGGAATTGTCTTTTTCTCCAAGAATTGTAATGCTTGTGAGTCATGGAATGTTAAGATTAGAAGAACTTGACAGATGTGTCAGGTGTTTAGGCAGTCATAATGTAAAGGATTGTTATGCCAAACTCAATAATTGTTATCAATGCCACAGAGGAAGGCATTATGTAGCAACGTCTGATATTTTGAAGATAAATCCGAGGCTCATATTTTAGAGATAAATCATAATAATTTTATTGTTCTTATCATTAATTATTACTTATTATTATTAATTGTTACTTATAATTCATGATTTAATAATTTTGATTAAAAAAAGCGTCACTGTTATTCCCACTCCAGCCACCCTGACAGTAGCCACGGTGGTGTTATTCCCACTCCAGCCTCCCTGACAGTAGCCACGGTGGTGTTATTCCCACTCCAGCCTCCCTGACAGTAGTCACGGTGGTGTTATTCCCACTCCAGCCACCCTGACAGTAGCCACGGTGGTGTTATTCTCACTCCAGCCTCCCTGACAGTAGCCACGGTGGTGTTATTCTCACTCCAGCCTCCCTGACAGTAGTCACGGTGGTGTTATTCTCACTCCAGCCTCCCTGACAGTAGCCACGGTGGTGTTATTCTCACTCCAGCCTCCCTGACAGTAGCCACGGTGGTGTTATTCACACTCCAGCCTCCCTGACAGCAGTCACGGTGGTGTTATTCCCACTCCAGCCTCCCTGACAGTAGCCACGGTGGTGTTATTCTCACTCCAGCCTCCCAGACAGTAGCCACGGTGGTGTTATTCTCACTCCAGCCTCCCTGACAGTAGCCGCGGTGGTGTTATTCTCACTCCAGCCTCCCTGACAGTAGCCACGGTGGTGTTATTCTCACTCCAGCCTCCCTGACAGTAGCCACGGTGGTGTTATTCTCACTCCAGCCTTCCTGACAGTAGCCACGGTGGTGTTATTCCCACTCCAGCCTCCCTGACAGTAGTCACGGTGGTGTTATTCTCACTCCAGCCACCCTGACAGTAGCCATGGTGGTGTTATTCCCACTCCAGCCTCCCTGACAGTAGTCACGGTGGTGTTATTTCCAATTCAGCCTCCCTGACAGTAGCCACGGTGGTGTTATTCTCACTCCAGCCACCCTGACAGTAGCCACGGTGGTGTTATTCTCACTCCAGCCACCCTGACAGTAGTCACGGTGGTGTTATTCTCACTCCAGCCACCCTGACAGTAGCCACGGTGGTGTTATTCTCACTCCAGCCACCCTGACAGTAGTCACGGTGGTGTTATTCTCACTCTAGCCTCCCTGACAGTAGTCACGGTGGTGTTATTCTCACTCCAGCCACCCTGACAGTAGTCACGGTGGTGTTATTCTCACTCCAGCCACCCTGACAGTAGCCACGGTGGTGTTATTCTCACTCTAGCCTCCCTGACAGTAGCCACGGTGGTGTTATTCTAACTCTAGCCTCCCTGACAGTAGCCACGGTGGTGTTATTCTCACTCCAGCCTCTCTGACAGTAGTCACGGTGGTGTTATTCTCACTCCAGCCACCCTGACAGTAGCCACGGTGGTGTTATTCTCACTCCAGCCACCCTGACAGTAGCCACGGTGGTGTTATTCTCACTCTAGCCTCCCTGACAGTAGCCACGGTGGTGTTATTCTCACTCTAGCCTCCCTGACTGTAGCCACGGTGGTGTTATTCTCACTCCAGTCTCCCTGACAGTAGTCACGGTGGTGTTATTCTCACTCCAGCCACCCTGACAGTAGCCACGGTGGTGTTATTCTCACTCTAGCCTCCCTGACAGTAGCCACGGTGGTGTTATTCTCACTCCAGCCTCCCTGACAGTAGCCACTGTGGTGTTATTCTCACTCTAGCCTCCCTGACAGTAGCCACGGTGGTGTTATTCTCACTCTAGCCTCCCTGACAGTAGTCACGGTGGTGTTATTCTCACTCCAGCCTCCCTGACAGTAGTCACGGTGGTGTTATTCTCACTCCAGCCTCCCAGACAGTAGTCACGGTGGTGTTATTCTCACTCCAGCCTCCCTGACAGTAGTCACGGTGGTGTTATTCTCACTCCAGCCTCCCTGACAGTAGTCACGGTGGTGTTATTCCCACTCCAGTCTCCCTGACAGTAGCCACGGTGGTGTTATTCTCACTCCAGCCTCCCTGACAGTAGTCACGGTGGTGTTATTCTCACTCCAGCCTCCCTGGCAGTAGTCACGGTGGTGTTATTCCCACTCCAGCCTCCCTGACAGTAGCCACGGTGGTGTTATTCTCACTCCAGCCTCCCTGACAGTAGTCACGGTGGTGTTATTCCCACTCCAGCCTCCCTGACAGTAGCCACGGTGGTGTTATTCTCACTCCAGCCTCCCTGACAGTAGTCACGGTGGTGTTATTCTCACTCCAGCCACCCTGACAGTAGCCACGGTGGTGTTATTCTCACCCCAGCCTCCCTGATAGTAGTCACGGTGGTGTTATTCTCACTCCAGCCACCCAGACAGTAGTCACGGTGGTGTTATTCTCACTCCAGCCTCCCTGACAGTAGCCACGGTGGTGTTATTCTCACTTCAGCCTCCCTGACAGTAGTCACGGTGGTGTTATTCTCACTCCAGCCACCCTGACAGTAGTTACGGTGGTGTTATTCTCACTCCAGCCTCCCTGACAGTAGTCACGGTGGTGTTATTCTCACTCCAGCCACCCTGACAGTAGTCACGGTGGTGTTATTCTCACTCCAGCCTCCCTGACAGTAGTCACGGTGGTGTTATTCTCACTCCAGCCACCCTGACAGTAGCCACGGTGGTGTTATTCTCACTACAGCCTCCCTGATAGTAGTAACGGTGGTGTTATTCTCACTCCAGCCTCCCTGACAGTAGTCACGGTGGTGTTATTCTCACTCTAGCCTCCCTGACAGTTGTCACGGTGGTGTTATTCTCACTCTAGCCTCCCTGACTGTAGTCACGGTGGTTATTCTCACTCCAGACTCCCTGACAGTAGTCACGGTGGTGTTATTCTCACTCCAGCCTCCCTGACAGTAGTCACGGTGGAGTTATTCCCACTCCAGCCTCCCTGACAGTAGCCACGGTGGTGTTATTTCCAATTCAGCCTCCCTGACAGTAGCCACGGTGGTGTTATTCCCTCTCCAGCCTCCCTGACAGTAGCCACGGTGGTGTTATTCCCACTCGAGCCTCCCTGACAGTAGTCAAGGTGGTGTTATTCCCACTCCAGCCTCTCTGACAGTAGTCACGATAGTGTTATTCCCACTCCAGCCTCCCTGACAGTAGTCACGGTGGTGTTACTCCCACTCCAGACTCCCTGACAGTAGTCAGGGTGGTGTTATTCCCACTCCAGCCTCCCTGACAGTAGTCAGGGTGGTGTTATTCTCACTCTAGCCTCCCTGACAGTTGTCACGGTGGTGTTATTCTCTCTCTAGCCTCCCTGACAGTAGTCACGGTGGTTATTCTCACTCCAGACTCCCTGACAGTAGTCACGGTGGTGTTATTCTCACTCCAGCCTCCCTGACAGTAGTCACGGTGGAGTTATTCCCACTCCAGCCTCCCTGACAGTAGCCACGGTGGTGTTATTTCCAATTCAGCCTCCCTGACAGTAGCCACGGTGGTGTTATTCCCTCTCCAGCCTCCCTGACAGTAGCCACGGTGGTGTTATTCCCACTCGAGCCTCCCTGACAGTAGTCAAGGTGGTGTTATTCCCACTCCAGCCTCTCTGACAGTAGTCACGATGGTGTTATTCCCACTCTAGCCTCCCTGACAGTAGTCACGGTGGTGTTACTCCCACTCCAGACTCCCTGACAGTAGTCAGGTGGTGTTATTCCCACTCCAGCCTCCCTGACAGTAGTCACGGTGGTGTTATTCCCTCTCCAGCCTCCCTGATAGTAGTCACGGTGGTGTTATTTCCACTCCAGCCTCCCTGACAGTAGTCACGGTGGTGTTACTCACACTCCATCCTCCCTGACAGTAGTCACGGTGGTGTTATTCCCACTCCAGCCTCCCTAACATTAGTCACGGTGGTGTTACTCCCACTCCAGACTCCCTGACAGTAGCCACGGTGGTGTTAATCTCACTCCAGCCTCCCTGACAGTAGCCACGGCGGTGTTATTCCCACTAAAGCCTCCCTGACAGTAGTCACGGTGGTGTTATTCCCTCTCCAGCCTCCCTGACAGTAGTCACGGTGGTGTTATTCCCACTCCAACCTCCCTGACAGTAGTCACGGTGGTGTTACTCCCACTCCAGCCTATGTGACAGTAGCCACTGTGGTGTTATTCCCACTCCAGCATTACTGACAACAGCCACGGTGGTATTCCCACTCCAGCCTTATCGACAGTAGCCACGGTGGTATTATTCCCACTCCAGTCTTATCGACAGTAGCCACGGTGGTATTATTCCCACTCCAGCCTTATCGACAGTAGCCACGGTGGTATTATTCCCACTCCAGCCTTACTGACTGCAGCCTCTCTGCTAGGAGTCATTTGTGTTCATTAGCATTAATGAAAATTGGATGAACAGTATTGTTCATATTGATAATTAACTCACCATATATAACATTGTTTCAGTCCCTGCGGGATCCCAGCAAGGTATCCCCGTAAGGCATATAACCAGCCACATGTATCCTACTGTTCTTCTGTTTTCCTGTACTGTTGTTCTGTGTTACTGCACTGCTCTTCTGTGTCACTGTACTTTGCTGGTCTTCTGTGTTACTGTACTGGTCTTCTGTGTCACTGTACTTTGCTGGTCTTCTGTGTTACTGTCCCGGGCTGGTCTTCAATGTTACTGTACTGTACTGGTCTTCTCTGTTACTGTATTGATCTTCTGTGTTACTGTACTGTACTGGTCATATGTGATACTGTACTGGTCTTCTGTGTTACTGTAATGGTCTTCTGTGTTACTGTACTGTCCTGGTCGTTTGTGTTACTGTACTGTGCAGGTCTTCTGTCTTTCTGTACTGTGCTGTGTTACTGTTCTCTGCTGGTGCTCTGTGTTACTGTAGTGCTCTTCTGTGTTACTGTACTGTACTGTTCTTATATGTTACTGAAGTGGTCTTCTGTGTTATTGTACTGTGTTGGTTTTGTGTGTTACTGTACTGTTCTTCTCTGAATCTGAAGTGTTCCTCTGTGTAACTGTACAGCACTGGTTTTCAGTGTTACTCTAATGTGCTGGTCCTGTGTTGCTGTACTGTTCTTTTGTGTTACTGTAGTGTTCTTCTGTGTTACTGTATTGGTCTTCTCTGTTACAGTATTGTTCTTATGTGTTACTGTACTGTACTTCTGTGTTACTGTGCTGTTCTTCTGTGTTACTGTGCTGGTCTTCTGTGTTACTGTACTGTACTGCTCTTTTGTGTTACTGTACTGTACTAGTCTTCTGTATTGTACTTTATTGTACTGGTCTTCTCTGTTAATGTATTGTACTGTTCGTTAGTGTTACTGTACTGTCCTTCTGTGTCATTCTACTGGTCTTTGCGTTACTGTACTGTTCTCCTGTTACTGTGCTGTAGTGGTTTTCTGTGTTATTGCACTGTACTTCTTTGTTACTTTACTGTTCTTCTGAGTTACTGTAATGTACTGTTATTTGTTACTGTACTTCGCTGGTATTTTGTGTAACTGTACTGTTCTTCCGTGTTACAGTAGTGTTCCTCTGTGTAACTCTACTGCATTGATTTTCTGTGTTACTCTAATGTGTTCGTCTTCTGTGTTACTGTACTGTACTGTGTTACTGTAGTGTTCTCCTGTGTTACTGTACTGTACTGGTCTTCTCTCTTACTATACTGCTTCTAAGTGTTACTGTACTGAACAGGTCTTCTGTGTTACTGTACTGGTCTTCTGTGTTAATGTACTTTGCTGGTCTTCTGTGTTACTGTACTATGCTGGTCTTCTGTGTTACTGTACTATGCTGGTCTTCTGTGTTACTCTACTGTGCTGGTCTTCTGAGTTTCTGTTCTTTTCTGGTCTTCTGTGTTACTCTACTGTTCTTGTGTGTTACTGTACTGTTTCGGGATTCTGTGTTACTGTTCTGTTCTTCTGTGTTAGTGTACTGTTCTTCTGTGTTACTGTACTGTATTGTTCTTCTGTGTAACTGTAGAGTTCTTAAGTGAAACTGTACTGTCCTGGTTTTCTGTGTTTTTGTACTCAGCTGGTCCTGTGTTGGTTTGTCCCTTATTACTTTGATAGTAAGGTTCTCACTACATGTTCTAGTGTGGGGTAGCTTTTTACTTAATGACCTTATCTGTCTAGGGGTAATACTTACACCATGGCTGATCATCTTGAGTGTCTGATATCCTCTCACCAGCCCTCTTCACAGGTTATGTAAACTACTACTATAAAAATATAACTGTATTCTAAATAGATATGTACAGAATTACAGCAATCACATTTTCAAAACAAAAATCTACACACTCCATAGCTAGCTGTTCTCCCACATGGTGCACCTCAGCAACTTTGTCTTTCTCTCTTCTTGACTAACTCTGGGCTAACCAGTGTTTTGACACACTTTAGTCACCCTGGGTATGGTGGCCACAACTTAAGTTATAAAAACTCACCCCTGGAGCACACATAATGCCCCAAAAGAAGATAGAAGAAGGACCCAGAGGTCCTGCCATGTCAACAGAGAGAGAGAGGGAGGAGCCTAGCTAAACTCCTCCCACCAAAACAAAAGACTGTTGCCAAGCACAATTCTCTTGTTACCACAATTCTACCACACTTTAATTTACTTTTACAAAAAGAAATACAACTTTATAAACTACTTATTTAAATCGTGTGTTTGTGTGTCTATAGTATAACCTATTATATTGAGAAAAAGGCTTGACCCAGCTGCCTCTCAGTCCTAAGGGTGATCAGCCCTTATGACATTTAGAACTGAGTCCCCATCAATTCAATATAATTAGGTATTCCAGAGTAAATGTTACTTATAAATACATGTTGGGTCCTATAGCCCCATAACAGTTACTGTACTGGTCTTCTGTGTTACTGTACTTTGCTGGTCTTCTGTGTTACTGTAATATGCTGGTCTTCTGTGTTACTCTACTGTGCTGGTCTTCTGAGTTTCTGTTCTTTTCTGGTCTTCTGTGTTACTCTACTGTTCTTGTGTGTTACAGTACTGTTTCGGGATTCTGTGTTACTGTTCTGTTCTTCTGTGTTTCTTTACTGTTCTTCTGTGTTAGTGTACTGTTCTTCTGTGTTACTGTACTGTACTGTTCTTCTGTGTAACTGTAGAGTTCTTCAGTGAAACTGTACTGTCCTGGTTTTCTGTGTTTTTGCACTCAGCTGGTCCTGTGTTACTGTACTGTTCTTCTGTGTTACTGTACTTTACTGGTCTTCTCTGTTGCTGTACTGTTCTTCTGTGTTACTGTACTTTTCTTGTGTGTCACTGTACTTAACTGATTCTCTGTGTTACTGTAATGAACTGGTTCTCTGTGTTACTATACTGTTCTCCAGTGTTACAGTACTGTACTGGTCTAGTGTGTTACTTTACTGGTCTTCTCTGTTATTGTACTGGTCTTCTGTGTTACTGAACTTTGAAAGGTCTTGTGTGCTACTGTACTGTGCTGGACTTCAGTATTCCTGAACAGTTCTTCCGTGTTACTTGCAGTGTTCCTCTGTGCAACTGTTCTGTAATGGTTTTCTGTGTTAATGTACTGTTCTTCTGTGTTATTGTAGTGTTCTACTGTTCTGGTATTTTCTGTTACTCTTCTAATTTATGTGATACTATACTGAACACGTCTACTGTGTTACTGTACTGTGCTGGTATTATGTGTTACTGTACTGTACTGTACTGGTCTTCTCTGTTACTGTACTGTACTGGTTTTCTGTGTTACTGTACTGTACTGGTCTTCTGTTTAACTGTACTTTTCTTGTTTGTTACTGTACTATTTTGCGTTATTTTACTGTTCTGTGTTACTGTACTGTAATCTGAGTTACTGTACTGAACTGTTATTCTGTGTTACTGTATTGTATGGTCTTCTGTTTAACTGTACTTTTCTTGTGTTACTGTACTGAACAGGTCTTCTGTGCTACTGTACTGGTCTTCTGTGTTACTGTACTGTGCTGATCTTCTGTGTTAAAGTATTGCACTGGTCTTTTGTGTTACTGTATTGTTCTTCAGTGTTACTGTAGTGTTCCTCTGTGTAACTGTACTGTACTGGTTTTCTGTGTTACTGTACTGTTCTTCAGAGATACTGCAGTGTTCTTTTGCGTTACTGTACTGTACTGGTCTTCTCTTTTTCTGTATTTTTTCTATGTGTTACTGTACTGAACAGGTCTTTTGTGTTACTGTACTTTGCTGCTCTTCTGTGTTACTGTACTTTGCTGGTCTTATGCGTTACTGTACTGAGCTGGTCTTCTGTGTTACTCTACTGAGCTGGTCTTTTGTGTTACTGTACTGTGCCGGTCATCTGTGTTACAGTGCTGTGCTGGTCTTCTGTGTAACTCTAATGAATTTATGTGTTACTGTACTGTTCTTCTGTGTTACTGTACTACACTGTTCTTCTGTGTTACTGTACAGTATTCTGTGTTACTGTACTGGTCTTCTGTGTTACTGTACTGTGCTAATCTTAAGTGTTACTGTACTGTATTGGTCCTTTGTGTTAAAATATTGTACTGGTGTTCTCTGTTAATGTACTGTACTGGTCTTCTGTGTTTCTGTACTGTTCCTTAATGTTACTGTACAGTTCTTTAGTGTTTTTGTTCAGTTCTTTTGCGGTCTTCTACTTGTCATTTGTGTTATTGTTCTGTTCTTCTGTGTTACTGTACTGTACCTGTCTTCTGTGTTACTGTACTGTACCTGTCTTCTGTGTTACTGTACTGTACCTGTCTTCTGTGTTACTGTACTGTATTCTGTGTTACTGCACTGCACTGGTCTTCTCTGTTACTGTAGAGTTCTTCCGTGTTACTGTACTGAACAAGTCTTCTGTGTTACTGTACAAGTCTTCTGTGTTACTCTTTTGGTCTTCCGTGTTTCTGTACTTTCCTGATGTTCTGTGTTATTGTTCTTTGCTGGCCTTCTGTGTTACTCTACTGTGCTTGTATTCTGTGTTATTGTACTGTGCTGCTCTTCTGTGTTACTGTACTGTTCTTTAGTGTTACTGTACTGTTCTTCTGTGTTATTTTACTAGTCTTTTGTGTTACTGTACTGTTCTTCTGTGTTACTGTACGATACTGGCCTTCTGTGTTACTGTACTGTTCTTTAGTGTTACTGTACTGTTCTTCTGTGTTATTTACTAGTCTTTTGTGTTACTATACTGTTCATCAATGTTACTTTACTGTTCTTCTGTGTTACTGTTCTGTACTGGTCTTCTGTGTTACTTAACTGTGCTGGTCTTCTGTGTTACAGTGCAGTGCTGGTCGTTTGTGTAACTGTACTGTTCTTTTGTGTTACTGTATTGTGATCTGTGTTACTGTACTGTTCTTCTTTGTTACTGTACTGTTCTGTTCTTCTGTGTTAATGTACTATACTGGTCATCTCTGTTACTGTACAGCTCTTCTGTGTTACTGTATTGTACCGGTCTTCTGTGTTACTGTACTGTACTGGTCTTCTGTGTAACTGTACTGTTCTTGTGTGTTACTGTACTGTATTCCGTGTTACTGTACTCTTCTTCTGTGTTACTGTACTATTCTGGTCTTCTGTGTTACTGTAGAGAACAGGTCTGTGTTACTCTACTGGTCTTCTGTGTTACAGTGTTGTGCTCTTTGTCTGTGTAACTGTACTGTTCTTCTTTGTTACTGTACTCTACTGTTCTTCTGTGTTACTGTTCTGTCCAGGCCTTCTGTGTTTCTGTATTGTGCTGGTATTCTGTGTTACTGTACTGTGCTCGTCTTCTGTGTTACAGTGCTGCGCTGGTCTTCTATGTAACTGTGCTGTTCTTGTGTGTTACTGTACTGTTCATCTGTGTTACTGTACTGTATTCCGAGTTACTGTACTGTTCTTCTACGTTACTGTACTGTTCTCTTCTACTTTGTTACTGTACTGTATTCTGTGTTACTGTACTATACTGTTCTTCTGTGTTACTGTAGAGAACATTTCTGTGTTACTGTACTCGTTATCTGTATTAATCTACTGGTCTTCTGTGTTACTGTACTATGCTGATCTTAACATAAGAACTTAAGAAAGATGGAACCTATTTTTAAAACTATGTAACGTTTTAGCCTGAATAACTGTACTCGGGAGCTTGTTCCACTCATCCACAACTCTATTACCAAACCAATGCTTTCCTATATCCTTCCTGAACCTGAATTTTTCCAACTTGAAACCATTGCTGCGAGTCCTGTCTTGGCTGGAAATTTTCAGCACGTTATTTACATCCCCATTATTTATTCCTGTTTTCCATTTATACACCTCGATCTTCTGTGTTACTCTCCTGTACTGTACTGGTCATCTGTGCTACTGTAGTCTGCTGGTCTTCTGTGTTACAGTACTGTACTGGTCTTCTGTGTCACTGTACTGTTCTTCTGTGTTACTTCACCGTTTTTTAGTGTTTGTGTACTGTTCTTTTGTGTTAGTTTATTGTACTGGTCTTCTCTGTTACTCTACTGGTCTTCTGTGTTACAAAACAGTTCTTCTGTGTTAGGGTACTTTTGTTCTGTGTTATTCTACTGGTCTTCTGTGTTACTATACAGTTCTTCTGTGTTACAGTACTATACGGGTCTTCTGTGTTACTGTACTGTTCTCCTGTGTTATTGTACTATACTAGTCTTTTGTGTTACTCTACTATACTGGCCTTCTTTGTTACTGTACTGTTCTTTAGTGTTACTTTTCTGTTCTTCTGTGTTACTCTACTTCTCTTGTGTGTTGCTGTATTGTACTGGTCTTCTGTGTAACTGGACTGTTCTTGTGTGTTAGTCTACGGTTCTTCTGTGTTGATGTATTTGTTCTGTGTTACTGCCTTCCAACTCTAGTTTGTCCAGTACAGCGAATTTTCTATTCATCACAATCTGATTAGCAGTTGGAGCCATTCATTACATCTTGGAATGTATTGGTCGTTGTATTTGAGGTTAGCGAGGTTTCTATTCATCGAGTATTGTTTCTCTGTGGATGAAAGAGAACACAGTCATTGAATGACAATGGTCATCCTCTACTGTGCTCGCTCATATAAATCATCCATCCTTAATTTACTAGAGGAAGCATCTGCACCAATTATATCTGTGATATGACGAAGAGGCAAAAGTCTTTCCCACCAGAAGGGAACTGAAACAAAAAGTCACTGAGAGAATAATCTCCGTGGAGACACCACGATCAAGGAGAGGTATACTACTAGTTGACTTGATTCATCTTATACGTAACAAACGAACCGCTACCTAAACTCTTTTACCAACAGAGTTCTGCGAGCACTCTATTTCCAACAGAAACCTACCAGAGGTCTTCTACCAACAGTCTCATAGTAACAATCTTTGCAGTAGTATTCTTCCAATATCGTCCAGACTTATGCACTTGAATCCTACCAACAGAATCCTAAGAAAAGAATCCTGCCAATAAGATTTCTATCAGATATTTACCAAACAGATTACATACAGTGTTATTAACTCTTGTGTAGCAGACAGACTTTATACACATCACTATACAACGATGGTGGTGAAAAAACACGTAACAGCAGAGGGGAACTTTCCCCTTTCCTCTTTCCTTTATATAATATATATATATATATATATATATATATATATATATATATATATTATATATATATATATATATATATATATATATTATATATATAATATATATATATATATTATATATATATATATTATATATATATATATATATATATATATATATATATATATATATATATATATATATAATATATATATATAGGTCGTGCCGAATAGGCAGAACTTGCGATCTTGGCTAAATAGCAACGCTCATCTTGCCATATAGGACAAGTGAAAATTTGTGTATGCAATAATTTCGCCAAAATCATTCTTAACCCAATGAAAAAAAATATATTTCACTGTGTTTGTTTAGTATTAAATTATTGTAAACAAATCTAAAATATATTTAGTTGGGTTAGGCTAAAATAAATTGTTCTTGTTATAATAAGGTTAGGTAAGTTTTCTAAGATTCTTTTGTAGCAAAATTAAAATTTTTTACATTATCATTAATGAAAAAATATATCTTCAAAAGTATATGATAAAGTTTTAGAAAGGACTTAATTTTAAAGGAGTTCTTGCTAATTGACCAGTTTTACATATTCGGCACGACATATATATATATATATATATATATATATATATCTTCAACCAAACCAGCTTGGCTTTGGGGTCTCTCAAGGAAGTGAAGCAGCGGTTCATGCAACAAGGGCATATATCAACAACCTGCCTGAGGACAATGCAGTGGTAAAATTAGATTTCAAGAATGCGTTCAATCTCCTAAAAAGGGAAAAAGGGGGATTAGAGCAGTAAAAGAACATTTCCCTGGTCTTTTCCCCTTTTTGTTTCAGCGGGGGTTAGAAAGGAAAATTCAATGCTTTTTTTTTGGGAGAGAAATAAAATCACTTCATCGGAGGGGTGCCCCAACAAGGAGATCCTTTTAAAACCCCATTTCTCTTCTGTTTTTGCACTTGGGGAAAAATCACATTCAGACTGACCAGCGAGCTAAAAAATTTTGGTCCTAATGTTTGGCCCACACTAGCAGGTAAAAAGGATCCCTCCTACATGACCTTACACAGGTAATGCCGGGGGAAAACAGAAAGGGGTCTCATCCTGAACCCAAACCAAATGTGAAATCATCTCAGTAAAGTCAACAATTGAAAAAAATGCAGTGAGATAAAAACTCCCCGGGAGCAGCAGTCATTCCCCCCACAAATGTGTCTTGTAGGAGCACCTCGGGAAAAGCAATGCCATTGACAAAATTTCCCTCAGGAAAAAATTTGGGGAAGAGAAAAAGGAGAATGGAAAACGAATGGGCAATCTGGACACCCACGATCCCCTTGTACCTTCCCCACAAAGTGTTTTGAGTTGCCCGGGTTAAACATTTTTCCCAAAGGGTTGCACTTCAAAATGAAAACCCCTTTATGCACGAATATGACATTTATTCTGGGGCAGTTTTTACAAAAGGGTATTTAAACCTTACTCTAGAAGAGGGCAGTGGAACCAAGTTTACACTTCCAGTCAGACTAGGGGGCTTTGGGCCCCCGAAAGTCATCACAGATTGCTTACCTCCCTTTTCTGCCCCTCGTGTTTTTGCACCCAGAGAGCTTTGTGGGCAGCGATTCCCCCTGAAATCTTAGGGACAAGATTGGAGCCGGGCCCAAAAATTCTTTGCCCGGAGCAATGATCGGGGAAAATCTAACGGGCTCAAAACCAGACCTGCTTCCCCCAAAAACTACAAAACCAATCCCCACTGGGTGGGCCAATTGTGGAAAATATAGCCTCAACGTTTTCTTCCCGGGTGTGTAGGAAGGATTTGAGCCCCCCTGCTGGGAGTGAGAGCCCCCCATGCTGGGGACTTTTTTGTTGGCTGTTTTCCCCAAATCCGCCTTGGCAAAAGGCCCCGACCCACGACCATTTCCCCATCGGTGTTGCCCTTCACTTGCCCCCCCTATTCTCGCCGGAAAACAGGTGTATTTGTGGCAGGGGAAGCAGCAGGCCGATTTTGGGTACCCTGGTCTTTTTGTGCCGTAAAAACCGGGAAAGATTGCAAGGGCATGAGGAGGGTTTTTAATTTAAAATTATCAAGAGGAGCCTCACAACAGCTGGAAAGCCCACAGGGGGAGCCACCCCCCAAATATGCAAAAATCTGAGGCAAACCAGAAACGTCCCGATGGTACCCCTTCAAGGGCCCGGGCAGTTTGGGAAAACAGGGGGTGGGGCCCATACCCTGGGCATTACCTTGGGTTTATACCTATCTCCAATACACCAGGGGGGGAAGGGGGGCAGGGTGCCAGCTTTTGGGAGTCCCAAAAGTCTAAAAATTTTTTTGGGGGGGGAACTTGCCCCTCATTATATTTTGTTCCCATAGGGTCAGAGACCCTGGCTCATGGGGAAAGAGTGCATTAATTTTCCCTTAAAGGAAACTGGGAAAAAGGGCTCATTTAGGGTTTAAAAGGGGTCCCCGGGCAGCTAGTTTTTTTGTTCCCCGGGGTCAGCGCGGGGTGTTCAAAGGGGTTTAAACATGCTGATTTTTGGGGCCCCGCCCCAGCTCTGAGGGGCTGTTTAGAAATTTTTGCCTTTTAAAAAACGGTTTATAAAAAACACGTAACAACATGTAATATTTATTTTATATGCCACCCTTTTAAAATCAACAAGTATCTCTTAAATCTTTTGTTTCCATATTATGTAATAAAAAATTTTATTGGTAAAAAAAAAAAAGTTTAAAAAAAATGGGGGTGGTTTGGGGAAGGGAAAAAATTCAAAAAGGCTTAAAGGGAAAAAATCCCAAAAAATTTTTCCCTTGAAAACCTTTTTTTCCATTTTTTATTTTTTATTACACACCGGGGGGGGGATTTTCCCCCCAAGGGAGGGTGGCCCCAAAAAGAAAAACTTTCACCCCCATTTTACTCCATTTACTGTCCTTTCCCCAAAAGGGTGTTTAACTTTCAGTTTTTTTTTTAAAGGGAACAAAACACCCCTCCTTCAGAGTGCAGGCAAGTAAATTCCCATCTCCAGGAATCAAGGGCCCGGGGGGTGCCGGGGGTTCCCCGAATCCCTTCATAAATGTTACTTTGCTCACCTAAACAGCACGTCAAGTAAAAAAAACCTTTGTTCCATTCTCCAAAAACCGCTCCGCTGCCTGCGGAAGTCCAAGCCCCCTCGCACCAAAAACCCCCTTTTACCCCCTCCCCCCAAACCCCTTTCCCTAGGCCGCCCCCTACCCCGCCCTTCCTTCCACACAGACGATCCCTTTTAAAGTTTTTCTGTTTCGCCCTTTCTCTTTTACTGTCAAAACCCCACCCAAAACCCTTCCTCGCCCTCTGGAAAAACAGTTTTGGAAATCCCGCACCTCCTCCTAATTCCAAACTACAAAATTTCCGCATTATATTCACCCCCAAACATTCCCCTCAAACATGACATCTCCATGCCTCCAGCCTTTCCTCGCTGCAAACATTCATACCCACGTTCACACCCTTTAAAAGAGCGTTGGGTTTAAAAACATCTCTCATACCCCCCTCTTTGCCTCCAAGGCAAGTTTTTTTTCCCACGACCCCAAAAGGCACCACTCACTCTTTTTCCCCATAAATTTTATGATCACTTCTTTCATAGACCCTCGTTCACGTACTCCCAAATATCTGAATACATTCACCTCCCATACCCCTTTCCCCCCAATCTGATATTAATCTTTCATCACCAATCTTTTTGTTATCCCCATAACCTTCTCTTTCCTGTTTTTACCTTTAATTTTTTCTTCTTTTGCCCCCTACCCAAAATTTTATCCACCAAACTCTGCAAATTCTTTCGAATCTCCCCCAAGAGCACGTGTCATCAGCAAAAGCAGCCTGTGACAAAATCCCACTTTGTGGGTTCTTTATCTTTTAAATCCCCTCTTGCCAAGACCCCTCGCATTTACTTCTCTTTCAACCCATCTATAAATTATTAAACAACCAAAGGTGACATCAACATCCTTGTCTAAGGCCCACTTTTACTGGGAAAAATTTTTTTCTTTTTACTTCTCTAAATTTTAGCCTAATATCCTCGTAAAAACTCTAAATGCTTTCTAACCTACCCCTACACCATACATTGCAACATCTGCCCATTCCCCCCCTACCCCCCTGTCTAGGCCTTTTTCCCAAAACCATAAATGCCACAAAGACCTTTTTACTTATCTAAATACTTTCACTTATATGTTTCACTGTAAACCCTGGTCCACACCCCCCCTCCTTTTCCCCTAAGCCTCCTTGTTCATTGCTATCCTATTCTCGTTTTTACTCTTAATTCTTTCAATTTTAACTCTACCCAACACTTTACCAGGGACACTCAAAAAGACTTATCCCCTATAATTTTTGCCCTCTCTTTTACCCCTTTGCCTTTTTACAAAAGGGAATATGCATGCTTCTGCCAACCTAGGTACCTTTCCCTTTCCATACATTTATTAAAAATTTCAACCCCCACCCCAAAATATCCCCCCCTGCTTTTAACATTTTTCTTTATCCCCTCAATCCGGTGCCTTACCCCCTTTCATTTTGCTACTGCCTCACGAACTTCCCCCCCAAACGGGTCTTTCCCCCTCCTAAAGATGTTATTCTCCTTTCCCATACCGAAATCACAGCTTCCCCATCTTCATCAAATTTAAAAAATTCTCAAAAATATTCCTTCCATCTTCCCCAAAAACCTCTAAATCTCCATTAATAATCTCCTTCCTTTTTTTTAAATAAAAATCCATTTGTTCTCTAGCTTTTTAACTTTTAATCTCACCCAAAAAACTTTTTTATTTTAACAAAATTTGTTGAAAATCTCACCCCTCTCTCATTGCTCTTTTTCATTGTTTCACCACTCTCTTAATTTCCTTTTTCTCCAATCTCTTCCCTCCTTGCATCACTTCTACTTTGTAAAAACTTCTCATATGCTAACTTTTTTCTCCCTTACTATTTCCTTTTCATCATCATTCACCAAACGTCCTCTTCCCCCCCTCACCCCCTTTCCTGTAAACCCAAAAAACCCTTTTGCTGAACAAACCCAAACTACTTTTTAAAAACCCCCCCATACCCCCTTGACCCCCTTTCCTAGCTCTCATTAGCCTCTATCCTCCAAAACTGTTTTTATCTTTCCCTAACGCCTCCTTTTAGTTTTAAACCTTCACCTCTCTTTCCCGATGCTTCTTTCTCCTTTTATCCCACTACCTTTTTCTCTCGTGTAGTACAAAAAGAAAAAAGATTAATATCGTGGCCCCCCCTATAAACATGAAATCCTAAATTTTACTCAACAGTCTTTTATCTCCAATACATAATCCAACAAACACTGTATTTCGCCCTACATCATACGTGATATTTTTTATCCTCTTTTTTTTAAAATATGTTTACCTATAAAATAAAAACCCCCTTTTATACAAAGTTCAACAAAAGGGGTCCCTTATCATTTTACACCCGGGCCCCCAAACTTACCCCCTATCCATTAATATATAAATATTAAATTTTTAAAAATTAAATATAATATATATATATTTAATATATATATATATTATATATATATTATATATATAATATAAATATATAAAATTAATATTTATAAATATATATATATATATAAATTTAAATATAATATATATATATATAATTATTAATATATTTAAAAATATATATTTTTTTAAATTATATATATATATATATTTAAAAAATATAATTTCGGTTGTTTTTATCAACAACCCGCCTGAGGAAATGCAGTGGAAAATTAGATTTCAAGAAAGCGTTCAAACTCCTAAAAGACGTGGTTTCCGTACAAGAACATTTCCCTGGGCTCTTCCCCTTTTTGTTTCAGGGGGTATAGCAAGGAAAATGCTTCCTTTGGAGAATAAAATTACTTCATGGGAGGGTGTCCAAAAAGGGAGATCCTTTGCCCCTTTTTCCCCTTCTGTATAGCATTGGGAAATCCGTCAGACTGCCCAGCGAGAAAAACATCTGTTCCTTGATGGGGGCAAAGCGGGTACAAAAGAGTCCCCCTACATGACTTACACGGGTAATGACAGGGGGACAGGAAATGGTTCATCCTGAATCCATCCAAAGTGAAATCATCTCATCATCAACAAGTATAAATGCAGTGAGAAAAAAACTCCCCGGACGCAGCATGCCCCCACAAATAGTGCCCCTTTGCTAGGAGCACCCTGGGAACAATGCCATTGACACAATTTCGGAAAAAAATTTGGAAGGTTTAAAGGGGAGGGAACAACGAATTAGGCAATCGGACACCCACGACCCTTGTACCTTCTCACAAATGCTTGAGCTGCCCGGTTGACATATTCCTAAGATGTGCACCTTCATATATAACCAATACTGCACAAATTTGACAATCTGGGGGCAGATTTTTTCGAATACTTAATTTTACTCAAAAAAGACGGGCAGTGGACCAAAGCTACCTTCCGCAGCTAGGAGGCATTGGGGTGTCCGCAATCACCAGATTGCGTTCCCTGTTTTTCTGCCCGTGTATTCATCCAGGGCTTGTACAGCGATTCTCCCGAACATCTTAGGGACAAGATGGGAGCCAGGAC
The DNA here is from genome assembly GCF_026875155.1 of Cherax quadricarinatus. NCBI lineage: Eukaryota > Metazoa > Arthropoda > Malacostraca > Decapoda > Parastacidae > Cherax > Cherax quadricarinatus. The sequence continues at coordinate 82,670,859 of NC_069400.1, read as the reverse complement.
CAAAAAATTCATTGACGGGCAATGATCGGGGAAATAAAAAGGGGCTCGGAGCCAACCTCCCCCCCAAAAATACAAACAATCGCACGGGGATGGCCCAATAGGGAAAATTTTGCCTCAACAATGTTTCAGATGGTCGGGGAAGGAAAAGCCCGCCTGCTGGCGTGAGAGCCCCTCATGGGGGGACTTTCTGTTGGCTGTTCCCAAAAACCCCAGCCTTGGACACGCTCGACCCCGACCATCCGCATGGTGTTGCCCTTCGACTTGCCCCCCCTATTCCGCCGAACACAGGTGTTTTTTGTGGCATAAAGCGCAGACCGTTCGGGACCATGGTTTGTTGCCGTAAATCCGAGGGAAAGATTGCAAGACATAGGGGGTTAATAATTTTATAAAGAGGAGCCTCACCACGGGGATCCCCCAGCATAAGGGAGCCACCCCAACATGCAATTGGGGCAGCCAAAAGCGCCCAGAGGGAATCACCCTTAAGCCTGGACGATGGAACAGGTGGGTGGGACTATTCATGGCATCTCCCTTTGGCGATACCTATCCCAATACCAAGGGGGAAAGGAGGGGCGTCCCAGTTTGGGGAGTCCCAAAAGTCTAGAAATATGGAGAACTTGCCCTCATTATTTTTTGTTCCCATGGGCTCAAGACCCTTGGCTATGGGAAAGAGTGCATCTAAATTCCTTTTAAGGAGTGGGAAAAAAAACCATCAGGGAACTAGGGCCCAGGGCAGCTAGTTTTCTGTTCAGCGGCCAGTGCGGCTGTTAAAAAGGGGAAATGCCTGCTGTTTTTGGGGCACACGCCCCAGCTTTTGGAGCTGGGTGAGATTTTTTCCTTTTAAAAACGGTGAACACACTAACAACTGTTAAAATATTTATAAATTAAAAAAAAATTTGTAAAAATAAAAAATTTTAAATATATAATTATATAATATTAAAATTATAAATATATATATATATTTATATTATTTTTGCCACCTTTTTAAAACAACAATGTATCTCTTAAATCTTTTGTGCCTTTATGTAAAAAAAATTCCATTGGAAAAAAAAAATAGTTTAAAAGATGGGGGGGTAGGGGAAGTGGAATATTCAAATGGGTTTTAGGAAAAATCCAAATTTCTTCCTTGAAGCCTTTTTATCCACTTTTCCGAGGCAAAGGGGGCCCACAATTTACACCCGAGGTGGACCCCACCATTATATATTTTATATATAAAAATTTATATATATATAAATATATATATATATAATAAAATATATTATATATTATATTTGTGTGTTGGGGGCACAGAGTTTTAAAAAGTCTGTTAATAAAGCTGTGTTTATGGTACAAATGGGCTACTGATGGCTTGCTTTGTATAAAATTTCTTTCCCAAAAAGTCGTGACATTTTAAACACTTTAAACCACAGGTGACATCACACAACATTATCAAAGACCCTGTTTTTCTGAGGTAAAAATTTTTCCCCCTTTCTTGCGGAGGGGGGGAGGTGTAAATTTTATGCACTGGGCCAGGGAGGTATAACATTTTTAGGGGTGAAGAAGAACAGGAAGGAAATTTGGGGGGGGATTGAGGCGTTTACATCCAAAAAAAAAAAGGGGGGGTAAAACAGCTGGAAGGATGGATCATGACAGAAATGTTAAAGGGGGGGGAGATATGTGTTGGAGTTTTGGTATTTTGTTTTAATAAATGAATGAAAAAAGGGAAAATTTCCCGGGGCAAGCAGAAGCGGCAAGTTCCTTATAAAAGGAAGGGGGACAAAAAAAATTGTAAAAATTATATGGGAAAATTTACTGATATTCAGATTAATGTAGGGGAGGTTTTTTTTTTGAAAGTTGACAACCAGTAAGCTTCATGGACACATTTTTAATCTACAACAAGAAACATTCCTCACCGGCAAATGTTGACGAAGCCTACAGCCCCGCCTGGTTTGGCTTTTTTTTAAGAGGCTGCTACTGCTAAGTACAAAGCATGGCGAAGGTAAAAGAGACATCCTCCCCCTTAACGGAAAATCCCACACGCAAAACCCGTAGGCTATGGGTGTGTTCAAAATGAGCCCTTGCAAAATGGAGGGGGAACACTAAAGAAAGCTAGCATAGGTAGGGTAGGCTCCAAAACCTGGTGGTCCCGTTCAAGGACAAAACAAGGTTTTGCCTTTTTGAACATTTCCCCCTCTAAATCGACAGGATGGGACCACCTTACAATATCAAGAAAGGCGGACCTCTTTGCTGAACACTTTGCTAACAAAAGCCAGTACCCGACCAGCAAGGGAACCCCCCCCTGGCTAAAATGCAAGAACTGTGCAAAACGTCAGGGTGAAAAATAAGGCAGGAGGGGGGGCATTTTTTCTTAAATGCTTGACCAAGAAAAGGCTGGGCCCCAGACAAGTTTTACCCCAAGATTGTTGAGAAGATGTGCAGACCAGCTACAGCACCTCTAACCGCAACTTTTTTGAAACCCCGCCTTACCGTGAAAGGGCCCCTCTCCCATGGAAAGAGGGAAATTATCCCCGTAACAAAAGAAGACAGGCAAGAAATCAGAAATACAGCAGTGACTCCCTTCAATCACGGAAGATCTGGACAATAATCTCAAGACAAATGACGGTTTTTTGCTACCATCATACTTTTTTATCGTCTATGGCCAGGAAAGATTACCGCTGCTGATTGTTATTAAACCCTCCACTAAATGGGGACCCGTCACGGATGAATCCAATTCAGCTGTTGGGAGCACTGGGCAGCGGCTCTTTTGACCGGGTTTTGGGACCGGGCCTTTAGCAAAATTTAAGCACTGGGATTGAGGGTCTACGTATGTCCTCCTCGGATTACCTTTAGGTAGATCCCCTAAGTTATTCCAAAGGAACGGAATCCAAGACATCCATTGGGGGCAAGTGTTTCCCAAGGAAGCGTGCTGGGGCCCTATTATGGGAAAGTCTACTTCAACGACCTTTTTCATCCATCCCCCAATCACATCTTGCAGCGATGTACACTGCATTACTTATCCCCAAAAGAAAAAATGCCAGGGTCTAAGCTACATATACCAGCTGAGGTTTTCACTTGGGGAAAAGATTTAAGTAACATTTTTCACCTGAGAAAACCAAAGATGATCGTCTATAGGCCCATGTTGGTAATGCTGCGTGCAGAAGTAAGGTATGAAGGGGTGGTGCTGGCACCTGGAGGAAGAAGTTGATATCCGTGGGGTGAAATTTGACTTCTAAAACTAACATGTAGAATACCTTGTTGTTAAATCTTGCAAACAAAGGCAGCCAGGAGCTATAAAGAACTTCGCCGTATCTCCCCATCTGCTTGGACAGTAGGGGTTCCTGCATGATCCTGTCGAGGAACAAGTTCGCTAACCCATTGTGTATGCCTCCACTTTCTTGGTTTGCCTGTCACCACTTCCACTCTGCGACTGCTTGGACGAAGTAGTAGAGAACTGAGCAAGACGTCTCATCTCTCGACCTGGACCCATCTTGGATAGATTGTCATTTCAGCAGAGCCTTAAACATAGGAGGGATGTGAGTGTCCTTATGTTATGTACAATGGCATATTGTCAAAATACCACACTTGATCCACTGCGAGGACAGCATGAAACAGCTTTTATGCCACTAGATCCGGCAGAAAGCTGCAATCTAACTCTGGCTGTACCTTCTCCAGAAACGTCACTCCATCTGAGATCATTACATACCCAGGATGACTCGAGTATGGAAACACATTCGTACAGCATAATGATGTCAACGAGATAAAGTCTGTTGGATCAAAAGAAATGCTGGCCCCACAGATGGCTCCAACTTCATCCTGTTCTTACTTGTATGTCTCCATACTCAATAAATAAATGATTTCAAATGAGCTGTTGTAGATAACAGCTCTTTTGCTTGCCAATAAAGTTGGAATCTTAAACCTGTAAATAGCCTGTCATATAAAAGATGGGATCACTTTACCTTGTCAAGCCCTGTGTAAAAAAAATAGTAATTAGAGGTAAGACCAGAAGAGAAGGTTTTTCAGATGAGCAAGGACGGCTTTAGTGATGGGTAGGGGATGGTAGATCAGGTGTTTACATTGAAGCATATTTGTGAACAGTATTTGAATAAAGATAGGAAGGTTTTCATTGCATAGATGATTTAGAAAGAGGCATATGTTAGAGTTAGATATGGAAGCAATGAGGTTGGATGTTGCAAGTGTATGGAATAGTTAGTTTGTAAGTTTCTAAATGCAGTTACATGGATTTTTTGTGGATAGTGAAGCTCAGGTTAGGCGTCTGTGTAAGTGAGAAGAAGGAGACTACTTCCCGGTAAAAGTAGGTCTGAGACAGCACGGCCCATGAGTATGTCACAATAGTTGGTTTTTAACATATTATAGATGGGGTTGTAAAGTAATATGATAGGGCGTTGGGCTGAGGGGTGGGATTTAACTATGGGGAATCAAATACATATGGGAGTTTGACACAGTTACTTGTTGCTGATATACTGAGCCTTTTGGGGTTTCTAAAAAAAAGTTATGCAAGGTTAAGTGGAAGAGTTTGAAAGAGTGTGTAATAGGGAGAAAAGTTGGAAAGTGATTTAGATAGAGTAAGGTGTGATGGTATCAAACGTGTAGGACAAAGGAAAAAATGGGATATCACATTGGAGAAAGGGAGTATGAAAGAAGTTAATATTTTCAGATATTTGGGAGTTGACTTGTCAGTGGACGGGTTTATTAAGGATGAGGTAAACCATAGAATTGATGAAGAAGAAAAGGTGAGTGGTGCATTGTGGTACCTGTGGAGATAAAGAACGCTATCCATGGAGGCAAAGAAGTGAATGTACGAGAGTATAGTGGTATCAACACTCTTATATGGGTGTGAAGCATGGGTTCTAATCGTTGCAGCGAGGAGGCGGCTGGAGGCAGTGGAGATGTCGTGTCTTAGGGAAATGTGTTGTGCTAATATTATGCAGAGAATTCATAGTGTGGAAATTAGAAATAGGTGTGGAGTTGCTAGAAGTATTAGAGAGCTGAAGATGGTACGTTGAGATGGTTTGGTCATTTAGAGAGAATGAAACAAAGTAGAATGACTTGGAAAGCGTATAAATCTATTGGGAAAGGAATGTAGGGTAGGGGTCGTCCCCGAAAATGTTGGAGGGAGGGGGTAAAGGAAGTATTTGGGCGAGAGGCTTGGATTTCCAGCAAATGTGTGTAAGCATGTTAGATAGGAATGAATGGAGACGAATGATTTCTAGGACCTGAAGAGCTGCTGGAGTGCCAGCGAAGCCCAGAAGGGTATTTTTTGTGAAGGGATATAGGGAAACCAGTAAGCCGGACTGGAATCCTGGAAATGGGAAGTACAGAGGGGTTTTGGATGTTGGCAGTTTGGAGGGGCGTTTCAACTGTCGTATCTGAGAGCCTCTGCAAAGACAGTGATTATGTATGAGTGACGGTGGAAGTGTTGAATGATGATGAAAGTTTTTTCTTTCTTTTCGGGATTTCACTTTTCTGGGTCATTCTGCCTAGGTGGGAAACGGCCGTACGTGTTGATTATTATATATATATATTATATATACATATATATTATATATATATATTATTATTATATATTCCATATATTATTTTATCATATTTTTATTATATATATATATATATATTATTTATATTTTAATTATATATATATATATATATATATATATATATATATTTATATATTTAAATATATATATATAATATATATATATATAATTATTGTATGTCGTGCCGAATATGTAAAACTGGTCAATTAGCAAAAACTCATTTCAAATTAATTTCTTTCTGAATTTTCTCTTATAGTTTAAAGATATATTTTTTTCATTAGGTTTAATGTAAAAAAATTTAATTTTTCACCAAATGAATCTAGAAAACTTACCTAAACCTTAATTTAACAAGCGCAATTTATTTTAGCTTAACCAACTAATTATATTTTGATTTCTTTTTAAAATTAATTTCTAATACTAAACAAACACAGTGAAATATATTTTTTTTTAGTTAGGTTCGGAATGATTTGGCGAAATTATTGCCTTTACATAATTTTTTCGTTTGCTCTTATTGGCAAGATGTGCGTTGCTATTAAGCCAAGATCGCATGTTCTGCCTATTCCGGCACGGACACACACACACACACACACACACACACACACATAGCACACACACAACACACACACACCACACACACACACACATATATATATATATATATATATATATATATATTTATATATGTATATATTATATATAATATATATTATATTAAATATATTTCGTCCCGAATAGCGCAGGAACTTGCCATCTTGGCTTAATTAGCAACGCTCAATCTTGCCATATAGGACAAGTGAAAAATTTGTTGTATGCAATAATTTCGCCAAAATCATCTGAACTAACGAAAAGAATATATTTCCACCTGTGTTTGCTTAGTATTAAAATTATTGTAAACAAATCTAAACTTTAATTTTGTTAGGTTAGGCTAAAATAAATTGTTGTGTTATTATTATAAGGTTAGGTAAGTTTATAAAGACTTTGGTGCAAAATTAAAATTTTTTAAACATTAACATTAATGCGAAAAAAAATATATCTTTAAACGCAATAAAGAGAAATTTTTTAGCAAAGGACTTAATTTTAAATGAGTTCTTGCTAATTGGACAGTTTTACATATTCGGCACGACATATATATATATATATATATATATATATATATATATATAAAATAAAATATATATATATATATATATATATATAATATATATAATATATATTATATATATATATATATATATATCAGGAGCCTAGAGAACAAATGGATTTGTCATTTTAAAATAGGAGAGGAGAGTTATTAAATGGAGAGTTAGAGGTTTTGGGAAGATGGAGGGAGTATTTTGAGGAATTGTTAAATGTTGATGAAGATAGGGAAGCTGTGATTTCGTGTTAGGCAAGGAGGAATGACATCTTATAGGAGTTGAGGAAGAGCCAGTTGTGAGGTGGGGGAAGTTCGTGAGGCAGTAGGTAAAATGAAAGGGGGTTAAGGCAGCCGGGATTGATGGGATAAAGATAGAAATTTAAAAGCCGGTGGGGGGTTAGTTTTGGAGTGGTTGGTTTCAATTATTTAATAAATGTATGGAAGAGGGTAAGGTACCTAGGGATTCGCAGAGAGCATGCATAGTTCCTTTGTATAAAGCAAAGGGGACAAAAGAGAGTGCAAAAATTAAAGGGGATAAGTTTTTTGAGTATACCTGGTAAAGTGTATGGTAGAGTTATTATTGAAAGAATTAAGAGTAAGACGGAGAATAGGATAGCAGATGAACAAGGAGGCTTTAGGAAAGGTAGGGGGTGTGTGGACCAGGTGTTTACAGTGAAACACATAAGTGAACAGTATTCAGATAAGGCTAAAGAGGTCTTTGTGGCATTTATGGATTTGGAAAAGGCGTATGACATGGTGGATAGGGGGGCAATGTGGCAGATGTTGCAGGTGTATGGTGTAGGAGGTAGGTTACTGAAAGCAGTGAAGAGTTTTTACGAGGATAGTGATGCTCAAGTTAGAGTATGTAGGAAAGAGGGAAATTATTTCCCAGTAAAAGTAGGCCTTAGACAAGGATGTGTGATGTCACTGTGGCTGTTTAATATATTTATAGATGGAGATGTAAGAGAAGTAAATGCGAGGGTCTTGGCAAGAGGCGTGGAGTTAAAAGATAAAGAATCACATATAAAGTGGGAGTTGTCACAGTTGCTCTTTGCTGATGACACTGTGCTCTTGGGAGATTCTGAAGAGAAGTTGCAGAGATTGGTGGATGAATTTGGTAGGGTGTGCAAAAGAAGAAAATTAAAAGTGAATACAGGAAAGAGTAAGGTTATGAGGATAACAAAAAGATTAGGTGATGAAAGATTGGATATCAGATTGGAGAGAGTATGGAGGAGGTGAATGTATTCAGATATTTCGGAGTGGATGTGTCAGCGGATGGGTCTATGAAAGATGAGGTGAATCATAGAATTGATGAGGGGAAAAGGGTGAGTGGTGCACTTAGGAGTCTGTGGAGACAAAAGAACTTTGTCCTTGGAGGCAAAGAGGGAATGTATGAGAGTATAGTTTTTAACCAACGCTCTTATATGGGTGTGAAGCATCGGTGATGAATGTTGCAGCGAGGAGAAGGCTGGAGGCAGTGGAGATGTCATGTCTGAGGGCAATGTGTGGTGTGAATATAATGCAGAGAATTCGTAGTTTGAAGTTAGGAGGAGGTGCAGGATTACCAAAACTGTTGTCCAGAGGGCTGAGGAAGGGTTGTGAGGTGGTTCGGACATGTAGAAGAGAATGGAGCGAAACAGAATGACTTCAAGAGTGTATCAGTCTGTAGTGGAAGGAAGGCGGGGTAGGGGTCGGCCTAGGAAAGGTTGGAGGGAGGGGTAAAGGAGGTTTTGTTGTGCGAGGGGCTTGGACTTCCAGCAGGCATGCGTGAGCGTGTTTGATAGGAGTGAATGGAGACAAATGGTTTTTAATACTTGACGTGCTGTTGGAGTGTGAGCAAAGTAACATTTAGAAGGGTTCAGGGAAACCGGCAGGCCGGACTTGAGTGCCTGCACTCTGAAGGAGGGGTGTTAATGTTGCAGTTTTAAAAACGTAGTGTAAAGAACCCTTCTGGCAAGACAGTGAAGGAGTGAATGATGGTGAAAGTTTTTCTTTTTCGGCCACCCTGCCTTGGTGGGAATCGGCCAGTGTGATAATAATATATATATATATAATTATATATATATATATAATATATATAAATATATATATATATATATATAATATAATATATATATATATATAATATAATCTTGCAAACAATCGCAGAGAGGCGATCTTAACAATGCAAGACATGCTACGTGGAGTGGAAATCTTTAACTCAAGTTCTTTCGAACTTCCCAGTGCGTCATCAGGAGCTATGCAAAGTTGCAGGGCAATTGAAGGAGTGAAGGGAAGTTTTCTCCGAGAAGCGCAGTGCGAGTTCGTCACCTACCACAGCCACTCTCGGAATGTGAGCCAACGGTTTGCTGCCGCCCTGCACCACCATCATCCTCATTGAGAATGTTTCCTAACATCTGCAGGTGTAAGGAAACATGCTCAATGTTTCACCAGTGTTGGGATCGATCCATGTGAACAAGTGATATTTTTTTTTCTCTTGTTTCACATGGATCGATCCCAGCTCGTTTCCTTACTCCTGCTGCTCCTCTTCACCTAACAGTAAGTAGGTACCTGAGTTTTCTATGTACCATATGTTTCTACATAGTATGTCGATAATGTCAGCTAGGTCTCTTATAGTTTTATCATGTTCTTGTAGAAATATGAGATTATTATTATTATATAATTAATAACTTATGTTTATAGAACTTTATCAAGATAAGCTGATAAGGTGTATTTTGAGTAACACCATGCCTATACGTGAAGCTTTGCTCTGTATACGGTGTTCTTTGTTCAATCATAAGTGACATCACATATTCTTGTATAAAATCTCTATTGACATCATACATCCTTATCTAAGACTCAGTGACAGCACACAGTGTGATGTCCAGAATTCTAGAGAAAGCGGTGTATTATCAAGTGAAGTATCTTAATGATAAAAATATTCTCTATAGATATTAATCAGGTTTCAAAAGATTTTACTCGACGGATACCTTTCTAATTAATCTGATGGACTATCTGGGAGTTCAAGCGTCGTTAGAGAATTTCTAAGGAATGGTGACAGACTTACAAATGGCTTTCGATACAGTTACCTGTCATTTATGTAAGAAACTACAGCTTTTGGCACATTCTCTGTAGACTGGTGTAAGTCCTACCTGAGAAACAGGAAACATATTGGCAAGATCAATAATACTGAATCCGAACCCCTGCCGATAGCAAGTGAGTTCCCCAAGTTAGTATTCTGGGACCCTTACTATTTTTATATGTGAATGACATGCCCATCAATGTCAAGTTGCATGCAGACGACAGTGATCTGCTAGTCTCTGGTAAAGACGTACAAGATATAGCTAATGCACTATCACAAGAACTAGTCCTGAAGCAAATAGTTAGTAGACAACTGTCACTCCACCTCGGGAAAACAGAAACCATAATTTTTGCCACGAAAAGTAAACTGAAAAAGGTAAATACTTTTAATGTTCAGCGTAATGGGGAACCCATCACTTCAGTATATTCAGTGAAATGTCTGGGAATTCTCTTTGACTCAACCATATCAGGAGAAATGACAGTAAACAATGTAGGAAGAAAAGCGAATACCAAACTAATGTTCTTCTATAGACAGACACAGTGTCTACCTACTGAGGGTCGCAGGACTCTTAGACAATGGTTGAAGATTATTCTTGTTCTTCATGATAAGTAACCAAGGAGGTGAGATCACTGACGTTTACCTACCACTCACTCAAAACATTCGCCTTCCCCAACTCTAAACCACACGGTCCCACATATACAACAAACAGAAATCATAAAGTCAGAATGGCTAGTAGGAATGTATTTGGTTCAAGTGGGGATAATCTAGGAAACAACGTAAGGGGTACTGATTGACTGTAGAATATGTGGTAATATAAGAAAACAAGTATCATGTACAAAGCTAAATACAGCTACAAGCTATATATACATACATACATACATATATATATATATAATATATATATATATATATATATATATATATATATATATATATATATATATGCATATATATATACACCTGACACACGTAACACACCCACATATATAAACCTGACACACACACAGGATGTGGGAGATGATGGAAGGAACTTCCATCATGAGATTTTCGCCTTACAATCGGTAATACACACGTAACAACATGTACCGTATATAATATATGTGTGTGTGTGTGTGTGTGTGTGTGTGTGTGTGTGTGTGTGTGTGTGTGTGTGTGTGTGTGTCTGTGTGTGTACTCACCGAATTGTGGTCCTAGTCTTCTAGATAGCTCTGATCGGCATCAGAGATTTCTGGGTTCTTGGACGCCATTATATGTACTTGTGAAGCTGTGTCATCAGTTTGTCTCAACCATCCTGAGACAAAAAAGAAGAATGCTTCCTTAAATTCATACTGCTCTTTTATGCCTTCGTGAAAAATAACAATAATAGTGATATTAATATTATTATTATTAATATTATTATTATTAGTAGTAGTAGTAGTAATAGTAGAAGTAGTAGTAATAGTAGTAGTAGTAGTAGTATTTGCGAGTTAACAGACTCTGCTACGTGAAGGCTTCCCTCAGGTCCATGTGTCCACGAGTCCAAATGTGTTCCTTCAGGTATTTTCTCTTTCCCACTCTATCTCTTGCCTTCTCTCTGGTTACCTTCTTCTGAATCATGTTTCAGGTCTCCATCTATGTGCTCCCTGATATCACACTCCCCTCTTCATATTTATTTTTTTGTGTGTGTTTTCGGAAGTTATTTGTGTCCAGACGCCCACCTGTGTCCCCTCAGGTCTGTTTTCCCAGGTCAATGGTTCCCCACTTCCACGAGGTCAGTGGTTGTGGCCTCTCCCCAGTGACCTTGTTGGATGGTAACTTAGTCTTGTCTAGCTGGTCTACTGTCGAGACTGTCCAGGTGGGTGGAATTACAGGAGGGGACACACAGAAAACTGCGTCCTGTAATTACACCCACCAAGACAGATGCTTTTCATTTTATTGCATTTATTTCATAATTTATGTGCACTCACACTAACAATTATGTACACACACACACAACACACACACACACACACACACACACACACACAATAATCATAATGTATATTTTGCTCTCGTTTTCGTAATTAAGTTTGGTCATAGTCAGGTGTGGTCATAGTGAGGTGCGGTCAAAGTGAGGTGCGGTCATAGTGAGGTGTGGTCATAGTGAGGTGCGGTTATATTGAGGTGCGGTCATAGAGAGGTGCGGTCATAAAGAGGTGCGGTCATAGTGAAGTGCGATCATAGAGAGGTGCGGTCATAGTGAGGTGCAGTCATATTGAGGTGCAGTCATCGTGAGGTGCGGTCATAGTGAGGTGCAGTTATATTGAGGTGCAGTCATAGTTAGGTGCAGTCATAGTGAGGTGCAGTCATAGTGAGGTGCGGTCATGCGCTATGTCGAGGAACCTCAGGCTATATCTCCCTACGTTGTGGACCCTCAGGTTATATCTCGCTATGTTGTGGACCCTCAGGTTATATCTCCCTATGCTGTGGATCCTCAGGTTATATCTCCCTATGTTGTGGACCCTCAGGTTATATCTCGCTATGTTGTGGACCGTCAGGTTATATCTCGCTATGTTGTGGACCCTCAGGTTATATCTCCCTATGTTGTGGACCATCAAGTTATATATCCCTATGTTGTGGACCCTCAAGGTATATCTCGCTAAGTCGTTGACGCCAAGGTTGTATCTCGCTATGTTGTGGACCCTCAGGTTATATCTCGCTATGTCGTGGACCCTCAGGTTATATCTCGCTATGTTATGGACCCTTAGGTTATATCTCGCTATGTCGTGGACCATCAGGGTATATCTCGCTATGGCATGGACCCTCAGGGTATATCTCGCTATGTCGTGGACCGTCAGGGTATATCTCGCTATGTCGTGGACCCTCAGGTTATATCTCGCTATGTTGTGCACCCTCAGGTTATATCTCGCTATGTCGTGGACCCTCATGGTATATCTCGCTATGTCGCGGACCCTCAGGGTATATCTCGCTACGTCGTGGACCCTCAGGGTATATCTCGCTATGTCGTGGACCCTCAGAGTATATCTCGCTATGTCGTGAACCCTCAGGGTATATCTCGCTATGTTGTGACCCTCATGGTATATCTCGCTATGTCGTGGACCCTCAGGTTATATCTCGCTATGTTGTGCACCCACAGGTTATATCTCGCTATGTCGTGGACCCTAAGGGTATATCTCGCTATGTCGTGGACCCTCAGGGTATATCTCACAATGTCGTGGACCCTCAGGGTGTATCTCGCTATGTCGTGGACTCTCAGGGTATATCTCGCTATGTCGTGGACCCTTAGGTTATATTTCGCTATGTCCTGGATCCTCAGGGTATATCTCGCTATGTCGTTGACCCTCAGGGTATATCTCGCTATGACGTGGACCCTCAGGGTATATCTCGCTATGTCGTGGACCCTCAGGGTATATCTCGCTATGTCGTTAACCCTCAGGTTATATCTCGCTATGTCGTGAACCCTCAGGTTATATTTAGATATGTCGAGGACCATCAGGGTATGTCTCGTTATGTCGTGGACCCTCAGGTTATATTTACTTATGTCGTGGACCCTCAGGTTATATCTCGCTATGTCGTGGACCCTCAGGGTATATCTCGCTATGTCGTGGACTCTCAGGGTATATCTCGCTATGTCGTGGACCCTCAGGATATATCTCGCTATGTCGTGGACTCTCAGGGTATATCTCGCTATGTCGTGGACCCTCAGGTTATATCTCGCTATGTTGTGGACCCTCAGGTTATATCTCGCTGCGTCGTGGACCCTCAGGGTATATCTCGCTATGTTGTGGACCCTCAGGGTATATCTCGCTATATCGTGGACCCTAAGGGTATATCTCGCTATGGCGTGGACCCTCAGGTTATATCTCGCTATGTCGTGGACCCTCAGGGTATATCTCGCTATGTTGTGGACCCTCAGGTTATAATTCGATATGTTGTGGACCCTCAGGGTATATCTCGCGATGTTAACATAAGAATATAAGAACATAAGAACGAAGGAACTCTGCAGCAGGCCTACTGGCCCATGCGAGGCAGGTCCAAGTCTCCTACCGGCTTAAGCCAATGCACCCAACCTAGTCAGGTCAGGTCACATTGACTTAAGGGAGGAACACGGCAACCGTCCTGGTAGCACAAGCTAATCAGGTCCAACTCACACCCACCCACACCCACTCATGTATTTATCCAACCTATTTTTAAAGCTACACAACGTTCTGGCCTCTATAACTGTACTTGGGAGTTTGTTCCACTCATCCACAACTCTATTACCAAACCAGTACTTTCATATCCTTCCTGAATCTGAATTTTTTCTAACTTAAAACCATTGCTGCGAGTCCTGTCTAGGCTAGATATTTTCAGCACACTATTTACATCCCCTTTATTTTATTCCTGTCTTCCATTTAAACACCTCAAACATATCCCCCCTAATTCTACGTCTTTCTAGAGAGTGAAGATTCAGGGCCCTTAGTCTATCCTCATAGGGAAGGTTTCTGATACATGGGATCAACTTTGTCATCCTCCTTTGTACATATTTCCATAGCATTTATATCCATCCCTGTAATACGGTGACCAAAACTGTGCAGCATAATCTAAATGAGGCCTAACCAAGGATGTATAGAGTTGAAGAACAACCTGAGGACTCCTTTATTTATGCTTCTTGATATAAAGCCAAGGATTCTATTAGCTTTATTGCGAACACTTATGCACTGTTGTCTTGGTTTCAGATTAAATGCTAACCAGTACTCCTAAATCTTTTTCGCAATCCGTAATATTAAGATCTACATTATTTAGTTTATATGTGGCATGGTTATTGTCCTGTCCAACATTTAGAACTTTGCATTTGTCTATATTAAACTGCATCTGCCACTTCTCCGACCACTGCATCAGTCTACTCAAATCTTCCTGGAGTGCTCTAATGTCCTCGTCAGAATGAATTCGACGGCCTATTTTTGGTGTCATCGGCAAACTTGCTGATGTCGCTCTTTATGCCCTCATCTATGTCGTTTATGTAGATTGTGAACAGCAGGGGGCCCAACACTGACCCCTGTGGAACACCGCTCGTGACGCTTCTCCACTCTGATTTCTCCCCATTTATGCAAACTCTCTGCTGCCTATTTGTTCAACCATGCCTCTATCCAGGAAAAAATTTCTCCTCCTATTCCATGTGCCTTAATTTTCCTCAATAGTCCCCTGATGAGGGACCCTGTCAAAAGCCTTACTGAAGTCCATGTACACAATATCATATTCATTACCATGATCTACCTCCTCAAATACCTTAGTGAAAAAAGTTAACAAATTCGTAAGGCAGGAACGCCCCTTTGTAAAACCATGCTGAGATTCGTTGATTAATTTATGCTTTTCAAGGTGGCTACGAACTGCCTCGGCAATTATTGATTCCATAAATTTTCCCACTATGGAGGTTAGGCTTATTGGTCTATAGTTTGAAGCTAAGGACCTGTCACCTGCTTTGAAAATAGGTATCACACATGCCATTTTCCACTTATCTGGCACCATGCCAGTTTGTAGTGATATGTTGAAAAGATTAGCCAAAGGTTTGCTAAGCTCCTCTTTACATTCCTTTAGAACCCTTGCATACAGTTCATCAGGGCCTGGGGATTTGTTAGGTTTTAATTTATCTATTTGCCTAAGGACCATGTCACTTGTGACCCTAATCGTGCACAGTTTATTATCGTCCTGTTCCACATAATTTATCATTTCTGGAATATCGCTGGTATCCTCCTGTGTAAAAACTGAGAGGAAGTATGTGTTAAAAATTCTACACATTTCCTTATCATCTGTCGTGAGCTGACCCGAGGAAACTTTTTGAGTGGGCCTACTGTCCCTGACTTACTTCCGTATACCTGAAAGAATCCTTTTGGGTTAGTCTTCGAATCTTCTTGCAATGCAACTCTTAACCTCATAATTTCTTTTTTGCTTTTCTAATTCCTTTTTTTCAATTTCTCTCTCTTAACGAATATATCGATTTCCCTAATTGCCACCTCTCCTCTTTTGATTTTGGGCCTTTTTTTTTTTTTTTTTATATATGCCCTCTCTTTTGACATTAGATATTTTAATAGTTGTTCATCCATTTAGGATCATTCTTTTGTTTGCTCTGATTTCCCTATTTGGAACATAATTTGACTGAGCAGCCTAGAACTATGCCGGAAACGTCATATCGGCATCCATCACAACCTACCTGACCCTTTAGTCAGGTCATTCATTTCAACCCACCTTAGTAATTTTTCAGTCCTACGAAATCAGCCAGCGATAGTCATGGACCAGAGACTTGATTTGCCATTATTAGGGAATTCCATGATGATATTAAAAACTGAGTAATTTGTGATCACATTTCCCCAACCATCATTAACCTCAAGATTTATTAATTATTGTTTCCCCTACGGCAAGAACGCAAGTCAAGGAGGTTATTTCCCCTAGTTGGCTCTGTCACAAACTGTTTTAAAAAACAATCCTGGATCGTATCAAGAAAGTCATCTGACTCTAAATTTCCTGTCAAACTGCTCCAGTCAATCTGTCTATAGTTGAAATCTTCCCATTAGCACAACATTTTCGTTTTGTCAATGCCTTACAAAATTTCCGTCCATAGAAGTTTATTACTGCACTCCCTATCAAATTTTGGGCCTGTTAAATCACACTCCACCACCTCAAAATTAGTTTTTCTCGGCCCTCGAGAAGCTGTAACCCCTAAGGTTATATCTCGCTATGTTGTGGACCCTCAGGTTATATCTCGCTATGTTGTGAACCCTTAGGTTATATCTCGCTACGTTCGTGACCCAGTCATATCTCGCTATGGTCGTGCGGATCCTCGGGTATATTCGCTATGGCGTGGACCCTCAGGGTATGTCTCGCTATGTCGTGGACCCTCAGGGTATATCTCGCTATGTCGTGGACCCTCACGTTATATCTCGCAATGTCGTGGACACTCAGGGTATATCTCACTATGTCGAGGATCCTCACGTTATATCTCGCTATGTCGTTGACCCTCAGGTATATCAGCTATGTGGGTGGACTCCTCAGGTTACCATCTCATATGTCGTGACCTTCAGGGTAATATTTCGCTGTGTTGTAGACCCTAAAGTTATATCTCGCTATGTTGTGGACCTTCAGGTTATATATCGCTATGTTGTGGAACCTCAGTACATCTCGCTATGTCGTGGGCCCTCAGGGTACATCTCGCTTAGGTCGTTGACGCCACAGGACATAATCGCGCTATGTCGTGAACGCCTGAGGGTATATCTCGAGCTATGAAATGTCGTGGAATCCTCAGGGTATATCTCGCTATGTTGTGGACCCTCAATTATAATTTGGACCCCTCAGGTATAATCTCGCTATGTTGTAGACCCTAAGGTTATATGCGCTATGGCGATCGTGGACCCTCAGAGATTTATAATCTCGCTATGTCGTCGACCTCAGGTCCACATCTCGCTATGTCGTGGACCCCTCAGGTAATCTAGCTATGTCGTGGACCGCTCAGGTATATCTCGCTATGTCGTGGACCTCGGTACTCTCGCTATGTTGGCACCCTCATGTTATATCTCGCTATGTCGTGACACCTCAGGGTATATCTCGCTATGTCGTGGACCCTCAGGGTATAATCTCGCTATTCGTGGATTCCCTCATGTATATCTCGCTATGTCGTGGATACCTCACGTATATCTCGCTACATATTCCGTGGACCCTCAGGGTACTAAAATAAATCTCGCTAGTCGTGGACCCTCACGTTGATCTCGAATGTCGTGGACCCTCAGGGTATATCTCGCTATGTTGTGGACACCTCAGGTTATTATCGCTATGTTGTGAACCCCTCAGTTTATATCTCGCTATGTCTTGGAACCTCAGGGTATATCCCGCTAATGTCGTGGACTCCTCATGGATATCGCGCCTATGTCGTGAACCCTCAGGTATATCTCGCTATGGTCGTGACTCTCATGGTATATCTCGCTATGTCGTGGACCCTCAGGTTATTTTTCGCTATATCGTGGATCGTCAGGTAAATCTCGCTATACGTGGACCCTCAGGGTATATCTCGTTATGTCGTGGACTCTCAGGTATATCTCCCCTATCAGATACGTCCGTGGACCCTCAGGGTATATCTCGCTATGTCGTGACCCTCAGGTTATATCTCCACTATGTCTTGAACCCTCAGGGTATATCTCGTTTTAATATTTAAAACTAATTGTCGTGGACCCTCAGTTATATCTCGCTAATGTGTCGACACTCAAGGTTTGATATCTCGCTATTCGTGACCCCCTCAGGTTTATATCTCGCTATGTCGTGGACCCTTAGGGTATACTCGCTATGTCGTGGAACCTCAGGTATATCTCGCTATGTCGTGAACACCTCAGGTTATACTCGCTATGTCGTGGGCCCTAAGGGTATAATCTCGCTATGTCGTGACGCCCTCAGGTTATATCTAGGCTATGTCCTGGACCCTTCAGGGTATATCTCGCTATGTCAGTGACCCTCAGGGTAATATCTTCGCTATGTTTTCGACACCACAGGTTTATATCCGCTATGTCGTGGACCCTCAGGATTATATCTCGCTATGTTGTCGACACTCAGGTTTATCTCGCTATGGTCGTATGGACCCTCCAGGTAATATCTCGCTATGTTGGGACCTCAGGTATATCTCGCTATGTCGTAAGACCCCTCAGGTTATATCTAGCTATGTCGTGGACCCTCAGTATATCTAGCTATGTCTTGGACCCTCAGGTATATCTAGCTATGTCGTGGACTCCTCAGGTTATAATCCCTTTGGGCCTACAAGTCGTGGACCCTCAGGTTTATATATCCTACGTGGAATATAGAGTTTCAAGCGGTGAACATCGTGGACCTCAGGGTATATCTCGCTATGTCGTGGACCCTCAGGGTATGATCTCGCTACGTCGTGGACTCTCAGGTATCATACGCGCTATGGTTTCTTCGTGGACCCTTCTTCAGGTTTTATCTAGCTATGTCGTGGACCCTCAGGGGTTAATCTCGCTATGTCGTTGACCCTCAGGGTTTATCTCGCAACGTCGAGGAACACCACCTCAGCGCAGTATCTCGTTAAGTGTGTACCCTCAGGAGTTTATACTCTCTGCTATGCGGTGGACCCCCAGGTTATATCTCGCTAATGTCGTGGATCACCTTAGGGTATAATCTCCGCTATGGTCCCGTGGACCCTCAGGTTATATCTCGCTATGTCGCGTGAAACCCTCAGGTTATATCTCGCTATGTCCGTGGACCCTCAAGGTATATATCGCTATCTGTCTGGCCCTTAAGGGTATATCTCGCTATGTCGTGGACCCTTCAGGGCATAGCTAGCTATGTCGCTGGACCTCAGGGTGTATCTTAGCTGTGTTGTGACCCTCAGGTTTATCTTCTCGCTATGTCGTGGACCTCAGGTATATCTACTATTTCGTGGACCCCTCAGTTTATATACTGGCAGCTAGTCGTGGACCCTCAGTTTATATCTACAGATATCGTGTACTGACCCTCAGGGTTATAATCTAGCTATGTCGTGACCCTCAGGAGTATATCTCGCTAAATGTCGGGACCCTCAGGTTATATCCGCTATGTCGTGAACCCTCAGGTTATATTTAGTTAATGGTCGTTAACCCTCAGTTATATCTCGCTATGTCGTGGGCCGTTTAAGGTATATTCGCTTATGTCTTGGACCCTCTGGGTATATCTCGGCTATGTCGTGGACCCTCAGGGTATATCTCGCTCATTATTGTGAGGACCCTCAGGTTATATCTCCCTACATGTCGTGAACCCTCAGGGTATTACTCGCTATATCTTGACCCTCAGGTTTATATCTCGTCATGTTGTGGATCCTCAAGGTATATCTGGATCTAGGCTATGTTCTGACCCTCAGGGTATATCTCGCTATGTCCGGGGACCCCTCAGGGTATATCTCGCTAAGTCCTTGAGACCTCAGGGTAATAACTCGCATGTTGTGACCCTCAGGGTATATCTCGCTATGTCGTGACCCTCAGTATATCTCGCTATGTCGTGGACCCTCACGTTATATCTCGCTAGTTGTGAGCACTCAGGTTATTATCTTATCTCGCTATATCGTGGACCCTCAGGGTCTATATCTCGCTATGTCGTGGACCCTCAGTTTATATCTCGCTGTGTCGTGAACCCTCAGTTATACCATCGCTATGTCGTGGACCCTCAAGGTATTCTATCGCTATGTCGTGGGCCCCTAAGGTATATCTCAGCTATGTCCGTGACCCTCCAGGCTATATCTAGCTAGTCGTGGACCCTCAGGGTGTATCTCGCTAAGTCGTGACCCCCGCAGGGTATATCTACTGTGTTGTGGAACCCGCAGGTTATCTCTCGCTATGTTGCGTGGACCCTCAGGTTATATGTACTATGTCGTAGACCCCTCAGTTTATATCAGCTATGTCGTGGACCCTCAGGTTATCTATCTAGCTACGTCGTGACCTCAGGTTTATTTTCTAGCTATGTCGTGGACCCTCAAGGGTATATCTCGCTATGTCGTGGACCTCAGTTATATCTCGTAAGTCCGTGACAACCCTCTGGATTATATTTAGTTTTACGTCGATTAACCTCAGGTTATATCTCGCTATGACTGGGCCGTAAGGTATATTTTCGACTATATGTCGTGGACCCTCTCTGGGTTATATACTCGCTATGTCCAGTGGACCCATTAGGGTAATATCTCTGCTATGATGTGGAACCCTCAGGTTTATATCTCCCTATGTCGTGAACCTCAGGGTATATCTCCCGCTATATCTTGACGCCTCAGGTTATATCTCGTCATGTTGGTGGATCCTCAGGTTACATATCTGGCTATGTCGTGGACCCTCAGGGCGTATACTCGCTAATTTCGTGGACCCTCAGGTATATCTCGCTATGTCTCTTGGACCCTTCATGGTAAAATTATCTCGCTATGTTGTGGACCCTCAGGTATAGTCTCCTATCGTCGAGTGACCCTCAGGGTATATCTCGCTATGTCGTGACCCTTAGGTTATAATTCTACCGCTATGTCGTGGACCCTGAGGTATATCTCGCTATGCGTCGTGGACCCTCAGGGTATATCTCGCTATAATTCGTAGACCCTCAGGGTATATTTCGGCTACATGATCGTGTGAACCCTCAGGGTATGATCTCGCAGTCTTACTCTCAGGTTATAATCTAGCTTAAGTCGAGTGGACCCTCAGGGTATAATCTCGCTATGTCTGGAACCCTCAGGGTATATCTCGCTATGTCGTGGACCCATCAAGTTATATCTAGCTATGTCGTGGACACCTCAGGGTATATCTCCCTATGTCGCGTGGAACGCCTCACGTTATATCTCGCTATGTTGTGAACACTTAGTTTAAATCGCCATATCTGTTGTGGACCTCTGGTCTATATCTCGCATGTTTTAGACCCTAATGTTTTATATCTCGCTATGTTGTGGACCCCATGTTACATATCGCTTTGTTCTGAGCGCCTCAGGTTGTATCTCGTCTATGGTTCGTGGAACCTCAGGGTATATCTCGCTAAGTCGTGGACCCTCATGTATATCGACGCAATGTCGTGGAACCTAAGGGTATAGCTCGCTAGTCTTGGACTCTACAGGGATATATCTCGCTAGTCGTGGACCCTCAGGTTATTTTCAGCTATGTCGTGATCCGATCAGGGTATATCTCGCTGTCATTGGAACCCAGGGTATATCTCGCTATGTCCCCTCCCCCCCCCCCCCCCCCCCCCCCCCCCCCCCCCCCCCCCGTGGACCCTCATTGTATATCTCGCTACGACTAACGTCCGTGGACCCTCAGGTATATCTCGGCTATGTCGTGGACCCTCTGGTATATCTCGCTATGTTGTGAACACTCATGTTGTATTTAGTTATGTCGAGGACCATCAGGTATGTCTCGCTATGTCGTGGACTCTAAGGTTTATATTATTAAGTCGGGACCCTCAGTTATATCTGGGCTATGTCGTGAACCCTCAGGTTATATTTAGTCATGTCGTCAACCTCAGGTTATATTTTGCTAAGCCGTGGACCGCTCTGGGTAATATCTCGCATGTCCCGTGGACCCTCAGGGTATATCTCGCTATGTTGTTGACCCTCAGGTTATCATCTTGGCTATGTCGTGGACCCACAGGGTATAACTCGCTAATCTGGACCCCCAGGGTATGTTGGATAAGTGTCTCCAGTGGACCCTCAGGTTAATATCTCGCTAATATCGTAGACCCTAAGGTATTATCTCGCTATGTTCGTGAACCCTCAGGGATACCTCGCTATTTTGCGGACCCTCCGGTTAATCGCTACTATGTCGTGGACCCTCAGGTTATATCTCGCTAATGTCGTGGACCCTCAGGGTATCATCTGGCTACATGTCGATTACCCTACAAGGTATATTTCGCTATGTCGTTTGACCCTCAGGGTATATTTCGCTATGTCGTGAACCTCAGGTATATCTACCGCTATGTTTCGTGGGAACCTCATTTATATCCTAGCTATGTCTTGACCCCAGGGTATATCTCCCCTATGTTCGTGGTCCCTCAGGGTATATTCTCGCTATGTTGAGGAGGACGCTCATGTTATATCCTCCGCTATGTGTTCGTGGGAACCTCAGTTTAATATCAGCTTTGTCGTGGAACCCTCAGGTTTCTATCTAGCTAAAGTCGTGGACCCTCAGGTATATTTCGCTATGTCGGGGACCACTCAGGGTATATCACGGTATGTCGTGGACCCTCAGGTTATATCTAGGCTATGTCCGTGTACCCTCAGGTATATCTTATCTTATGGGTCGTTTGACCCTAAGGTTATATCTCCGCTCTTTCGCGTGGACCCTCATGGTAAATCTCTCTATGTCGTGGACCTTCAGGGCATATGTAAGCCTATACGTGGACCCTCAGGCTATATCGCGCTATGTCGTAAACTCTCAGCTGTATTTAGTTATAACGTGGAACCATCAGTGTAATGTCTCGCTATTCGCGACCCTCAGGCTATATTTCGCTACGTTCGTGGACCCGTCAGGGTATATCTCGATATGTCGTGGACCTCCGGGGTATATCTCGATATGTCGGGACCCTCCAGGTATTATCTCGCTCTGTCGGTGGACCTGCCCTCAGGTTATATCTCGCTATGTCGTGACTCCTGTCGTGGACCCCTCAGGGTATATCTCGGCTATGTCGTGTACCCACAGGTTATATCTCGCATGTTTGTCGGACACTCAGGTTATATCTCGCTATGTTGAGGACCCTCCCATGTTATACTCGCTTGTCGTGGACCTTCAGGCATATGTAGCTATGTCGTGGACCCTCAGGCTATATCGCGCTATGTCCGTGAACCCTCAGCGGTATTTTTCGCTATGGGTCGTGGATCCTCAGGGTATATCTCGCTTATGAAGGACGTTGATCCTCACTTATAATCTCGCTACTGTCGTGGACCCTCAGTGTATATCTCGCAATGTCGTGGACCCTCGGTATTTCTCGCTATGGTCGTGGACCTCAGGTTTAGATCTCGCTATTCGTGGACCCTCAGGGTATATCTCGATATGTCGTGACCCTCAGGGTAATATCTCGCTATGTCGTGGACCCTCAGGTTAATATCTCGCTATGGTCGTGGACCCTCAGGGTATAATCTCGCTATGTCGTGGACCCTGAGGTTATATCTCGCTATGTTGTCGACACTCAGGTTATATCTCGCTATGTCGTGGACCCTCAGTTATATCTCGCTATGTCTTGACCCTCAGGGTATTCTCGCTATGTCGTAGCGAACTCCTCCAGGTATATATTGCCTATGTTGTGGGACCCTCAGTGTTTTTATCTCGCTATAGTCGTGGACCCTCAAGTTATATCTCGCTATGTCGTGGACCCTCAGGGTATATCTCGCTAGTTGTGGGACCCTCAGGGTATAATCTCGCTAGGTTGTGGACGCCTCAGGTTATATCTCGCTATGCCGTGGACCCCTCAGGGTATATCTCGCTATGTCGTGGACCTTCCAGGTATATCTCGCTATGATGTGGACGCCCAGGTTATATCTCGCAATGTCCGTGGACCCTCAGGGTAATATCTCGCTATGTCGTGATCCTCAGGGTAAATCTTGCTATGTCGTGGACCTCAGGTTATATCTCGCTATGTCGTGGAACACCTCAGGGTATATCTCGCTATGTACGTGGACCCTCAGGTTTTATCTCCGCTAATGTTTGTGGACCCTCATGTTATATCTCACATGTCGTGAACCCTCAGGTTATATCTCGCTAAGTCGTGGACCCTCAGGCGGTAATATCTCGCTATGTCGTGGCCCCTAAGGGTATATCTCGCTATGTCGTGGAACCTCAGGTTATATCTAGCTATGTCGTGGACCCTCAGGGTATATCTCGCTATGTCGTGGACACTCAGTGTACATCTCGATATGTTGTGGACCCTCAGGTTAAAATCCGCTATGTCCGTGGACACTCAGGTATATCTCGCTATGTCGTGGACCCTCAGGTTATATCTCGCTATGTTGGGGACTCTCAGGTTATATCTCGCTGTGTCGTAGACCCTCAGGTTATATCTAGCTATGTCGTGGACCCTCAGTTTATATCTAGCTATGTCGTGGACCCTCAGGTTATGCGTCTAGCTATGTCCTGAACACTCAGGTTATGCTCGCTAAGTCTGGACCATCAGGTTATATGTCTCGCTACGAACGTCGTGGACCTCAGGGTATATCTCGGTATGTCGTGGACCCTCAGGGTATATCTCGCTCAGTCTTGGACCCTCAGGGTATATCTCGCTATGTCGTGGACCCTCAGGGTATATCTCGCTATGTCGTGGACTCTCAAGTTATATCTAGCTATGTCGTGGACCCTCAGGGTATATCTCCCTATGTCGTGGACCCTCACGTTATATCTCGCTATGTCATGGACCCTCAGGGTATATCTCGCTATGTTGTGGACCCTTAGATTAAATCTCGATATGTTGTGGACCTTCAGGGTATATCTCGCTATGTTGTAGACCCTAAGGTTATATCTCGCTATATTGTGGACCCTCAGGTTATATATCGCTATGTTCTGGACCCTCAGGTTATATCTCGCTATGTCGGGGAACCTCAGGGTATATCTCGCTATGTCGTGGACCCTCATGGTGTATCGCGCAATGTCGTGACCCTAAGGTTATCTCGCTAAACGGTCTTTACCCTCAGGGAAATATTTCGCTATGTCGTGGACCCTCAGGTTATATCTCGCTATGTCGTGAACCCTCAGGTTGTATTTAGTTATGTCGAGGACCATCAGGTATGTCTGCGCTATGTCGTGACTCTCAGGTTATATTTAGTTAGAGTCCGTGGACCCTCAGGTTATATCTGGCTATGTCGTGAACCCTCAGGTTTATATTTAGTCACGGTCGTCAACCCACTCAGGGTATATTTGCTATGCGTGGACCCTCTGGGTATTATCTCGCTATGTCGTGGACCCCTCAGGGTATATTTTCGCTTATGTGTGGAAACCTCAGTTATATCTGCTATGTCGGGACCCTCAGGTATATCTCGCTGTATCGTGTAACCCTCAGGTTATGTCCTGCTATGGTCGTGGACCCGTCAGGTTAATCTCGCTATGTCGTAGACCCTAAGGGTATACCTCGCTATGTCTGGACACCTCTCAAGGGTAATATCTCCGCTAGTGTGGTCCCTCAGGTTATAATCTCGCTATGTCGTGGACCCTCAGGTTATAATATCTCGCTGTGTCGTGGACACTCAGGGTATATCTGGCTAAGTCCGTGGACCCTCAGGTATATCTCGCTATGTCGTGGACACCTCAGGGTATATTTCCACTATGTCGTGGACCCTCAGGTATATCTCGCTATGTCGTTAAACCCCTCACAGGTATATCTAGCTATGTCTTCCGACCCTCAGTGGTATATCTCCCTATGTCGTGGACTGCCCTCAGGGTATATTTCGCATGTCGTGGATCCCTCAGGTAATTATCTCCCTATGTCGTGGACCTCAGGTTATAGCTCGCTAAGTCGTGGACCTTCAGGGTATAACTCGCTATGTCCGTGGCCCCTAAGGGTATATCTCGCTATGGTCGTGGACCCTCAAGGTTATATCTAGCATGTCGTGGACCCTCATGTTATCTCGCTATGTTGTGGACCCTCAGGGTATATCTCGCTATGTTGTGGACCCTCAGGTTATATCTGGCTATGTCGCGGACCCTCAGGGTATATCTCGCTATGTCGTGGACCCTCAGGTTATATCTCGCTATGTCTGATCCTCAGGTTATATCTCGCCTATGTTGGGGACTCTCAGGTTATAATCTCGCTGTTAGTTATACCCTATGTTATATTCTATGCTATGTCGTGACCCCCGTATATCTAGCTATGTCGTGGACCCTCAGGTTATATCTAGCTACGTCGTGAACCCTCAGGTTATATCTCGCTATGTCGTGGATCCTCCGGTTATATCTCGCTACGTCGTGGACCCTCAGGGTATATCTCGCTATGTCGTGGACCCTCAGGGTATTTCTCGCTAAGTCTTGGACCCTCAGGGTATATCTCGGTATGTCGTGGACTCTCAGGGTATATCTCGCTACGTCGTGGACCGTCAGGGTATATCTCGCTTTTTCGTGGACCCTCAGGTTATATCTCGCTATGTCGTGGACCCTCAGGTTATATCTGGCTATGTTGTGCACCCTCAGGGTAAATGTGGCTATGTCGTGGACCCTCAGGGTATATTTGGCTGTGTCGCGACCCTCAGATATCTCGCAATGTCCGTGGACCGTCAGGGGTATATCTCGCTATTTAAGTGGACCTCAGGGTATATCTTGTATTCTGGACCCTCAGGGTAATATCTCGCTATGTCGTGGAACCTCAGGTTATATCTAGCTATGTCGTGGACCCTCAGTTTATATCTAGCTATGTCGTGGACCCTCCGGGTATATCTGGCTATGTCGCGGACCCTCAGGAGATATCTCGCTTTGTCGTGACCCTCCAATGTATATCTCGTTATGTTGTGGACCCTCAGAGTATATCTCGCTAAGTCTTTGACCTCAAGTGTATATCTTCGCTATGTCGTGGACCCTCAGGTATATCTCGCTACTCGCTCCTCGTGGACCCTCAGGGTAAATCTCGCGATGTCGTGGACCCTCAGGTTATATCTAGCTATGTCGTGGACCCTCAGGTTATATCTGGCTTGTCGCGACACCTCAGGTTATATCAGGCTATGTCGTGGACCCTCAGTTTAATCTAGGCTATGGTCGTGGACCCTCAGGTTAGTAATCTAGCTATGTCGTGGACCCTCAGATTATATCTAGCTATGTCGTGGAGGCCTGAGGTTATAACTAGCTATATCGTTGCCCTCAGGTTATATCTAGCTATTCCGTGACCCTCATGTTATATCTCGCTATGTCCGTGGACCCTCAGGGTATATCAATCCGCTAAGCTCGTTGGACCCTCAGGGTATATCCGCTATGTTGTGGACCCTCAGGTGATATCTCGCTATGTCTTTTGACCCTCAGGTTATATCTCGCTATGTCGTGAACCCTTCAGTGTATAATCTCGCTATGTCGTGGAGATCCCTCAGGGTATATCTCGCTACGACGTGGACCTCTCAGGGTATATCTCGCTAGTCGTGGACCCTCAGGTTATATCTTAGCTATGTTCGTGGACACTCATGTTATTCTGGCTATGTCGTTGAACCTCCGGGTATATCTGGCTATGTCCGCGGACCCTCAGGTTATATCTCACTACGATCGTGGACCTCAGTGAGATATCTTCATCTCGCATTGTCGTGGACCCTCATGTATATCCTCTTATGTTTGTGGACCCTCAGGGTATATCCGCAAGTCTTGGAACCTCAGTTATATCTCGCTAAGTCGTGGCCCCTCAGTATATCTCGCTAACGTCGTGGACCCTTCAGGGTATATCTCGCTATGTCGTGGACCACACATCAGTTATATCTAGCTATGTCGTGGACCCTCAGGTTTATATCTGGCTATGTCGCGGACCCTAGGTTATATCTCGCTAACGGTTCGTGGACCCTCAGAGATATCTCACAATGTCGTGGACGCCTCAATGTATATCTCGTTATGTTGTGGACCCCTTAGGTTATATCGAGTCGCATGTCGTGGTGGCACCCTCAGGTTATTATCTGGCTATGTCGTGGACTCTCAGGTATATCTCCGCTATGGTCGTGGACCCTCAGGGCATATCATCGCTATTTAAGTGGGGACCCTCAGGGTATATCTATCTCGCCTATGTCGTGGACCCTCAGCGTATATCTGGCTATGCGTGGACGCTCAGGTATATCTCGCTATGTCGTGGACCCCAGGGTAATAATCTCGCAATGTCTGGCCCTCCAGGTATATCTGGCTCTGTCTTGGACCCCTCAGGGTATATCTGGCTATGTCGTGGACCCCAGGGTAATACTCTGGCTATGTCGTGGGACCCATCAGTATAGCTGTTTATGAGTCGGCTGGACCCTCAGGGATACCTCGCTATGTTCGTGGACCCTCAGGGAATATTTGCTTATGTCGTGGACCCTCAGGGTAATATCTCGCTATGTTTTGGACCCTCAGTTATATCTCGCTGTGTCGTGGACGCTCTGGGTATATCTCGCTATGGTCGTGGACCCTCAGGGTATTCCCCGCTAAGTCCTTGGACCCTAGGGTATAATCTCGGTATGTCGTGACTCTCAGGGTATATCTCGCTACGGACGTCGGGTGAACCGTCCAGGGTATATCTCGCTTTCGTGGAACCCTCAGGTAAATCTCGCTATGTCGTATACCCTCAGGTTTATAATCTGGCTATGTTGTGCCCCCTTCAGGTATATGTGCTATGTCGTGGATCCCTCAGGGTATATTTGGGGCTGGTCGCGGACCCTCAGTTATATCTCGCAATGTCTGGAACATCTCAGTATATCTCGCTATTTAGTGGACCCTCAGGGATATCTCGCTATGTCGTGGACCCTCATGTATATCGGCTATGTCGTGACCCCTTGTATATCTTGCTATGTCGTGGACCCTCAGGGTATATCTCGCTATGATCGTGGACCCTCAGTATATCTAGCTATACGTGACCCTCAGTTTATATCTAGCTATGTCGTGCCCTCAGGTTATATCTAGCTATGTCCTGGCCCTCAGTTTATATCTAGCTATGTCGTGGAGCCTCAGGTTATATCTAGCTAATAACGTTGGCCCCAGGTTATATCTACCTATGTCGTGGACCCTCCGGTTATATATCGCTATGTCGGGACCCTCAGGTATATCTCGCTATGTCGTGGGACCCCTCAGGGTATAACTCGCTAGTTGTGGACCCTCAGGTTATATCTCGCTATGTCTTGGACCCTCAGGTATAATCTCGCTATGTCGTGAACCTCAGGGTATATCTCGCTATGTCGTGGACCCTACCAGGGTATATCTCGCTAAGTTCTTGGACCTCCAGTGTATATCCTCGCTATGTTCGTGGACTCCTCAGGGTATATCTCGCTACGTCGTGGACCCTCAGGTACATCTCGCTATGTCGTGGACCCGCAGGTTTATATCTAGCTTATGTCTTGGACCCTCAGTTATAACTGGCTATGTCGTTGACCGCCCGCCGGGTAATATCTGGCTATGTCGCGACCCTCATTTATATCTCGCTACGTTCGGACCCTCAGGAGATATCTTCGCATTGTCCGTGGACCCTCAATGTATATCTCGTTAGTTGTGGGACCCTCAGGGGTATACTCGCTAAGTCTTGGACCCTCAGTGTATATCTCGCTAATGTCGTGGAGCCTCAGGGTATATCTTCCTACGTCGTGGCCCTCAGGTATATCCGCTATGTCGTGGAACCCCAGGTTATATCTAGCTATGTCCGTGGATCCTCAGGTTATATCTCGCCTACGTCGTGACCCTCAGGAGATATCTCGCAATGTCGTGGACACCTCCATGTATATCTCGTATGTTTGGACCCTCAGGTTTATATCTCGCTATGGTACGTGGACCCTCAGTGCATATCTCGCTATTTAGTGGACCCTCAGGTATATCTCGCTATGTCGTGGACCTCAGCGTATATCTGGCTATGTCGTGGACCCTCAGGGTATATCTCGCTATGATGTCGTGGACCCTCAGGGTAATATCTCGCAATGCGTGGGACCCCCTCAGGTATATCTCTGGCTCTGTCTTGACCCTCAGGGTATATTCTGGCATGTCGTGACCGCTCAGGGTAATATCTGCTATGTCGTGGACCCTCAGGTATAGCTGGTGTTATGTCGTGAGGACCCTCAGTGTAAATCTCGCTATGATGTCGTCCGACCCTCAACCGTATATCTGCTATGTCGTGGACCCTCAGGGTATATCTCGCTATGTCCGTGGACCCTCAAGGGTATATTGGCTATGTCGTGGACAATCGCAGGTATACTCGCTATTCGTGGACCCTCAGGTAATATCTCGCTATGTCGTGGACCCTAGGGTATATCTCGTTATGTCCATGGACCCTCTGGTATATCTGGCTATGTTCGTGGACCCTCAGGGTATATCTGGCTATGTGCGTGGACCTCAGGTTATATCTGGCTATGGTCGTTGGACCCTCAGGGTATACTGGCTATGTCGTGGAACCTCAGGATATATCGGCTATGTCGTGGACCCTCCATTGTATAATCTGCTATGTCGTGGACCTCAGGGTATATCTCGCTATGATCCGTGGACCCTCAGGGTATATCTGGCTTTGGTCGTGTGGAGCCCTCAGGTATATCACGCTATGTCGTGGACGCCTCAGGGTATATCTCGCTATTCGTTGACAACCTAGTGTAATATCTCGCTATGTCGTGGACCCTCAAGGGTATATCTCGCTATGTCGTGACCCTCAGGTATATCTGGCTTTGTCGTGGACCCTCAGGGTATATCTCGCTATGTCGTGGACCTCAGGGTATATCTCGCTATGTCCGTGACCCTCAGGGTAAATCTCGCTATGTTTCGTGGACCCTTCAGGTATATCTGGCTATGGTCGGGACCTCAGGGTATATCTCGCTATGTCGTGGAACCCTCAGGGTATAGCTCGCTATGGTCGTGGACCCTCAGGGTTTATCTCGCTATGTCGTGGACCCTCAGGTATATTCTGGCTATGTCGTGGAACCCTCAGGGTATATTCTCGCTATTCGTGACCCTCAGGGTATATCTCGCTATGTCGTGGACCCTCAGGCGAATATCCTCGCTATGGTCGTGGACCCTCAGGGTATAGTCTGGCTATGTCGTTAGACTTTCTATCAAGCAAGGAAAAGCGAGAACATCCAATTCCTCGTGATCAAGTTTTCCATTCAACAAGATTTATTTTTATTTTCCCTCAAGTTATATTTATTTACTTAAAATTTTCCGCTGTTCAAAGCGGCATAGCTCCAGTTCCTGTATCCCCCAAGACTTTAAATGTGAAAAGATCCCCATTTCCTCGGATCAAAACTGCGTCATCAGGATTTTTTTATATTTTCTCAAGAGCCGAGTGAGTGAAATGTGGAGTTTGTTGTCCCTAGAGTTTATGACCAGGCGACGTTTTATTTTAGTTTTCTGTCATATAGATAAGGTAAGCTTCTGAGGTCCCAAAGCTGATACTTGAAGGTGATAAGCTACAGCTCTTGGTCTTTTCGTTAAACAAATTCAAGCTCCTGGACCCAACGGGGAAAAATTACCTAGGATAACCCTCCCCAAAAATATCGAAGTGCCTTAATTACATCTCGTAGGTCTCTTTTAAAGGGTAACAAGTTTTACAGCTCCTGACCCCTTATGAGACAAGTCCCACTCAAATCCATCCCCTCCCACTCATGTACTTATCCAACCTAAATTTGAAACTACCCAAAGTCCCAGCCTCAATAACCCAACTAGGTAGACTGTTCCACTCATCTACTACCCTATTTCCAAACCAATACTTTCCTATGTCCTTTCTAAATCTAAACTTATCTAATTTAAATCCATTACTGCGGGTTCTCTCTTGGAGAGACATCCTCAAGACCTTATTAATATCCCCTTTACTAATACCTATCTTCCACTTATACACTTCGATCAGGTCTCCCCTCATTCTTCGTCTAACAAGTGAATGTAACTTAAGAGTCTTCAATCTTTCTTCATAAGGAAGATTTCTAATTTAGTCATCCTACGCTGAATGTTTTCTAACGAATTTATGTCCATTCTGTAATATGGAGACCAGAACTGAGCTGCATAATCTAGGTGAGGCCTTACTAATGATGTATAAAGCTGCAGTATGACCTCTGGACTTCTGTTGCTTACACTTCTTGATATAAATCCCAGTAATCTATTTGCCTTATTATGTACGCTTAGGCATTGCTGTCTTGGTTTAAGGTTGCTGCTCACCATAACCCCCAAGTCCTTTTCGCAATCTGTATGGCTAAGTTCTACATCATTTAACTTATAAGTACTAGGGTTATGGGCACTTCCAAGCTTCAGAACCTTGCATTTATCTACATTGAACTGCATCTGCCAATTTTCTGACCAAGAGTAGAGATTGTTTAAATCCTCCTGAAGTTCATAACATCTACGTTTGAATCAATTATCCTACCTATCTTTGTGTCATCGGCGAATTTGCTCATATCACTAGTAATTCCCTCATCAAGATCATTGATATATATTATAAACAACAACGGGCCATCTTCCACATATCAGACACTACACCTGTTTGAAGAGATAAATTAAAAATATTAGTTAATGGTTCACAGAGTTCCATTTTGCATTCCTTAAGAACCCTTGAAAAAAACTCATCAGGGCCCGGCGACTTATTTTGCTTCAGTCTGTCTATCTGCTTCACAACCATTTCACTAGTGACTGTGATGTTACATAATTTATCTTCTTCTAGCCCACTATAAAAATTAATTTCTGGAATATTGTTAGTATCTTCCTGTGTAAAATCTGAGAGAAAATAATTATTAAAAATCGAGCACATTTCATTCTCTTTGTCAGTAAGGTGCCCATAGTTATTTTTAAGGGGACCTATCATATCTCTAACTTTTGTTCTATAGACCTGGAAAAAACTTTTTGGGTTAGTTTTAGAATCCCTAGGAACTTTAATTTCATAGTCCCTTTTAGCTTTTCTTATCCCCTTTTTAATGTCCCTCTTAATGTCAATATACTGATTCATAAGATGACCCTCACCTTTTTTGATACGCCTATAAATTCCTTTCTTATGCCCTAGTAGATATTTGAGCCTATTATTCATCCATTTTGGGTCATTTCTATTTGATCTAATTTCTTTATATGGGATAAACGTTCTTTGAGCAGCATGTATAGTGTTCAGAAAGCTGTCATATTGATAGCTCACTTCGTTACCCCAGTCGTAATCTGCTAAGCGAAAATCTGGGACTGTTACTGAGTTATCGCTACTATCGTACTTCCATTCGATGCTAAATGTAATTGATTTGTGGTCGCTAGCACCCAGTTCCTCTGAAATTTCTAAATTATTAACAAGGGATTCATTGTTTGCCATAACTAAGTCAGCAGGTTATTTCCCCTTGTAGGTTCTGTCACAAACTGCTTCAAAAAACAATCCTGAACTACTTCTAAGAAGTCGTATGATTCTAAATTCCCAGTCAAGAAATTCCAATCAATATGACTAAAGTTAAAGTCTCCTAGAATTACTACATTATCGTGCCTTGTGGCCTTAACAATTTCCTCCCATAGTAGTCTCCCTTGGTCCCTATCTAAGTTTGGGGAACGGTATATCACTCCTAAAATCAGTTTTTCATGCCCCTCTGAAAATTCTATCCAAACAGACTCTGTATATGTTACTTCAGACTTAATACCCGTTTTTATGCAACAGTTCAAGCGATCTCGGACATACAATGCCACCCCACCCCCCTTCCCGATACTTCTATCTACTTGGAACAATTTAAAACCCTGAATATTACATTCCGCAGGCATGTCCCGACTTTTTGAATTAAACCACATCTCAGTTAAGGCAAATACATCAATGTTACCTGCACTAGCAACTAATCTCAACTCGTCCATCTTATTCCTAGCACTACGGCAATTAGCATAATAAACATTGAAAGACTCTCCTTTCTCTTTACCCTTCCTGCTCATTTCTGTTTTTCTACTAAACCTAATACTGTCCTTATCACCCAAAGTCCCTGGCTTTTCAATATCTACCTCGTTCTGCTTATTACTAGTTCCCCTAGAACTCGTAATATTACTACACTGAGACTTCACTGTTTTTCTGCCAAAACCCATACCACTAACTATTCCTAGTTTAAAGTCCTAACTGCTCCCTCCACTGCAGTTGCCAGTGCTACCACCCCAGACCTAGATAAGTGAACCCCATCCCTGGCATACATGTCATTTCTACCATAGAAGAGGTCCCAGTTGTCAATGAATGTTACTGCATTTTCCTTACAGTATTTGTCCAGCCAGCAATTGACACCAATTGCCCTGGACAACCATTCATTTCCAACTCCTCTCCTAGGCAAAATACCACATATGACAGGGTTCCCACCCTTACTCCTAATTATTTCTATTGCTGACCTATACCTGCTAATCAGGTCTTCACTCCTACGTCTGCCAACATCGTTGCCTCCAGCACTGAGACAGATAATAGGATTGCTCCCATTACCTCTCATGATGTCATCAAGACGGCTAACAATATCCTCCATCCCAGCCCCAGGAAAGCAAACTCTCTGTCACCTACTCCTGTCCTTCAAGCAGAACGCCCTATCCATATACCTAACTTGGCTATCCCCAAGAACAACAATATTCTTACCTTCCTTGGTGTCGTTCGTCGTGATGTTCCCAGTAGTCGACTCACATTCGTCGGGTAGCACTGAGAATGTATTAGATGTTTCCACAACAGTTTCCACGGCAGTCTCTTTCTTCTTCATCGTTTCTACCTTTCCATTCGTCTTCTTGATCGTCAACTTAGTTCCCTGCTGTCCAGCCACTGACCAGTTTCCCTTCTTGACCTGAGGACTCAAAACAGGAGGACTACTACGAATCTTCTTGTTTTCCTCGGTCAGTCGCCGAATCTCCATCTTCGCCAACCTCAATTCTTCCTTAAGCTGTTGGTAAAGTTGCTCGATGGAGGGCATCTTGCTTCAATTCGTAGAGAGCGCGCAAACAGGTCTTCATTCTAAGTCTCTTTGCACCATTCATCCATCCGTCCTTATATCTACTGCATATATACCTTGACGTACATCTTTCAGGTTATATACACTGAGAACTATTTATGTCAGCGACTACAGGCAAAGATTGAGATCTTCCCGTATATACACTGAAACGTGTTCTCTCTCAGAATACTGTAAACAGTTTCCTTTAATCCCTATTTAAGGGTTTTTAAAATATCTTCACTAGTGAAACCTAATGAAACAAATATTTTTTTATGCTTTATTAAAACCAATTCATAAAAATAAACTAAGAACTAGTCAGTAATTATTTTGTAAAACTCGTGTAAACACAAAAATCTGAGAATTATCTTTTATATATTACCCAATTATTATTGTTATTACTTTTATAACTATTATTCATTTTATTATTATTACCTGTATATTTAAACATAACCAGTTAGCTTATGTTGTCATTGTATCACTGCATCGATCACTCACTCTAAACAATTCTCAGTATTTATATTCTTTACCGATTAAATCGTCGCCCATTGAATGCAGATACTCTTACCTAATACTTAAGTTCCCTGCTCACTCAGGTTTACTCTTTCGTTTGTTACACATTCATTATACTTAAACCCTTTACCTGCTCACCCATCCATTACCTACTATTAACCCCATTACCCATTATTTCCCACACATGTCCTCACCAGGACGTGCCAGCTCTGTGCCGAGGATTCCACATTGGTTGTAATGACGCAGATTTTATCAACGTTCGTATATAAACATATCAGAGGAAGACGCCCATTAAACACACATGATGAAGCTAAGAACATGACTGAGTAACTGACAAAGAAAGTAACAGATGTGAGGAAGGTGACAGATGTGAGGAAGGTGACAGATGTGTGGAAGGTGACAGATGTGTGGAAGGTGACAGGTGTGTGGAAGGTGACAGGTGTGTGGAAGGTGACAGATGTGTGGAAGGTGACAGGTGTGTGGAAGGTGACAGGTGTGTGGAAGGTGACAGGTGTGTGGAAGGTGACAGGTGTGTGGAAGGTGACAGATGTGTGGAAGGTGACAGGTGTGTGGAAGGTGACAGGTGTGTGGAAGGTGACAGATGTGTGGAAGGTGACAGGTGTGTGGAAGGTGACAGGTGTGTGGAAGGTGACAGATGTGTGGAAGGTGACAGGTGTGTGGAAGGTGACAGGTGTGTGGAAGGTGACAGATGTGTGGAAGGTGACAGGTGTGTGGAAGGTGACAGGTGTGTGGAAGGTGACAGATGTGTGGAAGGTGACAGGTGTGTGGAAGGTGACAGGTGTGTGGAAGGTGACAGATGTGTGGAAGGTGACAGGTGTGTGGAAGGTGACAGGTGTGTGGAAGGTGACAGATGTGTGGAAGGTGACAGGTGTGTGGAAGGTGACAGGTGTGTGGAAGGTGATAGACAAACGGAAACATAGCTCTTCATCTGTTGTATTTATACATCTCTGCTTTACATGGTTACTATGAGTGTATAATTATTATTATATTGCACTGTAAGATACGTGTTGTGTGTGTGTGTGTGTGTGTGTGTGTGTGTGTGTGTGTGTGTGTGTGTGTGTGTGTGTGTGTGTGTGTGTGTGTGTGTGTGTGTGTGTCTGTGTGTGTCTGGTGTGTGTGTGTGTGTGTGTGTGTGTGTGTGTGTGTGTGTGTGTGTCTGTGTCTGTGTCTGTGTCTGTGTCTGTGTCTGTGTCTGTGTCTGTGTCTGTGTGTCTGTGTGTCTGTGTGTCTGTGTGTCTGTGTGTCTGTGTTTTGTGTGTGTTCCTAGTCACAAAAAGCCCACATTATTAAGTTATTTATTTATTTTTTAATAAACTGCAAAAAGTTATGCATCTATGACTTCCACCATGTTGGGACCTCTCATCCACTTTACTGACAATGTTTTTAAACTTTTATTTGAGAAACCAAAATTATATATTGTACACTCTATATTTAATGTTAGTTTAGCCAAGTCATCGACTAAACCATGCTCATGCATGACTGTGTCAGAAGGAATCTACAAAATGCTAATCCCTTGATATTAATAATTTGCGTGCACCTGTCTGGATTCATGCACAGTCGTATAACATTTTGATCTCTATATTTAGAGCTGTTAGTAAAGATAAGGATGTAGAAACAATTAAACTTACTGTAGTTGTAGCTTCTAAAAGTTTGAATGCGTGGGACCCCAGTTTTTAATTCTGTGTAAGTATGTATCATGGCACTATAATCTTGGTTTACAATACTGCAATGCTCACCTACCCAGTAATGTTGACGCGAATAATATTCTTTTAAGAGCTAAATCCGCATGTATCAATGTTAATAACATGACTGAGTTGTGCAAGTGTGTTATTACGATATTTTTTAAAGTCGCTATATCAGCTCGTTTCAAAGCCTAGCCGTATCTAAGATAAAATAATATCCCCTAGGATGTCACTTACAATAGTCGACTAACATCCAGATACTTATTTTTAGTTGAATAGCAGCAGCAGGCTTACTGCTGGGTAAATAAGGGCATCAAGAGTAAGGAAATATGCTCTAACTTTCCATCCGTGCCGAGTACCAAACCACGGATAATCAGTATGTGAAGTGAGTGCGCTACCATCCTAGCTACAGGATACCTAACTGGCTCCTATTCTGTAGATAAATACTTGCGAGGGCCTAGCCTAAACTGAAAGCTCTCTATTCTGAAGAACAGTGTCCGATATCATAAGTATAGCGATTTCCTTCTTTCAACCATAATGAGTCAGTCCTTTGCCTGTCCACAAGATGTTCATTAACACAGTCTTTAAGTTACTGAAGTATTCTTTCTCATGACCCTTGCAAGAAATTGTATAATACAAACCTTGGTAATGAATCCTACAATTGCTTTAAGAAGATATGGAAACACAAGGATAAATTAATTACAAAACGGAAAGGTTTTCTAATAAATATGTCCTAGTGTTTGCTCAGGTGTTTTTAAACCAAGGGATGGTATATACACCTGCAGAATGTTGTTCGTGTGTGGGTGTGTACTCACCTATTTGTACTCACCTATTTGTGGTTGCAGGGGTCGAGTCCTAGCTCCTGGCCCCGCCTCTTCACCGGTTGCTACTAGGCCCTCTCTCTCCCCGCTCCATGAGCTTTATCAAACCTCGTCTTAAAACTGTGTATGGTTCCTGCCTCCACTACGTCATTTTCTAGGCTATTCCACTGCCTTACAACTCTATGACTGAAGAAATACTTCCTACTATCTCTCTGACTCATTTGTGTCTTCAACTTCCAATTGTGGCCTCTTGTTTCTGTGTCCCCTCCCTGGAACATCCTGTCTTTGTCCACCTTGTCTATTCCACGCAGTATTTTATATGTCGTTATCATGTCTCCCCTGACCCTCCTGTCCTCCAGTGTCGTCAGGCCGATTTCCCTTAATCTTTCTTCATAGGACATTCCCCTTAGCTCTGGAACTAACCTTGTCGCAAACCTTTGTACTTTCTCTAGTTTCTTGACGTGCTTTATCAAGTGCGGGTTCCAAACAGGTGCTTCATACTCCAGTATGGGCCTGACATACACGGTGTACAGTGTCTTCAATGATTCCTTACTAAGGTATCGGAATGCTGTTCTCAGGTTTGCCAGGCACCCATATGCTGCAGCAGTTATCTGATTGATGTGTGCTTCCGGAGACATGCTCGGTGTTATACTCACCCCAAGATCTTTCTCCTTGAGTGAGGTTTGCAGTCTTTGGCCACCTAGCCTATACTCTGTCTGTGGTCTTCTGTGCCCTTTCCCTATCTTCATGACTTTGCATTTGGCAGGATTAAATTCGAGAAGCCATTTGCTGGACCAGGTGTCCAGTCTGTCCAGGTCTCTTTGAAGTCCTGCCTGGTCCTCATCAGATTTAATTCTCCTCATTAACTTCACATCATCTGCAAACAGGGACACTTCTGAGTCTAACCATTCAGTCATGTCGTTCACATATACCAAAAATAGCACTGGTCCTAGGACCGACCCCTGTGGGACCCCGCTCGTCACAGGTGCCCACTGTGATACATCATTACGTACCATGACTCGTTGTTGCCTCCCTGTCAGGTATTCTCTGATCCATTGCAGTGCCCTTCCTGTTATATGCGCCTGATGCTCTAGCTTCTGCACTAATATCTTGTGAGGAACAGTGTCAAAGGCATTCTTGCAGTCCAAGAAGATGCAATCAACCCACCCCTCTCTCTCTTGTCTTACTTCTGTTATTTTATCATAAAACTCCAGAAGGTTTGTGACACAGGATTTGCCTTCCGTGAATCCGTGCTGGTTGGCATTTATACTCCTGTTCCGTTCCAGGTGCTCCACCACTCTCCTCCTGATAATCTTCTCCATAATTTTGCATACTATACACGTCAATGACACAGGTCTATAGTTTAGTGCCTCTTTTCTGTCTCCTTTTTTAAAAATGGGAACTACATTTGCCGTCTTCCATACCTCAGGTAGTTGCCCAGTTTCCAGGGATGTGTTTGAAGATTGTGGTAAGTGGCACGCACAACATATCTGCTCCCTCTCTAAGGACCCACGGGGAGATGTTGTCCGGTCCCATTGCCTTTGGGGTATCGATGTCCCTTAGCAGTTTCTTAAACCTCCTCCTCATCTGTATGTATGTCGTCCAACACTTGTTGGTGTATTCCTTGCTGGTGTCCCCATCTGGTCTGTTCCCCCAGAGTCCTTCCTGTCTCTACTGAAAAATACTTCCTTAAA
>NC_069400.1:82561410-82626410 GCF_026875155.1 Cherax quadricarinatus | reverse complement strand
GTTGTTCTCTCAAGGAAAATTGCTTAACGCCAGTAAGAGGCTTTTGATCCAAGAAATTGGAATTTTCTTGTTCTTCAGCGCATCGATGTTTATTGCCCCCAATTTCCATAGGAGTTTTATGACCTGGTAGAGGGGGCATTGACCCCAAGAAACGTTCATCATATTTACTTCAATTACGTTGTATGAAATCAATATACTACGTTTCGCCCACGCAGTGGGCTTTATTAAGTCACAAACAGATCTACCTGAGCAGAGTGTACATGAGTATATATAAGGAACATCGTGAAGCAAAGAGTCAGGTGGGGAATTCTGAGAAGTGGTTGTATTTGAGAAGGACTTGCACGGAATGGGTAAATAAGTTTATTGATTTGTAAGGATAACGATGCAGAAGTTTCTTGGTAATCGGTTCAGCTACGTTGTAAAGGCCGTTATTCTAGTTGAAATTGTTGGATATACAGATGAGTGATGAATCTAAGATCCTGCGACTCTCAGTGTCTTCTTTCTTGGCGATGAGTCTTGCGTCTCTTTAGCTGATTAAATGGTTGTAAAACTATCGGTGTAAAACACAGTCATTCCTCAACTCGTTCATTCTGCCTTTGTATTCGTGTTCTAAAATTCGTGTTTGGAGGTCTCTGGATATCTCATATACATATAATTGGTTGCAATCGTTGCAAGGGATAACGTATACCTCTGCAGAGGGAGACATAAGAGTGTCGCCAACACAACGGAGCCAGTGAATGAAGAGGGAATAATGGAGAAAAATCACTTGGCTTCTAGATGTTCCATATATAGGTTCACTAAGACATCAGTAAGTGGGGAACCCATTGGGAGTTCAAAAGTCTGTTATAAAAGATAATTTTTCCAAAGAGGAAAAATATAAAAGCGAAACACAAATCAGCAAGGTCGACGAAATCACTGGCTGAAACAGGAAGGTCGAGAGAGTCGTCAATATTCCGGCACAGATCAGTGGCCTGTGTTATGGGTACCCCCTCTCCAGGAGACGCCTTCTTCCTCAAGTGACGTCCGGCTTCCCAGGTGACGCCTCTTCCCAAGGTGACGTCACTTTCCAGAAGTTTGGTCTTCCTTCCAAGGGTCCATCCCTTTATACCCTGCAATGACGTCACTTGTTGATATAATAACCCTTTAGCATTTACTCTCCGCCGTCGTTCCTGTCGTTAACTCCGCTCTCCCGCTTCTTCACTTTCTCTTTCTCCAAGATTCCTCCCATCACTTTTCTTCCTATCTTACTCTTCCCATCATCATTCCTTTTCCCTCTACTTTTTTACTCGCTTTCTCTTCCTACGTCTCCTGCTCCTCCTCTTCCTCCTCCCCTTCCTCTTGTAATATTCTTACTTCCCTCTTCCCTTCACATCGGCAGATGGATAATTAACTTTCTAACTAATAGAACCCGAAGTAAAATAGTAAACCGAGTAAAACCAGGGGAAGCTACAGTGAAGAACTTTGTTCCTCAAGGCACGATACTTCCCACACTTCTCTTACTTATTCTCATTGCTGACATTCAATGAGACGTAAAAAATAGCACCGTATAATCTTTTACATATTATTCTATAATATTAATGAGAGTGGCATCCATATAAGAGACGGCAAGCCTCCGCAAGTCTTCTGTTAGGCTACTGACAATAAAATGTTCAATGAGGATAAATTTCAGTTAGTGTGTTACGGAATGACTGAGGAAATAAAAAGAGAATCAAAGTACAAGACACAGTTAGATCACTGAAACGAGCATAAGTCTAATGTGAGAGATCTGGGAGTGATAATGTCAGATTTCGCATTCAAGGGGCACAATAATGTCGTTATCGGAATTGCAAGGAAAACTATAGAGATGCCAAGCCAGTGATAATACGCTTCACGTCACTGGTCCTCTCTAGGTTGGACTATTGCTGTGTACTAACGGTCCCCTTTCAAGGCAGGTGAAATTGCAGAAGTGAAAAATGAACAGAGAATATTCACACCTCGTATAAACTCAGTCAAGTATCTAAATTGCTAGGAGAGTGATATCCCTGGAAATGTGCGCCACAGAAAGTAGGAGAGAATTAAATATGATAATCTCCACCTGGAAGATTCTGGATGGATTGGTCCCGAATGTGTACACTAAAATTACTACATATTAACACAAGTTGCTTGCAGAAGGTGTAAGATACTTCTGGTAAAAAGCAGTGGGTCGTTGTGTGTACCTGAGAGAAAACTCAAAGGAACGACGACTCAACACCCTTCCTTCATGCATAATGGAGATTATGAAGAGATCCCTGATCAACCGGGCTGTGGTGATCACAATAATGCCAGAAGTCATGAGGTCTGATCTGGGACCTGGCCGTGGGATGTAGTGATCCCCCAGAAGTAACTACAGGTGACCTACAAGCTCCGTTATACTACTCAATAAATTTTTCTTCCTCCTCCTCCTTATCTTTTAATAATTTTACCTTCACTAAATTCTATATAAATAATTATGAGTTACACAAATTGCAGACAGGTATAAATAAAGGTTATATGCAATTGATGTTGAGGATGTTTAACAAAGACATATTTCGAAATAAAAGATTGACGCTGTATACACTCAGATTTAGAATTTATAAAGAACCTCTCGAGGGAGGGACCAAGATGTAGGTAAGAGGATTATGATCCAAGGAATTGAACCTAATTTCCTCTCATTCCCCATGCGCTACATAACCCCACTGAGTTTACTGCATCGAATGTCTATAATAATAATAATAATGACAATAACAAAAGTAATAATAATAATAATAATAATAATAATAATAATAATAATAATAATAATAATAATAATAATAATAATAATAATAATAACAAAAGTAGTAATAATAATAATAAGCCAGTGTTCAGTGACTCCCACAACAAAACACACGTACACTGTTCAGTGACTCCCACAACAACACACACGTACACTGTTCAATGACTTCCACAACAACACACACGTAAACAGTTCAATGACTTCCACAACAACACACACGTACACTGTTCAATGGCTTCCACAACAACACACACGTACACTGGTCAATGGCTTCCACAACAACACACACGTACACTGGTCAATGACTCCCACAACAACACACACGTACACTGGTCAATG
The DNA here is from genome assembly GCF_026875155.1 of Cherax quadricarinatus. NCBI lineage: Eukaryota > Metazoa > Arthropoda > Malacostraca > Decapoda > Parastacidae > Cherax > Cherax quadricarinatus. Next base: position 82,623,301 of record NC_069400.1, on the reverse strand, counting down.
ACTCCCACAACAACACACACGTACACTGTTCAATGACTCCCACAACAACACACACGTACACTGGTCAATGACTCCCACAACAACACACACGTACACTGGTCAATGACTCCCACAACAACACACACGTACGCTGTTCAATGACTCCCACAACAACACACACGTACACTGTTCAATGACTCCCACAACAACACACACGTACACTGGTCAATGACTCCCACAACAACACACACGTACATTGGTCAATGACTCCCACAAAAACACACATGCACACTGGTCAATGACTCCCACAACAACACACATGTACACTGGTCAATGACTCCCACAACAACACACATGCACACTGTTCAATGACTCCCAAAATAACACACACGTACACTGTTCAATGATTCCCACAACAACACACACGTACACTGTTCAATGATTCCCACAACAACACACACGCACACTGTTCAATGACTCCCACAACAACACACACGTACACTGTTCAATGATTCCCACAACAACACACACGTACACTGTTCAATGATTCCCACAACAACACACACGTACGGAAATATAAACACATATGCAGTATAATGTGATCCTTTATTGACTACGTTTCGCCCACACAGTGGGCTTTTTCAAGTCACAAACAGAACTACCTGGGGTGGAAGGAACGCGAGTATTTATAGTCCGGTTCAGAATGCTGAGGTCAGGTGGAGAATGCTGCATCTGATGATGTACCGAGTGGGGTTATAGAGTCTAAAAACTTGGGTAGCTTGGAAAGGAGATTGGATAAGTTTGTGAGCAGACCTTCTACAGTGTTCTTATGTGGGATAGCGATGAAGAAGTTTCTTGGCAAGTGGTTCAGCTATGTTATAGAAGCCACTATTCTGGTTGAAGTTGTCGGATATAGAAATAAGTGATGATTCCAGGATTCTTCGGTATTGAGTGTTGTCTTCTGTGGCGATAAGTCTTGAGTTTCTGTAGTTTATCAAGTGGTTGTGTGAATTACGGTGTTGTACGCAGGCATTCCTTGTGTCGTCAGACCTGCTTGCGTATTGGTGTTCTGAAATACGTGTTTGGAGGTCCCTTGATGTTTCGCCCACTTATAACTTGTTGCAGTCATTACAAGGGATTATGTATACCCCTGCAGAGGGTGGAAGCTTGTCCTGTCTATCACTGGTAATGTCCTCCACAACCACGACCATCAAGGACATTACCAGTGATAGACAGGACAAGCTTCCACCCTCTGCAGGGGTATACATAATCCCTTGTAATGACTGCAACAAGTTATAAGTGGGCGAAACATCAAGGGACCTCCAAACACGTATTTCAGAACACCAATACGCAAGCAGGTCTGACGACACAAGGAATGCCTGCGTACAACACCGTAATTCACACAACCACTTGATAAACTACAGAAACTCAAGACTTATCGCCACAGAAGACAACACTCAATACCGAAGAATCCTGGAATCATCACTTATTTCTATATCCGACAACTTCAACCAGAATAGTGGCTTCTATAACATAGCTGAACCACTTGCCAAGAAACTTCTTCATCGCTATCCCACATAAGAACACTGTAGAAGGTCTGCTCACAAACTTATCCAATCTCCTTTCCAAGCTACCCAAGTTTTTAGACTCTATAACCCCACTCGGTACATCATCAGATGCAGCATTCTCCACCTGACCTCAGCATTCTGAACCGGACTATAAATACTCGCGTTCCTTCCACCCCAGGTAGTTCTGTTTGTGACTTGAAAAAGCCCACTGTGTGGGCGAAACGTAGTCAATAAAGGATCACATTATACTGCATATGTGTTTATATTTCCATTGTGTCGGTATTTTATACCATTTATTTCCAACACACACGTACACTGTTCAATGACACCCACAACAACACAAACGTACTCTGTTCAAAGACTCCTACAACAACACACATATTCATTGGTCAATGACTCCCACAACAACACACACGTACACTGTTCAATAGCTTCCACAACAACACACACGTACACTGTTCAATGACTCCCACGACAACACACACGTACACTGTTCAATGGCTTCCACAACAACACGCACGTACACTGGTCAATGACTCCCACAACAACACACATGCACACTGGTCAATGGCTCCCACAACAACACACATGCACACTGGTCAATGACTCCCACAAAAACACACATGCACACTGGTCAATGACTCCCACAACAAACCACAAGCATATTGGTCAACCATTCCTACAGTAAGACACAAACACTGTGGTCAATAACTCCCACAACTAGTCACAAGCACAGTGGTCGATGACTCCCACAAACATTGGCGTACCTATGGTATGGCAGGTATGGCAGGTATGGCAGGTATGGCACGTACCCTGGGGGGCGCTACTGAGCAGTTTCTATTGAAGTCAGCCAAGCCATCCTCCGATAGTGATAAAAGGAATTTTCTTCAGATGTATGATCCGTCTTTTATTATCATGGGTTTTAACCAGATAAACCAGAAGCACGCAGAGAGCTTGACTGAAGACATCTTGAAACAGTTAGAGAAGAACGAATTGGGGCTACAAGATTGTTGGTCACAGTGTTATGACATTGCTGCTGTGAAGGCTGCACACAGAAATATTGTTCATCAAAGAATAAGTCAGAAAAACAGGCTGGCAGTGTTAGTGAATTGAGACAATCACTCAACTTGGTGGGTGTACATGTATCTAAGCAGGATACAATGATGGTCACGTATTTTTGGAACCATCGAAGCTCTCTGCGTGTTCTTTTCTAGTTCAACAAGGCGCTGGGAAAAGACTAAAAAGCACCGTGCATGTGGTTGTTAAATTGGAGTCCGAAACCAGGCGAAGTTTAAGGACAGAAGGAATAAAGCCCTTCAATTAAGTACCTTGAGAGGATTTTTAAAGTTCTCCAGGACATGATGGACAATGAAAACGAGACCATTGAGAAAAGAAGTGACGCTTGGCAGCTTTATAAACGCATGTTGAGTTACGATTACCTGTCTTTGCTAAGATTTTGGAACAAAGTACTCATATGCACTGACTGTATTCAAAAGAGGCTGCAGGATTCTAGCATGAACTTTCACGATGCTGTCCTGGATTTCAACGCTCTCAAAGATCATTTTGATGATGAAAGAAAAGTGTTGATTCGTGGGTCACTTGAAGAAGGACTCGGTCTCTGTCAAGAATTGAATACTGAAGCTGAAAGACGTCAGAGACGAAAAAAACGAATGGCTGATGAGAACTCAAGAGACGCCGTGTTGACAGCCAAGGAGGAAATGGAGAGTCATAAATTCAAGGAACACTCGACCGTCGTTACAGAGAAACGGATGTAAGGTTCGCTCGTTTGCACGACACGGACGCCAAGTTTGGGTACCCTCTCGATGTCGAGGGACTGTGTTATAGCGCCGACAGCGAAAATTTGGGAAAACTGTACAGCTCTGATGTTGATTGACAGCACCTATATGAAGAAATTTTGAATTGCAGAATGTTGCTATTAAGTCGGGCCAACATGAAAATATCAAGACATGAAGCAGTCTCGAATTTATTGTTCATTATAGAGATGAGAGCGTCTCCCCAATCTTCACATTGCTATTCAGATAATGCTAACCATCGCAGTTTCCATCGGCAGCTGTGAGAGATCTTTTTTATTTGAGGTGTTTCCATGGGTCTATCGTGGGAGTTAATGACTCCCACAATAAGACACAAGTACAATGGTCAATGACTTTTACAACAGACACAAGCACAGTGGTTAAAGACTGCCATAACATGGTACAAGCACGGTGGTCAATGACTTCACAAAACACAAGCTCTGTAGTCACTGATGCCCTCAGACATAAGAACACTGGATAATGCCTCCCACAACATGACAATGACTCTCAACATGTAACAATTACACTGGTCAATGGCTCCCACAACAAGGCAGAAGTACATCGATGAAGGACTCACACACTACACAAGGAATAAACGGATAGATATAGTGAAAGTCTGGCTAAGTTACCAAGACTAGGAAAGTGTTGAGATGATGACAACCTTCACCTGCACGTATACGTTTCAAACAGTCTCTGCCTGATGATGTACTTCCACCAACACTGCTGCTGAACCTTAACATTGTAACAGAGTCAAGCGTGACCATCAGCTAGATGAACTCTCACAAACTGGTTCATCGTGTACGTTTCTCCTGGGGTTAAGAACCACCACAGCTAGATGTAACTACACTGATAAATTCAAAATATCATGTCTATAAAGGACACTGATTTCTTTTTATGTATACTGAAATAAATTCTGTATTTTCTTTTAGTGGAATGACGTTTTCTTTTAAACGCTTCTTACACAGTAATCTTAACTAGTACAGAACCTGTTATTTCATTGGTCACACAGTTCCTTGGTGATTCTACATTTTCATTGGTGAGAAAGAGATAAATGCAACAGCTGTCACATTTGTCTTCCTCACAACTTGTCGGTATTTAAATACTATTTTCAACATTCTTAATGGTGTTGCGGACGCCGGTGTAGCAGGTTAAAATCAGGTAATGTGGAACAGAACGATTGCTAAATTTATTACTATTATTATTGTGAATCAATAATTACTATCAACTTTAAAAAAAAATATTATTTTTGGTAACATCACAACGGAGGTGTTTATGTGACTGAGTGATGGATAAGGTAGCCATTTATTTTTAATATGTATTCCAGGGATGACAGTGATTTAATGAAAGATGATATGGATGAACTGAAAGTTGATGAAGAAATCCAAAAAGAATTTGAATGAACTCTAAAAGTTCCCACTGTTAACAACAACAACAACAACAAATCAGAGGTTCTCTTGCTACCACCTATTTGTGAGACAAATTTTAACACTTGGGCACATAAAAACCTCCTTTATGTAAGTGATGACACGCGTCTGGCTGGTCTTTGAAAAAAGGATCCCAGACTTCACTAATGAATATCACCAACAATTAAGCCTCTGTGACTAATTCATTTAAGCTGATTATAATTGAAAGGATGTACTTTAAGTTCTTACTCATAACGTTGTGATACATTTACTTTATGTTTTCTTTTGAATTTGGTGTAATAAAGCAGGAAAAATTAAGACAATTGAGAGGGTTCAGTCGGCACCTTATGAAGGTTTCTTGGTTCAAGCAACTGGATATATCCTCTCATTCCTCGGATGAAACATAATTATTACTTTTTGCTTAGGTCATGTATGACGTTTACAGGTTTAGCGCTTACCCACGAATAAAATAATATCCACTGGACTTGTCTCAGATGACCAAAATCTGCTTCTGCAGTCCCTCATATGACTAACACCCCCTTACAAAACATTTGTACTGTTTCCTGACAAACCTCATCTAACTTAACCACCTATAGCTTGATTCAGCCCGATTATTATTGTTATTTTCTTCCATTTCTTCTTCTGATTCGTTGCTTTCACGTAATTGTGAGATCTGTCACTGTATATGTGAATGTGCATTTACGGAAGAGTTATTAGCCACTTTCCTATGTGTGCATATGTTATACATTCATCCTTTATTATTTTATTAACACACAGGCTGTCTCCCACAAAGGCCGGGTGACCCGAGAAGGGAAAACTTTCAATATTCACTCCATCACTGTCTTGCCAGAGAAGCGCTTGCACTACAGTTATAAAACTGCAACATTAACACCTCTCCTTCGGATTGCAGGCACAGTAATTCCCACTTCAAGGGCTCAAGTCTGGCCTGCCGGTTTCCCTGAATCCCTTCACAAATGTTACCTTGCTTACATTCCAAAAGTTCGCCAAGTAATAAAAAAACATTAGTCTTCACTCACTTCTAACACGTTCACACATGCTAGCTGTAAGTCCAGGCCCCTCGCACACAAAACCTCCTTTACCCCCTCCCTCCAACCTTCCCTAAGCCGACCCCTATTTCGCCTTCCTTCCACTACAGATTTATATGCTCTCCAAGTCATTGTATTTCGTTCATCCTCTCTAAATGTCCGAACCACCTCAACAACCCTTCCTCATCCCTCTGAATAATACTTTCAGTAACCCCACACCACCTCCTAATTTCAAAACTACGGTTTCTTTGCATTATATCCACACTACACGACATCTCCACTGCCTCCAGCCTTCTCCTTGTTACAACATTCACCACCCATGCTTCACACCCATATATGAGCGCTGCTTCCATCGATAATGTTGTCTCCACTGACGTCTCAGCGCACCAGTCACCCTCTTCCCCTCATCAAATCTATGATTCACCTTATCTTTCATAGACCTATCTGCTGACACGCCCACTCCTAAATATTTGAATACATTCACCTCCTCCATACTCCCTCCCACCAATCTGATATCCAATCTTTCGTTACCTAAATGTTTTGTTATCCTCATCACCTTACTCTTTCCTAATTTCCTAACTTCTAATTTACTTCTTTTACACACCCTGCCAAACTCGTCCACCAACCTCTGCAACTTGTCTTCAGAATCTCCCAAAAGCACAGTGTCATCAGCAAAGAGCAACTGTAACAACTCCCACTTTGTGTTAGATTCTTTTTATCTTTTAACCCCACGCTTCTTACCAACACCCAAGCATTCACTTCTCTTACATCCCCATCCATAAATATATTGAACAACCACGGTGACATCACACATCCTTGTTTAAGGCCTACTTTTATTGGAAAATAATTTCCCTCTCCTGCATACTTTAACCTGAGCCTCACTATTCTCGAAAAAACTCTTCGCTGCTTTCAGTAATTTTATAATTATAATAATTGGGGAGCGCTAAACCCGTAGGATTATACAGCGCATGTAGGGGGGGATGGAATATATTCAGGCTTAATTCAGGGAACCGGTGCAAGGATCCAATTCCCTAGATCAAGAGCCCCTCACCAGCGTCAAGGAATCTCCCTTGTGGGGCTGCTTTCAGTAACCTACCTCCTGTTCTATACATTTGCAACAGCTGCCACATCTAACCACTCATACGCCTTTTCCAAATCCACAAATACCATAAAAATCTCTTTACCTTATATAGATACTGTTTACTTGTATGTTTCACTGTAAACACTTAGTCTACACACACTCTACCCTTCCTAAAGCCATCTTGTTTATTTGCTATCCTGATCTCCGTCTCACTATTAATTCTTTCAATAATAACTACACCATACACTTTACCAGGTACACTCAACAGGCATATTCCTTTATAATTTTTACTCTATTTTGTCCCCTTTGCCTTTGTACAAAGGAACTATACTTGCTCTCTGCTAATGCCTAGGAACCTTACCATCCTCCATACATTTATTAAATAAAAGAACTAACCATTCCAAAACTATATCCCCTCCTCATCCTGCTTTTAACATTTCTGTCTTTATCCCATCAATCCCAGCTACTGTACCCTGTTTCATTCTACCCACTGCATCACGCACTATTATACATTTATTATTATTATAATTACTGCAGCAGGAGTAGTAAAGGTGCACATGTTAATTAGTTACCACGTTTACAGACCTGTTATATATTATGAGTTTTTCTAAACTAACTTACAATCTAGAAAATATTTGTAATTTTACTAGAGGGAAGCTTTCGTGCAGGGGACTTACCTGGGAGGAAACCCTTGTAACCATATTAGGTGAGAGTGTACAACCAGTCAGTGGGATTCCCCTGGGTCTTGGTGGTAATATTGTGTGTCAGCAATAATGTTATTCTTCTCATTGGTGTTGAGAACTGGGCGAGCAGTCTTATTCAGCTGATAAAAGATATTTTTTTTTTGTCTGAGCTTTGTCATACTTTGTCCAGGTTTTGGTCATACGTATTCCAGGTCATACACTCATACACATATAAGCACACACACACATAAACACGTACCGACGCGCGCGCGCGCGAGCGTGAGCGCGCGGAGTCGATGACCGTCCATGGCACAGTAAAAGTATGACGTCAGAGAAGTGACATGACGTCATGCATGAGGAAGCAGCGCAGAAGTAGCAGTAATGGTGGTGGTGAGGAGACAGGACAGGTCTGGTACATATATATATTAAGACCAGGGCTGGTGTGCGGTCAGTAGAGGTCTGGCTTCACCCTGGTTAACACTGAGCTACACAACAACCTTCACTACGCTAGCAACTATCTTCAACAATGCATGTGAAAATTGTGTGTGTCTGTGTTTTACTGTAAGTACTCTGAGAGTCATGTTTACCTTTCAGAATAATCTGTAAGATATTTTTCCATGCCCACATTCTGTTGGTGGTAGACACACATACCCTTCTGCTGGGTGAAAGCAACATCCATTCCCCTCTGGTGGGTTATAACTAAAACTATACCCATATGACACCATACTTATCCTGTGTGCTGTTGTCATCCCCTTCCTGTCATGTTGGTGATAACCACCCATACCCAGGCAATGGGCAGTAATGAAAAGACAACAGGTATGATTGGTAAAAGTTTGTTAACTTTAACTAAACGTTAACTGGATGGCAATTGTTTGGCATGTAACGGATTGACTGTGACAGGTTCTCATGGTTACTGACTCACAGCTGTTCTCTAGTTTGTAAAACCTATTGTTATTTTTCGTTTTACTGTCTGTGTGTGTTAAGCTTAATGTAAGTAAGATATTTGAAAGCATAATTGCTTAAGTTATCCCTTATAGTTGTCCAAGATTATAAGATATGAGTTAACACCACTGACCAAAGAAACCGAGTTTCCTGTCGCTGGAGGAACTAAGGGTTAGCAGAGACATGGTCCTAACATACATGATGCTTACTAGCAATTAAATTGAAAAATTGCGTTACTTTATGCACAGTGGATTTATTTTATTCTTCCCTCTTTACCAAAGATTATCTTTTTTTATAAATTTATTACAGCAAATCACCGTTAATAACGTGATTTAATGTTGGTTGAATGCTGAGATAAATTTTGTGTTGTACAGGTGTGTTGTGTTCAGCACGGCAGTTCCTGTGTTGCAGATGTCAATAACGCAACAGGACCAAGAGCTAGAGCCTCTCCACAATGTAAGTCTAGTCTGCGATACACCTGCCCAAAGATAGTGACTTCAAATCTGTCACTGAAGACTGTGTGTAGATATCATGTAGACAATGTGTAGAGACAGACAAGAGTTGTAGAACCAGGTTTAATTTAGACACTGTGATTTATGACTCACTAATGTTCTACAGATAAAACATGACATGATAAAGTTCTATAGAGTGAAACATGACTTAATGAAGATCTAAAAAAACGAAACACGTCATGATAATGATATACATAATAAAACATGACATGATAAAGCTCTACAGAGAGTAATGTGTAATAATAATGTAATAATAATAATACTAATGTATAATAATAATAAAACTTGTTACAGGTGTTGCTAGTAAAGAGGTCAGCAGGTGTCAGGGGAAACCCCTGTCCCGGCTTCACAGGCTTCAGGTGAGACTAAAATCATGCCTACTGAAAGTCTCTTCATCCAAGGAACTAGAACTATAGTTTCCTTAGAACATATTACCTTCCTTGTCCCTAGGATGTACATGATTCCTGTAGGTTTAACGCTTCCCCGAGAATACAGTAATATTTAGTGGTTTGAGTCAGTCTTTACTAAGAACGCAAAAACTGAGATGTTTCAGTCCTGAGACCTTGAGTGATTGAGCTTCCACGAACGAGAGGTCTTCAGTTCAGTTAAGTGAAGACATTCGTATGCATTTCACGCTACTTTGAGTGTTCTACCTGTAACCAGCTACATGACTTCTTGCTATTGAACCTTCTTACTTCTCATCTTTCTTACTGCTCAGTCTTCTTATTACTAAATCTTCATATTCAATCTTCCCAGTACTCAACCTTCTTATTATTCAACCTTCTTACTATTCGATCTTCTTACTACTCAACCTCCTTACTATTCGACCTTCTTAATATTAAATGTTCTTACTATTCAACTTCCTTCCTATTGAACCTTCTTACTACTTAACCTTCTTACTACTCAACCTTCTTACTACTCAACCTTCTTATTACTCATCCTTCTTACTACTCATCCAAGAACTCAAGATCATGCTTCAAACTGTTAAGAGTATATACACTTTAGTTTTTGTTGTCTTTCACATAATTACCCCATTAATATATCCTGACACTATTCATATACATTATTGTATGTCTTAGCACCATTCATCAACTGTTAATCCACTAGCACCATTCATCAACTGTTAATCCACTAGCACCATTCATCAACTGTTAATCCACTAGCACCATTCATCAACTGTTATTCCACTAGCACCATTCTTCAACTGTTAATCCACTAGCACCATTCATCAACTGTTATTCCACTAGCACCATTCATCAACTGTTATTCCACTAGCACCATTCTTCAACTGTTAATCTACTAGCACCATTCATCAACTGCTAATCCACTAACGCCATTCATCAACTGTTAATCCACCAACACCATTCATCTACTGTTTGTCTACCAACACCATTCATCTGCCATTTTTCCCCTAAGTTCATTCATGCATTGTTTATCCTTGGAACCATATATTCATTGTAACTAGGTACTATTCACTCATTCTGAGTTCCTTAGCACCTTTCCTCTTCCTGCTCATTGTTCTACTCTGTATACACCTTGCAGTATATTTTCCAGTGTATATACACCAATGTATATACTCAAATACTTAGATCTCCATGTATTTATACTGATGATTTTCTCTCATTATATGGACATAGTTTATTTTAATCCCTACTTTAGGTATTTTATTGATCTTGAATAGTGGGGTACAGGTGTGATGACTTAATGAACCATGTGTAGCAGATAGACTTGAAACCTAAGAAACTATTTTTCATTTATATATTAAATCGTAATAATTCAAATAAACCACAAATGGTCAGTAATTAATTTGTAAAACTCTTCTACTACTTGAATATTATTTTTTAACTGTTACCCAAAAACCTCGTTCAGTAGTTAGGCGGCAAGTTTTATTATTATTATTATTATTATTATTATTATTATTATTATTATTATTATTATTATTATTATTATATTTATTATATTTATTATAAATACTAGCAGTAGTAGTGGTAGTCGGAGTTGTAGTGTTCTAATATGATTGCATCTATCATTCACTATAAACAACTCCCACTATTTCCATTATTTACCCAATAACTGTTCGCCCACTAGTTCATTTAGGTTCGCTAATTCATTTGTTAACTATTGGTTATTCTTGAACACTTTACCTTCACAGTCACCCATTACTCACTATTAACCCCCATTACCCATTATTTCCCACAGATGTCCTCACCAGGACGTGCCAGCTCTGTGTCGAGGATTAGACATTGGTTGTCTTGACGCAGATTTTATCAACGTTCGTATCTGAACATATCAGAGGAAGACGCCCATTAAGATAAAGATACTGAATGGTTAGGAAAAAAATGACAACACCCGAGGAAAGTGATAGATGTGAGGAAGGTGACAGATGTGAGGAAGGTGACAGATGTGAGGAAGGTGACAGATGTGAGGAAGGTGACAGATGTGAGGAAGGTGACAGATGTGAGGAAGGTGACAGATGTGAGGAAGGTGACAGATGTGAGGAAGGTGACAGATGTGAGGAAGGTGACAGATGTGAGGAAGGTGACAGATGTGAGGAAGGTGACAGATGTGAGGAAGGTGACAGATGTGAGGAAGGTGACAGATGTGAGGAAGGTGACAGATGTGAGGAAGGTGACAGATGTGAGGAAGGTGACAGATGTGAGGAAGGTGACAGATGTGAGGAAGGTGACAGATGTGAGGAAGGTGACAGATGTGAGGAAGGTGACAGACGTGAGGAAGGTGACAGATGTGAGGAAGGTGACAGATGTGAGGAAGGTGACAGATGTGTAGAAAGTGACAAACAAGTGGAAAGTTAGATTTTATATCTAACCGAATTTATTCTTCTGTAAATGCTATACTTTGAAATGTGTTGTGTTGTGTGTGTTATGTGTGCCTATATGTGTGCGTGTATGTGTGTGTATGTGCGTATATGTGTGCGTGTATGTGTGTGTATGCTCGTATATGTGTGCGTGTATGTGTGTGGTATGCTCGTGTATGTGTGCGTGTATGTGTGTGTGTATGCTCGTGTATGTGTGCGTGTATGTGTGCGTGTATGTGTGCAAGTTCGTGTGGTAGATAACCGAAAACTTAGTTCTTCATCTGTTGTATTTATATATCTTTACTTTATCTGGTTACCATGACTGTGCAATGTGTGTGTGTGTGTGTGTGTGTGTGTGTGTGTGTGTGTGTGTGTGTGTGTGTGTGTGTGTGTGTGTGTGTCTGTGTGTGTCTGTGTGTGTCTGTGTGTGTCTGTGTGTGTCTGTGTGTGTCTGTGTGTGTGTGTGTGTGAGTCTGTGTGTGTGTGTGTGTGTGTGTGTGTGTGTGTGTGTTGTGTGTGTGTGTGTGTCTGTGTGTCTGTGTGGTGTCTGTGTGGTTGATGTGTGTGTGTGTGTGTGTGTGTGTGTGTGTGTGTGTGTGTGTGTGAGTGTGTGTGTGTGTGTGTGTGTGTGTGCAATGTGTGTGTGTGTGTGTGTGTGTGCAATGTGTGTTTGTGTGTGTGTGTGTGTGAGTCTGTGTGTGTGTGTTGTGTGTATGGTGTGTGTGTGTGTTTGTGTGTGTGTTTGTGTGTGTGTGTGTGTGTGAGACTGTGTGTGTGTGTGTGTGTGTGTGCAATGTGTGTGTGTGTTTGTGTGTGTGTGTGTGTGTGTGTCGTGTGTGTGTGTGTTTGTGTGGTGTGGTGGTGTGTGTGTGTGTGTGTGTGTGTGTGTGTGTGGTGTGTGTGTGTGTGTGTGTGTGTGTGTGTGTGTGTTGTGTTTGTGTGTGAGTGCGCGCATGCGTGCTCTGGATTCAGAGTTCCTAGTCATTAAAACCCACATTAACATTATATAATTTTTTTAATAAACTGGAAAAAGTGATGCTTCTTTAATTTCGGTCATGTTAGAACCTCACAATCAGTTTCCTAACAATATTTTAAACTTCTGTGTGAGAAACCAAAATTATATTTGATATTCTCTACATTTAATGTTTAGCCAAGATCTTCGCTTTTACCATGCTCCTGCAGGCATAAGTGACAGGGAGTCCACAAAAGTTTACCTCTAAGTAAACTTTATTTCTATATAGAATGGTTTACAGTTGGTATAGAAAAGGTCATGTTATTGACATATTATAACGGAAAGCCTTGAATATGCAGAGCATTTCGAGAACTCTCAAAAAGTCTTACAACTGCTTTTAATAATAAATTACTAATTGAACTTTTCCAAGAACAGTTTGTGGAACTTCTTAGTAAGACTTTTAAATATAAACATTTCTGGAGGTATTAATGTTCGTCAAATATAAATACAAATATTGATTTAAATTTCAGTATTACTGCACAGAATGTAAAATGAACTGAAAGACCAAAAAAATGTACATCTCTGGCGAAGCTCAGACAATGACATACTTAAAATTAATTTACATAATTCATAATATAAATAACAACAGGAAAAATAATTAAGTTTAGCAGAGTGAATAGTAGTAATAATTTATTAAATTGCAATACAAATATGATGAGACAGTATGTACTTGTAATAATTATGAGGTTGATGGAAGGTTGAAAGAACAGGGACAGACCTGGATGAAGACAACAGAGTTCGAGTGTTGTTTGACAAAGTATCTTACTGTAGAGATCACATTAATGTAATGGTGTACTTTTAACACATCATATAACATTCAGATCTCGTTATATTTAAAGCTAGTAATAAAGATAAAGATACAGAAACATTTAAGCTCTCTGTAGTTGTAGGTTCTACAAGCTTGATACCATTAATTATGGAAAAGAATTCAGCTGAAAGGTGGGAATCCAGTTTTAAATTCTGTACTTCTGTGTGAATGCTAAGTCGCTATTATGCAGTGTTGTATGACTCTTGTGGGTTTAGCACTTACTTTTGATTGTAATAATAATAATTGTACTTCTGTGTATTGCAGTTCCATCGTCTTGGTTTACAATACTACAGTGCTCAGCTACCCAGAAAAATTGTTATGAATAATATATAAGCCCTAAATTCGGCTGGGTCAAAGTTTATGAAAAGACTGAATTGTAAAAGTCTATTAGCCTGATGTTTTCTCACATCAGTGTTACAGGCTACGAGCTGTCCTCCTACCTCAGCTCACTTCACAGCCCAGCCCTATGTAAGGTAAACTAACATCCCCTGAGATGCAACTCACAACAGTCGACTAACACCCAGGAAATAACTATTAGATGAATAAGGGCAGCAGGACAATTTACTACAGGTAAACAGGCTCAGTAGGCTTTCAATTTTTGTATGTCATATGTAGTAATACTGAAATATGATTAGAATCTGTATTTGTATTTGGCCAACATTAATAATCTATACAAATATTATAACGAACTATCTTCTTAAAACTTCCAATAAATTGTTTTTGTGAAAATTCTACTAATAGTTATATAAGTAATCGTAAGTTATTTTAAAATTGGCCGAAATACTCTGAATAACCAGTGGTTTTCTATAAAGTATTTCAGTAATATCACGTTTTCTGTACCGATTGGAGCCCAGTAATTACAGAATTAAATTTGATTTGATTTTGTTATATTTATTTTATTGAAAACCTTCCAATAAAAATGACCGTCTACACTTACCAGACTGTTTGGAATCAGCTTTTATTACCCATTTCAACACCATTTCTCATAACTTAGTCATTCATTATCTCCAGGTCTTCATAAAAGTCGAGTCAACCTACAATGATCACAGCCGTCACTCCCTCGCCGGTGACTATGTTTAACTTACTACAACTCACGAACCTCACCTCACATGTGATGTGTTTACCTCACAGTAGAGTTATGACGAACCTCCACATAGAACACCTGGAGGAGGTGAGACCTCCCGTCTGTATTAACTGATGAAGCCCCTTACAAATATAACTACTTCTAATAATATACTATAACCCGTAGTACTGTTATCATCGTAAGCACATCTAGAATTTCCTAGATTCACTTGAGAAAGTCGTCAACGAAACATTATGAACGCCTTATAAAGATTTAACTGTTTTCTCAAACGTTTTTTAATCGCTTCTTGCCAGATGTTGCAACAGTTTCACAACCTTTATCTAGTTACAGTACACCACCGCTGGAAATTTAAATCCGATCCAGTGAGGCGTTTAAGTTATGAAGGAGAACATTAAGGAAAGAAAAAAAATTCACACAACCACTTCAAGGTTACCTCTTCGTCTATACCTAATTAATTTTTATAGTCCTGAGAATAACTTGAATGATATATTTTTCCTCTAAAGTTTTATTAAATTAATATATTAAAATAAATGTTTATTTTCTCACTAAATTCCAATAATAGTAAGAGAATAATTAATTATACACCTGAATTATTCAACGTTTGAACTAAATTTTATTAACTAGGTTAGGTTTGATAAGGTTTGTCAGGAAACCAGGACATGTGTTTGCTGACGCGGGTCTTAGATGAATTAATAAAATTAGTTTTACTTGTACTAGAAAAGGCAATAGGTAACGTTCCCCTTCAAGGGGGGAACCTAGAGCTGGTTAAGGGCTTTTCATACAAAGAATTTAAGCAGCCCTTCCTTTTATGGGATCAAACCTGATTACTTCTCATTTCCTTGGATCTGTATGATCCCTACGGGTTTAGTGCTGTCCCCTAATAATATTGTAAATTCGACTCGAGACAATTTTGTATATTACATTTTTACACTTCAAGTTGTATGAATAAATTAGTACATTGAGATAATTAATAACTTTAAACTTTCTAGAGACATTGAGGAAACAAATGATGACAAATTTATAACTGATTTGCTTAAGAGGGTTGAAGCCTATCGACTACACGAGCGTCATTAACGACGCATGTTACCTGTACTCCACCAGTCAAGAAAACTTTAATACCTAAACCACAGACACTTCTCGGTGTGTATACACTTCAGTAATAAATGGATGTGCTAAATTTCAGATAAGCTCATTAGAAAGCTATTATTACTACTATTATTGAAATTCACGGGGAAGCGCTAAACGTAAAGATATTTTTCATCACCTGGGTTATTCCTGAGAAATTGGTTTGAGTCCTCAGAGTGACACTTGTATCTGCATCTTGCAAGTCTTCCTCTCCCTGCTGTGAACCCTGGCTATATCTTAGCAGAGTCAATAGTCTCATTATCCTACTTCAACATTTCTCAGTCTGGGTTAAGAATTTGCTTGCAAGTAACAGCCAAAATATATTGACTTCATCAATACCATGTAAAGATACACAGAGCAGGAACGACTGACTGGCTAGGCACCACCTGTGTTGCTGTCTTCAAACTGCTTCACCTCCAGTCTTCTGTATAACAGTCTCCATACTCGAGTAACTACTTCAGATTTATCAAAACTGAAGGACTGAGCACCTACCAAGATCAAGGGACTGATCATCTCAATCTACTACCTCACGTCTTTGTCTGTCTACTGTAATTATTCTCGGTACTGGATAATGAAGCCACTGGTTGAAAGGAACTTCTCTACAATAAAAATACCCCAAGTGTATCTTATTTGTCTGTTCTTAAACGGTTTTGCTTTTATTCCTTGAACGCATTTCTACCAGTAATATGTTATAACTAATGTAAATTCGCTTATAGACCTCTCAAGACCCGCATCTCTTGATTTATTAACCATCTCTCTCTACACTGATTTTTAGAGGTATTTATGCTAAATAAATAAGAAAAAAGATTCAAAAGTTGGAAACGCAATGATCATATTTTGAACGATATCTTATGGCTGGTTTTCAATTTAAGTTTTAAAACAAGTAAAAGAAAGTGAGCACCGGGGCAGACGAACTTGAGTTGTGATGATGTCCAGGGACTACTAGGTCTTGATGAATTAGATTTGTGCAGCACTTAGATATTTATTAGGAAACGTTTTGCCATTCAGCGACCTTTTCAATTCAATACTGAAATTATATGCAGAAGACTGCATGATCAAGGCTGAGGGACTAATTAACTCTTCTATTGTATTCCGTGTTCCAATGATTGGAGAAACGTCTTCATATTAAAGATACCCGAACGTCTAACCAAAATTTCATTCAACGTGTCGGTACTGTATACCATTAAAGTAATGATAAGGACCTGATTGTGCAAGGAGGGAGGAAAGAGAAGTAGGGAGATATGATATACTCACAGCCTCGTACCGTGTGTACTTCAACCCAAAGACAGGTTGGATGTGAGTGGTGGTGATGAGGAGGAGGAAGTGCAAAGAGGAGAAGTTTTATGACAATTTTGATTTATTTTTTTGTCACAGTGTTGTTTTTGGACCAAATTAATTTCTCATATGATTGTTTAGTACAAGTGTGAGCTAAATTGGGTTCATTTCATACACCATGGGGTTGAGAAAGTATTTAGAAACTGTTTCTTCCTGTAGGTGTAAGTCTTTGCCAGATGCAACAAAAACCAAAACAAAGGTCAAGTACCTTAGTAATAAGAATACAGTAGTTTTACCTGCATTAAAAATAAAAGTGTTAGGTCGATGGATTGAGAAACGTCGCACTGCTGCTCTACATCAGTTCAACATGAATGTTTTATGCACATTATACATGCTTATTATTTACAGTTCTTAAAATTGACTGAAAGTACCAGTTTGTCAAAGGAAAGAGCGATACAGTGAATGTTCCAGATAAGAACAATTTATGTTTATAATAACAATTTTAACATGAAAATAAGATGCATCGACAGTTTTGGAAAAAAAAATGGGTAGAAGAGACATGCTTGATCGTTGGCATATGGATACGTGATGAGATACATCAGATTCAGAGATACTTTTTGGCAATATTTTTGGAAGACATTCAGAAGGTAAGAAAATTTTAGAATTTTCTAGTAGGGAGTTCAGTACTGTTAGGCTGTTTTTTGTGTTCATGGAGTATCCACTCTGGTTGAGTAGAACACATTGGACGCCAGAGACATTTACTTTTTGTGTTGTTTGTACGTACTATTATAGCTTTCTAAGAACAGCTTTAGATCTGAGTTTATATTTGTGTTAAGTGTCCTGTATAATCAGATGAAGCACTGTATTTAGATATATGGGAATTTGTTGGAATGTTATTTAGGTAGAACATTTTGCATGTAAGTGCATGGTCTATAATCCTATAATGTTCTAGTTTAGAGTACGATGTTGTGATTTACTTTCTACTTGTTTGGGAAACTAGTTATTTGATTATCTGAATAGACGAGGTTGATTTTGAAGTCCCCAGATATTAATTATTATTATTTTTCAAGTTCATTGTCATTGATTATGTTTAAAATTATCATCAAAGACTGATTAGATGGTAAGTGACGTTACTGATATGAATAACACAATGCAAAAGCACAGTGCAGAGTGTTTACCATATTTATTGGGAAATTTTGCCTTCCAAATAACAAATATTTCCCAGTCTTACATGTATTTGACTTAACATTCCAAATGCAATAACCTAAAGCAAAGAATCTACCAAACTATTGTAAAAGTCAGCTATCTGCTATCCCCTTTAAAAACAGCTAACTACAAACTCCTTATATAGAAATTTTGTATATTGTCATGCACTTTCAATAGATTCACAGTGCTTATGGCACTGGTTAAATATAACTTACTCTGTCGTTGGCAAAGTATTCACAGTATATGCAAGTTTATTCTAGAGTTGGTATACATAGCAAAAATAATTTTTTCACAATGGTCTTGACAGGCACAAATGCTATGGACACAAATAAAGTACAGTAAATTTTGCACATGTATCCTAGGATAATCAATTAAAGTTAAACTGACATATCCTTTGGGGCCTTTTCAAATTACACAGGAATTCATGCAATGATACAAAAATGCACTTAATACCGTACATAAATAAAGTCGGTTATAGAAAAAAATTGTCTTAACTCCTAGGACCATACTGGTTCTTTAGTTCCTAACCTTGACAAAATTTACTGTAACATATTTCGACACTAGTTGTTAGCAACCAGAGATTTGGTTAATTTTATTGAAGCTCTTGGTACACTACAAATACTTCAAATTATATTTCATAACGAACGAATTATATTTCATAACGAGTCCCAGGGAACATACCCGTTCTGACGTCAAATCTTTGAGTAGAAGAGGACCATGATAAATATATGTTCTGATACCAACTCTACGAGGAGAGGGAATCCAGGATATATTCACGTTCTGTCGTCAACTCGACGACAAGCTATATATGATTTCATGATTTTCATGACAAACACACTGTGCCCTGCGCCTGTCTACTCTTCGTTTTGCCCAGCATCCCTCCATTACGCTGAATAAGCAAGCTGTACGGGGTCCCAGGGAAAGTAACCAGTGGGACACGCAGGTAGGGGTTACAGGGTAAGCAACCATTTTTTTACACAAATTTTTTGGCTAAGTGTTATTATCCAACAGTAGTGTGCAAATTAATTGGAACAAGAGTAAATTTTGTAACTGTCTCATTATGTGTCTTAGTCCCTGGCTTCGTTAATGTAGTTAAGGTTTTTTTTTCAGAAGTGATTGCTTCCGACTTCTGGCAACCAACCATCTGTGTTGTTACCTTGCGACTCGCGTCAGTGCTACAACAGTTGTTATTTTGTAAGGCTATTGCTGCAAGCGTGCTCTGTGAGTGAATGTGGTTTCGCCAAATTCTCCCCTTCACATATGAAGCTTGTAAGTTTTGTAGCTCCTTGAAAACATGCTGATTTGAGTATCAGATAGATCTCCGAAAAATTGAGCCTGCCAGAATCAACTGTTGGTCTGAAGAGAGCTGACGACACTGGTGATTGTGGAGCGCTGCATCGAGGAAGATGTGGACGGAAACGAAAGACAACACCTCACAATGACAAAGTTATCATAAGTAATAGTGTGAAGGATCCAAAGAAAACCTGCAAAGATCTACACAGAGATTTGGCTTCAGTTGGCGTAAATGTTGATTCTTCAACTTTTCGACGAAGTTGGCAGAACTGCTGGAAAGCCGGTAATGGAACAATTATAGACTGCTGTTATGAAGAAATAACGGTTGTGATGGGCACTCGATCAATTATAAGGGATGGACGGCAGATGAATGAAGAAAAGTTATATTTTCAGATGTGGCACATTCTGAAGTACATGTGTACTGATCAGTCGTAGCGCGAAGGAACAAATGCGAACCTCGTCGGAGTGAACACATTCAAGAAGCGCCAAAACACCCACTGTTTTGAACAGTGACAAATGCATGGCAATCCTGACACCTCATTTGCTTCTCAGTGTGGACAGAGACTTTCCTGAAGGAGAAGGTATTTTCCAGCTGGATCTTGCTCCATGTCATAATTCCAGAAAAATGATGACATTCTTCAAAGAGAATGGGCTAAGCGTTCCAAACTGGCCTGGAAACTCTCCTACCTCAACCCAGTTGAGAATCTATGGGCAATAACCAAGCCAAGATCGCAAAACAGGATTGTTCAACCGTGGAGAAGCTAAATGCTGATGTTATTGGGACCAAGTACCGCGACGAAGAACTTGGCAAAATGTGTTCAACATTGGTTGATTCTTTGCCAAACGTGTAACAATGCTTATAAAAGCAAATCATCGGCGTGTACTTTTCATATAAACATTAATTTTCCAAACAAATGTCTAATTTCATCACTGTCCCAATTAACATGTTTATTACCGTACCTCAGCTCATTTCAAAGCCCAGCCATTTGTAAGGTATACTTCCACCCCAGGACTGCGACCCGCAATAGTAGACTAGCACCCACGAACTTACTTCTGTTTAGCAAACATGAGCAGCACATGTTAGGAAACATGTCAAACGTTTCCTCCCATGCTGGGAAGGGAACTATGGACATTCAGTATGTGAGCTAAATGTGATCCAGGGTAAGCAAACTGTGCAGGGTCCCAGAGTAAGCAACTTGAAGCTACCCCACGGTAATCAACTTGTGGGGGTCCCAGAGTAAGCATCTTGTGAGTGAGAGTAAGCAATTTGTGAGTGCCCCTAAATAAACTACTTACGAGAGCACAGAATAAGCAACTTGGGAATGTATCAGAGTAAGTAACTTGTGGAGGGCCTAAAATAAGCAGCATGGGGTCCCGGAATGAGCAATTTGTAAGGGTCCAAGGGTAAACAATTTGGGGGGACCAGGATTAACAATTTGTGGGTGTTCCAGGGTAAGTAGCTTTTGGGGGTCCAACTAACGGAGGACAAAAAAATGAGAGGTTGAGGGGGAAGTTGAATTTCTGGATAGCCAGTAATGTATTTCGGGAGCTCGAAACAATTACGAATGACGATTCAGACATGACAGCAAAATGTAAAACAGGAATCAGAATTCCATAAAACTCTTCTGTGAAAGTACTGGGCGACTCTAGTGAATGAACTTGGATAATTATTATTTCAATATTATTGCATACATGGCACCATGATGCGATTTAGAACCATCAGTGAACAGGATTATAGAATAAGAATGAAGTTGGAAATGTTTTAGAAAGAGGTGCATAATGGTAGAGTAGGCAAGTGAGATTTATTGGAAGGAGAGAGGAGGAAACACAAATCATCGCAACTTCCCAAAAGTGGGAGGGGGGAAAGTAAGATGTAGCGAGAACGTAAATGGGAGGTAAACGAATGAATATTTTACGAAATAAATCTGGCTTAATGACATCCGTAACCATTCTTTTCGTGAAATAATCCGAATATAGGTTCTCAAATGGACAAAAGCGAAAATCGAAAAGAATGGAATCAAGTTTAGAAAGAATAATGAGGAATGCTGAGAAATAGAGCTGGTTTCCGTAGTCTAGTCTTGATAAGATTCGAGCGTAATGAAGGCACAAGGTTCGTCTGTCAGCCTTCATGAGAGATGGGACAGAGTTTTAAAGATGTTCAAGGTGGACCTGACAAACAGCTTTTAGGAAAGTTATGTGAGGCTTCCAGGACACTCGACGATCAAACAAAAAATTGAGAAATTTAACCGTGGCTCGTTCAGGGATATTGAAAACCATTCACGTGCAGAACGGTATAAGGGATAACAGGGAGTCTTGTGAAAGTTATCGGGTGTGTTTTAACAACAGAAAATTTAAACCCATGAGCGATGGCTCATTGACAGCACAAACAGCAACCTGGAGAGCAGCCGCTACGAGGTGACAGTCAAAGCCTGTAGTCTACATAAAGAGGCGATCAGACAGTTGAACGGAAAATATGAACAAGGTACTGTAGTTGTAATAAAAATATTTTATATGTTTTGATCAGATAAAAGCTGGTTATTGGTGACAAAGAAAAGTTGGGAAGGGAAAGTGTACCTTCAGTTTCATTGGCTATTTAGTGAAGAAAAAAATAGCAGTTTTTAAATTTATATCATTTTTTTGACCAGTAAAATATACACTTAATGGCCACTTTACTAGGGACACCTATACACAAAATAAACAAGAACGTGAAACTCTCTCCATCCCTCCCTCCTTAGGTGACATCCCTCCCCAGGTGACTCCGTCATTCCTCAGGTGGCACACCCCTTACCAGGTTACTCCCTCCCTCCCCAGGTGGTGACTCCTTCCCTCCTCAGGTAACTCATTTCCTCCCCTGGTGACTCCATCAGCAAGCGACTCTTTCCTTCCCTTCTCAGATGACACACCCCTCCCCAGGTTATTCCCTCCCTCCCCAGGTTATTCCCTCCCTCCCCAGGTGACTCCCTCCCTCCCTTCCCAGGTGAATCCCTCCTTCCTCAAGTGGCTCAGTCCCTCACCAGGTGACTCCTTCCCTCCTCAGGTGACTCCCTCCCTCCCCACCTAACACTCTCCCTCCCCAGGTGACGCCCCAATCCCCAGGTGACCCCTCTCTTTCCAGGTGACGCCAATCTCCCCAGATGACTCCCCGTTCTTAAGGTGACGCCCCTTTCTCTAGGTAACACCCCCCTTCTCTAGGTGACGCCCCCTTTTCTAGGTGACGCCAATATCCCCTAATGTCGCCTTCATCCTCAAACAACGTCCGTCTTCCCAGGAGACTCCCCTTTCCCTGGTGACGTCCCTTTGCCCTAGTGACCCCCCAGTTCCCAGCAGTGACGTCACCTCTCGATTACAGTGATGTCACCTGCTCTATCCTCTGTAATGACGTCACCTGAACCAATAAAAACTCTTGGTATTTACCCTCCGCTAACCTTCCTACCCCCTCTCCCGCTACCTCACTTTCTCTTACTCGTACCTCCCTCCCCCTCTTTCCTTCCTATCTCAGTTTTCTCTTCTTCCTTCCTTTTCAACCTCCTTTTTTAGTCCCTTTCCCTTCCCACTCCTCCTCTTCCTTCTCATGTAATATTCCCACCTCACTATTCCCTTCAGATCGGCAGATGGATATTTAACTTCTTAAATAACAGAACCCAAAGAATAATAGTAAACAGAGTAAAATCAAAAGAAGCTACAGTGAAGATCTGTGTTCGTCAACGCACGTTACTTCCCCATTTCTCTTTCTCATTTCTGACATAGAATGAGACATACACGATAACATTGTATCATCTTTTGGAGACGATTCTGGAATCTTCATGAGAATGACATCCATAGAAGACATAGCGAGCCTCCACACTGAAATAAGCCAAGTCTTCCACTACAATACTGACAATATGATGTTCACTGAGGACAGATTTCGGTTACTGCCTTACAGAAAGATTAGGGAAATAAAAACAGGATCGGAGTACAATCGAGCATAAGTCTAATGTGAGAGACCTGGGAATCATAATATCAGGAGATTTTACATTCAAGGAAGACAACGATGCTATTATCGCAACTGCAAGGAAAACTGTAGACAGATAATAATAATAATAATAATAATAATAATAATAATAATAATAATAATAATAATAATAATAATAATAATAATAATAATAATTATAATAATAATAATAATAATATTTTATTATTATTATTTTTATTATTAGCACACTGGCCGATTCCCACCAAGGCAGGGTGGCCCGAAAAAGAAAAACTTTCACCATCATTCACTCCATCACTGTCTTGCCAGAAGAATGCTTTACACTACAGTTTTTAAACTGAAACAATAATTTAAAATAAAATTATTATTAATAATAATAAAGATAATAATTAATCCCACAGCAAGACACACCTACAGTAGTTAATGACTCCCACAACATGACGCAAGTATAGTCATTAGTAACTCCCGCAAGATACAAGCACAGTCGTCAATGATTTCTATAGTAAGACACAAGCACAGTTGTCAATGACTTCCACAAGACAAGCTCTTTAGTTATTTACACCCTCAGGACAAAAGCTCACTGGTTAATGCCTCCCACAACAAGATACAAGCACAATTGTCTATGACTCCCACAACAACACAAGCACATTGGTCACTGACTCGTACAGCAACAACGCATATGCACTGGACGATTCTCGCAGGACACAGGCACAATGGTGAAAAAAATCCAAAACAAGATACAAGCAGAGTGGTTAGTGACTCCCAAAACAAAAAACAAGCACATTGGTTAATGACTTCAGCACTACACAAGGAATAAACGGGCAGATGCAGTGAAAGTCTGGCAAAGTTGCCAACACTAGGAAAGTGTTGAGGTCATGGCAACCTTCACCTGCCTGTAAACATTTCATCTAATTTCTGCCCGATGATGTGCTTCGACCAATACTGCTGCAGAACCTTGATTAACTTTGTAACTTGGTAAAGAACCATGTAGTGGTTCTTTACCAAGTTACAAAGTAACTTGGTAGTGGTTCTTTACCAGGGGTACTTTTTACCAAGTTACAAAGTTAATCAAGGTTCTGCAGCAGTATTGGTCGAAGCACATCATCGGGCAGAAATTAGATGAAATGTTTACAGGCAGGTGAAGGTTGCCATGACCTCAACACCCTTGGTAAAGAACCACTACGTGGTTCTTTACCAAGGGTACTTGTTTCTCCTGGGGTTAAAAAGCAGTGTATCTGGGATAGATACGAGTTAAACTGATAAATTCAAAATACCATGTCAATATAAGACAATGAATTTACTATTTTTTTTAAAGTTTGTGTGGTACGCTATTTTCTTTTGAAAGCTTCGTACACAATCATATTTACTGGTGCTTGCACAGTTTCTTGGAGTTTGTACATTCTTAGTGGTGAGAGAGAGACATGTTCAGCAGGTTCACATGTGTCTTCCTCATCTACTTGTCGGTATTTAAATACCATTTTCAACATTGTTAGTGGTGTTGTGTATTCCGACGTAACAGGTTTGTACTGTTAAATTTAGGTAATGTGATGTTAATGGTAATGTTAATGTGAGATGGAATTATTATTATATTATTATTATTATTATATTATTATTATTATAAATCTATACTATGTCAATTTATAAAGAAAATTAATTTTTAATTTAACTAGGGAGAGGTTTCTGTGACCGAGAAGTGGATGAATAACCATTTATTTTTAATCTGGATTCCTTCCATGAAAATGATATGATGAAGAAATGATCTGGTTGAACTGAAAGTTGATGAAGGAATCCGAATAGAAAATAGAAAAAACTTCAGAGTTTCTCGTACCATTTGCCATCACCTATTTTTGTGAGATAATTTTTTGAACACTTCTGCTCACTAAAACAAAGACTAAAAAATTATTGTTTATTGTCTAGTGGATGACATTCGATGTTGTTATTCAAAAGAAAAACTGACCTTTGTCTTTACAGGCTTCAATAATAAGAGTTAAAACAAATACAGTCATTAAAAATAATGCATTTAACTTTATTATAATAATTGAAAAGATATGCATCACGTTCTTCACCATAACGATTTATTGATCACTACATCTGAGTTAATAAAAATATAAAAAATTAAAAAAGCGCCTGTAGAGGGTAACATTGTCACTTATAACGCAGAGGTTCCCAACCTGGGGTGAGCACGCACTTCCTGGGGTTCACACACATCCAGGGGGTTCTACGCACCCCAGTGGGTGCAAAGTGTGCATTTCATGTGGTTGTCAAAGACACAAAAGTCCGAATGAAAAGCAACAATCCTCATATCTTAAACAAAAAACTTGTTCAATTTATATTTGAAACTTCTTACATCCTCAATGTGGATTTAATTACTTTTGTAAGGGATGTCAACCATAATCAAAACATTACCTAGGAAGCGGAATCATAGAAAAGGTTGGAACACGCCTGTTACAAAGTTAAGAAACCATAGTAAGGTGGTACAGCAGCTATCACTGTTTCCTATATGCAACAACAAGCCTTCCACTGAGTCTAAGTGAGTAATATCAGCTACCCGCTGTCTAGTGATTAACAGGCAGCTACACATGGTCTAGTGTAAATGCAGCTAACCATTGTTTTAGTAGTAACAACAGTTAGACGTGGTTTATGTGGGCTGTATCTGATAAGGGCATATTGCGCGTTATCTAAAAAGGTTGACAGCTTAGAGCACCAGCAGTCGTCAGTCTGGTCTTCCACGATAAGGTCAACTATTTTCCATTCAAGTAAAGTACAATATGTGAAACATCAGTATGTGCTTTATTTGTATACGTTTCCGTCGCCATCTATGCGCTTATCAATACAGACTATCTAGGACACAAAAGATAGACAGAGAACTATATACAATAGATGATGAAAATCAGTTCCATCTCAGCCTTGGGAGTTAGTGTTTACCCAGCATCGTGGTGGTGGAGGAAATCTGTTCAAAGCCAAGAAGACATGGCACATGTGTCTTAAACTATTCATATTGTCGATATTTAAATCATTCTTGCGAAAACTTGTGCAAACACTTCAACATCATGGAATCCAGTCAGTAGGATATCTACAAGACCTTCTTCACGTGCTGCTACAACTAACTCATCTCTTTGGTAGGACCAACTTCCACTGGATTCCCGCCTACCAGTGACTATTGCTCTTAGTCGGACTCCACTGTATGCCTATATAACGCGCCAGTCTTCTTGTTCCTTTGCTCCAGATTTGCCTCCACCACGATGCTGTGACACTAACTCCAAGGCTGATAGGACTATTATCTCATTCTTTTTGTATATACAGTTCTACTGTCTACTCCTTCGTATAGATGTCCTAGATCTGTATTGAAAAAGCCACTGGATAGCGAAACGTCTACAATAAAGCAACCAGTGTAATCACATGTGTCTTAACTGGTCATATTGTCGGTATTTTATACCTTTCTGCACATCAAAATTACTTTCACGGGGCTGTAAACACGAGTGAATGGAAGAAGTGCTAACACTCGCCTGAAGACTCTATATTCCCACAGTGCTATCAGGTATTCACCTGGAAAGTTCCGAGTGAGTCTTATCTGGGTATAGGCATCGCCTTCTGTAATCAAAGCGTTGTATGGTTAGAGTCAATACAACCATCAAGATCTGTACAACCTGTACAATGCAGTTCCATTATTTTTTTACTGTATAGATTTTATTTACCCGTTGTTGATGCCTTTATTGAGGGTTAGGATGATTTCCCCTCTTGTATTTGAGATTACAGGTGATATTCAATGGACACATTTTTTTATTAGAAGCTTTTTGGGAAAAAATCGATAAAATTAAATAAGGCAAAGCCCTTTCAAATACAGTTGTTACTTTGTAAAAGACAATAAACTCAATAATGTAGGCAAAAATCATGACAATATATCAAAAATATCCGAAGAACACGATAATCTGAAGTGAGATATCTTTTGAGATAAACAGAAGTATAATTTTTCATGAAAATCTATGGAATGTGAAACACCATAGGTGTAAAAGCGGACGAGCAATACCCCTCCACTCTAGCACTGGAAGTTTAAATGTTCTGGTGGCCACACGCGCCCAGGCATGCCGTCTCACACTGACAGAGAAGAAGCCAGAAAAAAAAAACACCCTAGATTATACATCAAAAGGGGGCCAGAATAGTATATTAGCAAATTTTGCAGAAAGAAAAAACTCATTTTTTTTCATTATTTGAATTATGCACATTAAGTGTGTTTCCCCTCTCTTATAGACGCGGTGCCAGGATCTGAAAATTACGACCATGGAGCAGGCACAAAAGATAGGTGAATATATCACACACAAACCCACAACACCAGGAGCCTATCGCTCAAACCCCTGCAACCACAATTAGGTGAGGCACTTCCCACCCTACCAACACCCACCCCACCACCCACCCATACCACACACACACACACACACGCACACACACACAAACACACACACACTACACACAGCACACACACACACCCACAACTCCACACAATGGAACACACACACTCACACACCCACCCACTCACACACACAACACACACACACAACACACACACCACACACACCCATCACACACACACACACACACACACACACTACACGACACACACACAACACACTACACACACAGAACGAAGGAATTAGGGAGCACAAGTCGGAACTACAGCAGTTAGCCAAGGTAAGTCCCTAGAATTTTAGGTTAAAGCAGGCTGAAGCAAGTCTCAGAATGTGTCAGTGACCATATAAGACACGGCAAAAATGCAGAGAAGCGGAACAGGAATGAAGGAGATATGAAGTTATCTAAGGTCGAAACAACACTGGCAAAGAAGGGCCAAGGAGTGAAAAGGGAAGAGCAGCTGGGTGCAGATGGAGAGGAATATAGGTCTAATGCTGAGGCAGAGCACATCAAGGGAGAAAAAAACCAATACAGACAGGAAACCTGAGTTCACCTGAGGGAGTAGCAATGGGAGTAGGAAAGGGCAAAATCAGTTTATTCCAATGGCAGTTTCGAGAGAATGAAAGGAACACACACAGAAGAGACGGCAGGAAGAAAGAAAGATATTGCGAGAAAATCATCACGGAATAGTGGGAGAAGACATAGGATAGATAGTAAATTTTCAGAGAAAACAGGGAACATGAAGAGGAGAAACCGACATGATCAAGCTGATTCTCAGACAGAAAAGTGCGAACAGGATCCTCCAAGAGAAAACCACGGTGTTGAGAAAAACACAGGAAGAGTACAAAGATGTAGTTCCAATGACAGAGACAGAACACAAACAGAGCGACAGCAGTAGAGTGCGAGGACAAAAAAGCGAAAGGACTAGGAAAGGGACAAGGGTGAATGGAACCAAACAGAGGACAGTCAAGCAGAACTGATCAGCAAGGGCAAATCACACAACCCAACATCCTCAAACCCACAACCTATCACACCATCCCAACAACACACTACAATCCATACCCGCACCATTCCACCCAACCCCCGAAATCCAAGACAGCGACCCACAGTATGTGCTACCAGGTTCTCCCACCCCCACAGTCGCCCCAAACCAGAGTGTGGTGAAAGAAACGAAGGTAGGAACACAAACGCTGAATGGAAAACAAGTGGTAGGAGTGCACGAAAAGTCAAAGAAGCAATCACACCGGACATCATATCCTCACGATAAACCCAAGCTTACAGGTATGATAACATAAGGCCATCGTCCCAACGAACGGATACCCGATCCTTAGGAAAGACAGAAATGAACAGGGGGGTGGAGATGGCACTGCTGTATCAACACCGATGGAATTTTGACGAGCTGGAGAGAGTAACATCGGAGAAGAAAAGTGATAACAAAGCGGGGAACACTTCACACTGGAGGTCCCCATGTGGGTAATTGCAGTGATGTATAAACCCACCACAGAACAGCATGATGCCAGGGCAATAGTAAGACGAGAGCAATACCATCGATGGAGTTGACACACTGGCTGCAGTGGCCGAGAAGAGCTCATGCATGCAGGGGCAAAGGCCTGGATTCATGGGATGACTTTAACCACAAGGATATCGAATGGGAGAACTTGGAGTCACATGGGGTCCAAGTATTCATGGAGGGCTAAGATAGATAGGTGGTACTGAAAACTTCATTCCACCAACACGTAAGGACACTACTAGAGAGAGAGGAGAGATAGTACCAGCAAGACTGGAGCTAAGTATTCACCTTGAGTAAAGCAGATAATGAGAACATTCATAAAATAACATAAGAAGACCCCTTGGGGCCACAGCGATCATGTGTTTTGAGTCTTCCGAATATACAGCATGAGCTACAATTGGAGTGGAAAGCAGGAAGGCCAGGACAAATGACACCAAACTACAAGGAGAAGGGACAACAGCGGGAATGATGAACACCTTCCTGAATGTGGTTCAGTGGTGACAGAGATATCTGGCAGGGAAGCCATTAATGAGATGATGGAATATGTAGCAACAATGTGCAAGGAGGCTGAGGAGAGGTTTGTACCCACTGGAAACAGGAATATTGAAAAAGCCAGATGATCCCATGGTTCACCCAAAGCGCTATGATGCAAAAACCAAGAGTTGTGCAAGGGAATGGAAGAAATATAGGAAGGGCATAGACCCAGATAATAAGGAGAGCAGATCGTAGAGCCGAGAAACGAAAATGCACACAAAAGAAATGGAGGCCCAACGACAATATGAAAACGACATAGCAGCGAAAGCCAAATCTGACCCAAAACAGTTATAACAAACCCACATCAGGAGGAAAACTACAGTCAAAACGAGGCCCGGAGGTAAACACAGTGGCTAAGGAAGGAAGGAGGTAGACAACCAAGAAAAGTGACCGTGCAGTATGTGATAGGGAAACTCAACAAGGATATACAGACAGAATTTCACAGAGGGAAGACAGAAAGTGGGCCCAAAAGACGGAGGGGGTGGGCACACCACCAGGTGCAGAGACACAGTTACACACAAACCGAGAAGAATGCAGAGGCTTCTGAGTGGAGCAAGATACCTCAAAGGCAATGAGGCCACAGATAAACAATCTCTCCCCAAGGGTCCTGAGAGAGGGAGCAGGAGGCACTATGTGTACCCCCCTAACAACAATAGTTCCAAAACATCACTATAGAAACAGGGAGGAATTGCCTGAGGCTCATTTGACATGGAAGACAGCAAATGTAGTCCCAATCTATAAAAAAGTGGAGACAGACATGAAGCACAAAACTACAGACCAGTGTCACTGATCATTAATAGTATGCAAAGTCATGGAGAAGATTGTCAGAAGAGTTGGGAACACTAGAAAGGGAATCATCTCAATCACAGTAGCCAATATGGTTACAGGGAAGGAAATCCTGTGTCACAAACAACTGGAGTAACTATGACAAGGATGACTGCATAAGACAAGAGACAGAGGCAGAGTGATGGGTGGATTGCATCTTCTTGGACTGAGCTAAGAAGGCGTTTGAACACAGTACCACTACAAGAGAATTATAGTGTCAAAAACTGGAAGGCCAAGCATGAAAACATGGAAGGCACTTACATAGTGATCAGGGAATACTTGTCAGTAAGACAGCAGCGATACTGGTACTGGCAAGTGTCATAGTAGGCACTGTGACGCAGCGTGAACCACAGGGTCGTTCCTAGGAACCAGTGCTGTATCTGGTAATTATTGCACGTACATGACGGAAGGAATAACTCCGCAGGTGTCCCCTGTTTTGCAGATGACGTGAAGTTTTGATGACAAGAAATTCTTCAATCGAAGACCAGGCAGAATACAAAGGGATCTGGACAGGCTGCAGTGACCATGGTCAAGGCCATTGGCTCCTGGAGTTCAAATCCCACCATGTTGCACGTCACGCAAGATTGGGTAAGGGGCAAAGAAACAGCAGAACGGAGGTACAGTCTATGGGGCCAGAGACACAAAACTCACACAAGAAAAAGATCTTGGGTGATATTAATCACCAGGTACATCTCCTTAAGCGAGCACATCACCAAAAAACTAGTCTAGCAGCATAATTGGGCGCCTGCAAACATCAGAACAGCATACCGTACATCTAATAATGAATCGTTCAGGACCCTATACACCAATTGTAACGCTTGGGAGGCCCATATTGTGGATATCTGCAATCCAGTTATGGAACACACCAAGCCAAGCAAGTCAATAAAACTAGAGAAAGTTTGGCAAAGGTTTGGAACAGGAACTAGTCCCAGAGCTAATAGGTATTGTCCTACGAGGAGAGGATAAGGGAAATAAACCTGACGACATCTGGAGGACAGGATGAGTATAGGGGGGACATGATAACACTACAAAAATACTGAGAGGAATTGACAAGGTGGACAAAGACAGATGTTCCAGAGACTGGACACAGCAAGCACGGGGACACAGTTGGAGAAGCTGAAGCACAGATGAATCAAAGTGAATGTTAGGAAGTATTTCTTCAGCCACAGAGTAGTCAGGAATGAATAGTTTTTAGGAAGTCGATGTTAGTGAGGAGGATACACATAACAATAGCTTTACGCAGTAGTACGATAAGAGCTCATGGTTCAGGGAGAGTGACCTAGATAGCGAACCGGTGAAGAGGCGGGGCCAGGAGCATTTGGACTTCGACTCCAGCAACCTCAACTAGGTGAGTATACACACAACCCCCACACACACCACACTCACACAACACACACCACAACATACAACACATACACAACCACATACTATACACACACACACAGCACAGCCTACACACACACACACACCTACACATACACACATACCCGACACACACACAGAGACACACGAGACACAAAACACAAACACAAACACACATCACAAACTACACACACACATCACACATCACACATACACACCCACACTACACAACACACACACTCACACACACACACACACACACACACACACCAACAGCCTGTCCCTTATGGGCATTCCTGACCCCACCCCCCATCGGAACACATACCCCACCACACCACAGCGCCCATAAGGCCCCCACCAAGGCTCTCGCTCCCAAAAACCCCAATAAAAACTTTCATGACCACAATGATAGAAAAGAAAACTAAATGTTTGGACACAAACGGCGGATGGAATAACGAATAAACATGATGAGAGTAAAGATTAGAATCAGTGGGAAAAATCCCCAGACATCAAGCATGTCACAGAAACAAAACATCGCTGAGACAATAACAGACAACAATCTTCCCACAGGATAACAGATCCTAAGGAAAGATAGAAGGAGTATAAGGGGGAGGATGGGTTTTCAACTGCCTCATAAAACACCAATGGTGATTTGAGAAATGGAAGGCATGACATGATTGGAGAATGAGACTAACATTGTAGGTACAATCAGTCCGGAGAACATAAAGTAGTCATTTAGTGATGTAAACCCCCCATCAGAACTGCAGGAGGCCAATAGAGGAGTACAAGAAAACAACAGGGAGATGGTGGACACACTGGCTGAGGTGGCAAGAAGAGCTCAACTCGATGCAGAGTGCAAAGTTACTGGTAATGGGCGATTCAAACCACAGTGAGATCGACTGGGAAAACCTGGATCCACGATAGGGGTCCCGAAACACGAGAGCCAACGAGTTTGGATGTGTACTATGAAAACCATCATGCATCAACATATCAGGGACATCACCCAGAGAGAGAGGGGAGGATGAGCCAGCAAGACTGGATCTTTGTGTCACCCTGATGCAGTTCAGACATGCGAGACATCACTTACGAGAGGCCCTGGAGCTAGTGCGATCATTGTGGTTCTGATGTTATTGACTATATGGTAGAGTTACGCAGTGGAGAAGGTAACAGGAACTGAAGTGGGTCAGCCCAAATACATCAGTGGGGACTACACATGATGAGAAACTTCCTGCAGGATGTTCAGTGGGAGCAGAGAAATGGGTTAGGAAAACAGTAAACGATGATGAGGAATATTGGCAACAAAGTGAGCAAGGAGGCAGAAGGAAAGTATTGTTTCCAAGGGAAACAGAAATAATAGGAAGACCAAAACGAGTCCTTGTGGTTAACCCCTAAGGGTAGTGGAGGCAAAAACAAATGCAAAAGAGAATGGAAAAGGTACAGAGCATGGACCCGGAAAACAAGAGATTAGTAGAAGAGCCAGAAACTGAGTATGCCAGATAAGGAGGTAGGCCCACCGACAGTAGAAAACTACATAGAACGAAAGTCAAATCTGTACCCGAAACTGCTTATAGGCACATTAGGAGGAATACAACAGTCATGGACCAGTATAAGGCTGAGGCAAAGAAGTTGGAGAACTCAACTAAGAAACGATCAAGAGGTATGTGGAGGAGCTCAACGGCGAGATTTAAGGAAGTATTTACAGTAGAACAGGAAGGACTCTTGGGGGACAGACCATATGGGGACACCACAAGGAAAACACCATACAAGTTTGGGACGACATACATACAGATGAGGAGGAGGTTAAGAAACTGCTAAGGGACATCGAATACCTCACAGGCAACGGGACACCGACAACATCTCTCCATGGGTACCATAGAGAGGAGCAGATTTGTTGTGCGTACCGACTGTACCACAATCTTCAACACATCCCTGTGGAAACTGGGCAACTACCTGAGGTATGGGATAGACGGCAAATGTATGTTCCCATTTTCAAAAAAGGAGACAGAAAAGAGGCCACAAAACAGATAGACCTGTGGCATTGACGTGTAAAGTATGCAAAAATTATGGAGTAAGGTTAATCAGGAGTGAGAGTGGTGGATCACCCTGTGAACGAACAGGAGTATAAATGCTCCAACCAGCACGGATCACGAGAGGCAAATCCTGAGTCACACACCTTCTGGAGTTTTATGATTAAAATAAACATGAATTAATGACAAGAGAGAGAGGGTGGGTTTGATGCATCTTTCTTGGACTGCAAGAGGCTTTTGACACAGTTCCTCACAAGGAGATTAGTGCAGAAGCTAAAGCAACATGCTACTTATAACAGGAAGGGCAACTCAATGATCAAGTAATACCTGAAGCAGGAGGGCAACAACGATCAGGTACGTATATGTATCACAGTGGGCACCTCTGTGACGAAGCGGGGCCTCAGGGGTCGGTTCATAGGGACCAGTTTCTATATTTTGTTAATGTGAAACGACAATGACGGAATGCTGGGTTAAGACTCATAAATGTCCCTGTTTTGCAGTATGATGTAAGTTACTGAGTTAGAATTAAATCTGAAGAGGACCAGGTGCATGAACTTCAAATAGACCTGGACAGACTGGACCACACTGTCCAGCAAATGGCTTCATCGATTTAATCTGACCAAGTGCAAAAGTCATGAAAGATAGGGAAGGGCACAGGAAAAGGAACCACAGACAGAGTATAAGGCAGGAGGCCAAATGCTGCAAAAACCACACTCAAGGCTGAAAAGATCTTGGTGTGAAGTAAAAACACCGAGCATTCTCCGGGAAGCACACATCAATCAGATAACTGCTGAGCAAAGCATATGGGCGCCTGGCAAAACCTGAGAACAAGCATTCCGACACCTTAGTAAGGAATCATTCAAGACACGTGTACAATAAACCCGTGTATGTCAAGTCACATACTGGAGTATGCAGCGCCTGTGGAACCCGCACTTGGAAAAGCAAGCACGTCTATAATATAGTAAAACTAAGAAGTACAAGGTTTTGCAACAAGGTTAGTTCCAGAGCTAAAGTGAAAATTTCCTATGAAAAAGATTAAGGGAATCGGCCCTGACGACACTGGAGGACAGGAGGGGTCAGGGGAGACATGATAACGACATATAAAATACTGCGTGGAATAGACAAGGTGGACATAGGACAGGATGTCCAGGAGGACACAGAAACAAGAGGCCACAATTGGAATTGAAGACACAAATGATTCAGAGAGATAGTAGGAAGAATTTCTTCAGTCATAGATTATGTAAGGCTAGAGTGGAAATCCAAAAGAGAAAAGACTAGTGGAAGGCAGGAACCAACACAGTATTAGAGACGATGGTTTATAAAGCTCATGGAGCGGGGAGAGATATGGTCTAAGGTATCAACCTGGTGAAGAGTCGGGGCCCAGGAGCTAGGACTCGGACCCGCTCAACCAAAAATAGGTGAGTAGGAGTGAGTACCCACACACACTGTCTGCACGAAAGGGCTCAGTACAAACTCTGCACTAACTTCAAACCGCCTCTCAACTACCGAAAACTCCTCTGCAACATTCCAAGACGACGGCCGTACCCTGAGAATCTAATTCTGACTACTTCACACTAACAATGCCGGAGTACACCCAGGGATCTGTCTCTTCCCCTACCCACTCAACTACTTTTAAACACTAACGACATTCCGACACGCTGTATACCGGACAACTCCATCAACACTAACCTATGCAGACGCTTTTACGACAACTTATCACTCCATGCCAATAACTAGATACATCACTTATCTCACACAAAACACAACATGAGGTATACCATGATTCAGCATCTGGGAACAAAAATGGAGGATCAAAAACCAATGCAGCTAAATCCAGCATTAACGTATTTTAACTACAGGAACGTGATCCTCCATTTACGTGACGAGCTCAGAAACAGCTGACACCCCGTAATTATCCCCATCGACACAATCTGTCACTGTCCTTGGCGTTAATCATGACTACCATCTTTCGTTTTACACGGTACACACATTCACATCCATAGGTCGTGCAATTGCAAGTAAGGAGGCCCTTTGCGGGCCTCTACAAGCTGAAAACATGCCTCTCGACGCACCAAACTACACCTCTACAAACCCTAATACGTCCCTCAGATAACGTTAACCTCTCCTCTAGGCCACCTCTCTCTTGCAGCAAAAACTAAAACTTAAACTGCACAGCGTGTCCCAGAACAAGGCGCTGCGGCTGGGAGCTTGATGTCAATGGGAGAGAAATTCTCGCTCACAGAGCAAGGTCTCTCCATGCCCAATAGACCATCCCTAGCTGAATTCTGTACATGGAAAGAACGCTCATTTGGACAGACAAATAGACAAATTTATAACTTTGAAGACCGACATGACTTAACTGACCACTCTCCTTGACGAAGGAGCATTCGCAGCAACGATTCCACAAACCAACACAACCTTTTCTACTCCTTGAGCATGATCCTCTCCCTAAAACCCATATTTACAAATAACCTTAGGAATTCTCGCGACAGTGTTACCTTCTATGTGACATGTACCATTCTCTACCCACTTCGCCTTAGCTTTTGGTTAAGACATATGGCCCAGTTCTAAACTCCGCTCTTAGCTGCTAAGCGTCTCATGGATCCCTTCCACCGCCGCTAACCCACGAATTCAACAGAAGAGCCTGAATTCTCTTTCTCATATCTGTCCCACGATCGCCTTCGCTGCTGGGTTAATCCCAGGCTCTATTTCTACGACTAAAGAAACAAACTCTCCACCCAGCACTATTCATCGTCTAGCCCCGTCTTCCTCTTCCGTTCAATAGCCCCATTGGATCATTAACCTGAACTTTTCGTTCGTTCGTTTGCGATTCCCACACACACACACACACATCACACACACACACACAACACTATGCATCAAAATCTCACGACTGGAACAAGTTCACAGATGACCTACACCCCTGTAAAAAAAACTTTTAGACTAGTATAAATTTATAAATTAAGAATACATGTGCGATACTTAAGATACAGTAAGGAATGGATGAATCTCCTATGCATTTTATAAACTAATGTAAGTGAAAATGAATCCAACAGGCTCTCTTAAATATGTCTTAATTTAAACTCTTTTCGGTCATGTATGATACATAGGTGACAGATAGAGCTAGGGGGATATGATAATCGGCATATAAAATTACTGAGAGAAAATCGGACAAGAATGGACAGAGATAGAGAAGTTCAAATGGAGATTGGGCCCCAGCTAAGAAAGGGGTCACAGTTGGTAAGTAGAAACTCAGATGAGTCACAGGGATGTCTAGGAAAGTTCTTTTGACAGATCAATAGAGATTTCAGGAAGTGGAAAAGACTGGAAAGTAAAGCATAGGAAACATAAGAACATAAGAAAGAAGTAACAACTGCAACAGCCTACATGACCCAAGGCGGAGCAGGTCCATGTCCCCCTCCCCGGCTTAGCCAATGACCCACCCAGTCCTTATCACCTTCCTCAAGGAAGGCAACGTTGCACCAGACCCAGCAGCAGCAATCAGTCCAGGTCCAAGCACCAACCCACACCACACCCTCACTCATGTATTTATCTAACCTATTTTTAAACGCTACACAACGTTTTATAGCCTTCAATAACTGTATAGGGAGTTTTGTTCCACCATCCACATCACTATTACCAAACCATGCTTTCCTATAACCCTTTTCCCCCTAAATCTGAATCTTTTTTCAAACTTGAAACCAATTGCTGGCTGCGAGTCCTGTATTGTTGGGAAATTTTCAGCACGCTAATTTACACACCCTTATTTATTCCTGTTTTCCCCATTAATACACCTCGAGCATATCCCACCTAATTCTACGCCTTTCAAGAGATGTGCAGATTCATGGCCCAGTTCATCCTCATAGGGAAGATTTCTGATACATGGGGATCATCTTTGTCATCCTCCTCCTGTATATTTCCTCAGAGCAATTTGATAATCCATCAGTCATACGTCGAGACCAGAACATAGCAGCATATCCTAAATGGAGGCCTAACCAAGGATATATAGAGTTGAAGTAACAACCTGAGAGGACTATCTATTATTATACTTCTAGATATGAAGCCAAGAATTCTTTAGCTTTATTGCGAATACTAATGCACTGTTGTCCATGTTTAGGATTACTGTCTAACCAGGGAACTACTAAACCCTTTTTGCAATCAGTAGTAAAGTTAAAATTTTACATTATGTTTTGTTTATATTGTCGCCATGGTTATTTACCTGTCCACAACATTAGAACCTTGCTTTTGTCTATAATTAAACTGCATCTACACTTCTACTTCCGACCATTGCATAAGTCTAGTTCACACAACCTGAGTGCCTCTATTGTCTCATTAGAGCTGAATAGACGGCACAAATTTTAGTGTCATCGAGCAAATTTTGGCTTATGTCCCTATTATATGTTCACCACATCTATGTCTTTTATGAGTAAATTGTGAACAACAACGGGCCTAGCACTAAACCTCGCTGAGGAACACCGCTTGTGAACGTGAGCCCTCCATACTCATTTCCTCCCCCATTGTATGCATACACTCTGCTTGCCATATATTGTTAGCCATTCCTCTACCCAGGATAAATTTCTACCTCCTCCTAGTTCCGTGTGCCCTAAGTTTCCTCAATAGCTACGGATGTGGAACCTCTTTTCGAAAGCCTTACTGAAGTTCCATATATACAACATCAATTTTTCAATACAATGATCTACCTCCTCAAACACCTTCGTGAAAAATGTTAGATAAATTCGTAAGAGCAGAACGCCCCCTTTGTAAAACCGTTTGAGATTCCATTAATCAATCAATTCCTAACAAGATTGGCTACGAATTGAGCTCTATCTCGGCCAATTAAATTGAGATTCCCATAAATTTTCCCACTATTGATGTTAAGGCTTAATGGTTCTATAGTACAGAAGCCAAGTTCAACCGTCACATGCCTTGAAATAGGTAATACATTTTGTCCTACTACTAAGCAACTTTATTATGGAATATTGATCTTTTAAACATATCCCTGAGTATCTCCGGTTCAAACTACGGTTTTTACCATAATACTGCAGCTGATTTTTTCCCACAAACTCCCATACCTCTATAATCTAACAGTTTAAATTCTCCTAGACACTCATCAATTACCCTCAAAAACGAATTGGCTAATGCAACCACCTCCATCCCCAGAGAGATGAACGCCCCCATCCCTTACATACATATCACGTTTGCCAAAGAATAGAGCGGGTCAGTTATCAGTGAAAGGCATTGCAAGTTCCTTGCAGTACCTGTCTAGACCCAGCAATATATCCCAATTCCCTAGACATCCATTCATTGCCCATTCTCTTTCTAGGCTAGAATGCTACATATGACCTGGACCCTCTAGACCTAACTGCTTCTGTGCTGACTCTGTACTAACCAGTACTCCTGTCCTCCTGCCCTTCCAGTGTCATTACCCCTAACAACTAAGACAGATAATGGGCTTGTTTCCAATTACTGACATAATATTAACCAACTCTGCTAACTATGTCACCAACACCATCTCTGGGAGGCACACTGTCTGACCTTTCTGTCTCTGTTTACAAAAAGCACAGGTCCATATATCTCACCTGAGATATAGTGACGAGGTATGATCGCAGGTGACCACTGACCTGGAGCTTTAAGGAGAGGTAGAATAAAGCTCATGGAGCAAGGATAGTGACCTAACTAGCGACCAGCAAGAAGAGGCGGGACCAGGAGCTAGTGACTACCGACCCCTGCAACCACAATTAGGTTAGTTACAGTATATGAGTGAGTAACACACAAGCACAACATGCGCAATGGGCAATCCTGTGGTGTCATAATAAACCCTAGTGGAATTACTATTGACAAGTTGATGGCAGTAAGGCAAGAGAGGAGAGAGGTGGGTAGACTGCGCTTTCTTGTTTATAAAAATGCTTGGACACAGTCCCACACAAGAGAATTAGTGCAAAATTTGTAGGACCACACCAGGAATAACCAGGAAAGGGCACTGCAATAGATCAGTAGAATACCTACAGGGAAGGCATAAACGAGTACTGGTATGCGACGAGATGTCTCACTTTCACACGGCGCCGCGACGAATGAGCGCCACAGGGGTCGGTCCTAGGACCGGCAGTTTGCTTCTGCTGTATTGTGAATGACATTGATGGAAGGGATAGACAAAGAAGTGTTCCTGTTTGCAGAAGATGTGAACCTAATGGGGAGAATTCAATTGGACGAGGATCAGGCAGGACTACAAAGGGATCTGGGCAGATGCAGGCCTGATCCAGCAACTGGCTCCATGAGTTTACTTCCACCAAATGCAAAGTCATGAAGATCGGGGAAGGGCAAAGAATACTGCATGCAGAGTACAGTCTCGGAGGCCAAAGACTGCGAACCTCACTCAAGGAAAAGGATCTTGGGATGAGCATAATACCAAGCACATCTCCTGAGGCGCACATCAACTGCTGCAGCATATGGGCGACTTGCAAACGTATGAATAGCGTTCCAACACCTCACCAAGGAATCGTTCAGGACTCTGTACACAGTGTACGTTAGGCTCATACTGGAGTATGCAGCACCAGTTTGGAACCACATCTAGTCGAACACTTAAATAAATTAGAGAGAGTGCAAAGGTTTGGAACGAGACTAGTCCAAGAGCTAAGGGGTATGTCCTAAGAGGAGAGGTTAAGGGAAATCGACCTGACGACACCAGGGGACAGGAGAAATAGGGGAGATATGATAACGACATATAAAATACTGAGAGGAAGCGACAAGGTGGGCAGAGATAGGATGTTCCAGAGATGGGACACAACAACAAGGATTACAGTTGGAAGTTGAAGACTCAGATGAGTCACAGGGATGTTAGGAAGTATTCTTCAGTCACAGAGTTGTCAGTAAGTGGAATAGTCTGAAGAGTGATGTAATGGAGACAGGATCCATATGTAACTTTAAGAAGAGGTATGATAAAGCTTAGGGAGCGACCAGTAAAAAGGCGAGGCCTGGAGCTATGAATCGACCCCCGCTACTAAAATTAGGTGAGTGCAATTAGGTAAGTACACACTCACACACGCGCGCGCCAGCGGAGTCGATGGCCGTCCATGACGTAGTGAGAGTATGATGTCAGAAAAATAACATGACGTCATTCACATGGAAGAGGCGTAGTAGTAATAGCAGTGGTGGAGGTGGTGGTGAGGAGAGAGGTCAGATCTGGTACATATATATTAAGGCCAGGACTGGTGTGCAGTCAGTCGAGGACTGGCTTCAGTCTGGTCAATACTACCTTACACAGCAAACTTTAATAAGCTAAGAAATATCTTCAATCCTGTACGTGAAAACTGTGATTTTTGTGTTTTAGTGTGAGTATTGTGAGTGCCATGTTTACATCTAAGAATAATGCTGTAAATTATTACCCCATGCCCACATGTTGGAGGTGGCAGTCACCACGTACCTCACTGTAGGTGGCAGTCACCACGTACCCCACTTGTAGGACGAATTTGCCACATTCCTATTTGTTGGTGATAGCCCTTCTATTTCCCTCTGGTGGGTGTTAGCCACACCATACACCATTTGTGGTTGTTAGCCACACCATACACCACTTGTGGGTGTTAGCCACACCATACACCAATTGTGGGTGATAGCCACACCATACACCACTTGTGGGTGTTAGCCACACCATACACCAATTGTGGGTGATAGCCACACCATACACCACTTGTGGGTGATAGCCACACCATACACCACTTGTGGGTGTTAGCCACACCATACACCAATTGTGGGTGATAGCCACACCATACACCACTTGTGGGTGTTAGCCACACCATACACCAATTGTGGGTGACAGCCACACCATACACCACTTGTGGGTGATAGCCACACCATACACCACTTCTGGGTGTTAGCCACACCATACACCACTTGTGGGTGATAGCCACACCATACGCCACTTGTGGGTGTTAACCACACCATACACCACTTGGGGGTGATAGCCACACCATACACCACTTGTGGGTGATAGCCACACCATACACCACTTGTGGGTGTTAACCACACCATACACCACTTGTGGGTGCTAGCCACACCATACACCACTTGTGGGTGTTATCCACACCATACACCACATGTGGGTGTTAGCCACACCATACACCACTTGTGGGTGTTAGCCACACCATACACCACTTGTGGGAATTAGCCACACCATACACCACTTGAGGGTGTTAGCCACACCATACACCACTTGTGGGTGTTATCCACACCATACACCACTTGTGGGTGTTAGCCACACCATACACCACTTGTGGGTGTTAGCCACACCATACACCACTTGTGGGTGATAGCCACACCATACACCACTTGTGGGTGTTAGCCACACCATACACCACTTGTGGGTGATAGCCACATCATACACCACTTGTGGGTGTTAGCCACACTATACACCACTTGTGGGTGATAGCCACACCATACACCACTTGTGGATGATAGCTACACCATACACCACTTGTGGGTGATAGCCACCTCCATACCTCACAGATGGGTGATAGCCACCTCCATACCCCACAGTTGGGTGATAGCCACCTCCATACCCCACAGTTGGGTGATAGCCACCTCCATACCCCACAGTTGGGTGATAGCCACCTCTATACCTTACAGATAGGTGATAGCCACCTCCATACCCTACAGATAGGTGATAGCCACCTCCATACCCCACAGTTGGATGATAGCCACCTCCATACCCTACAGATAGGTGATAGCCACCTCTATACCCCACAGTTGGGTGATAGCCACCTCCATACCCTACAGTTGGGTGATAGCCACCTCCATACCCTACAGATAGGTGATAGCCACCTCCATACCCCACAGTTGGGTGATAGCCACCTCCATACCCTACAGATAGGTGATAGCCACCTCCATACCCCACAGTTGGGTGATAGCCACCTCCATACCCTACAGATAGGTGATAGCCACCTCTATACCCCACAGTTGGGTGATAGCCACCTCCATACCCTACAGTTGGGTGATAGCCACCTCCATACCCTACAGATAGGTGATAGCCACCTCCATGCCCCACAGTTGGGTGATAGCTACCTCCATACCCTACAGATAGGTGATAGCCACCTCCATACCCCACAGTTGGGTTATAACCACCTCCATACCCCACAGTTGGGTGATAGCCACCTCCATACCCCAAAGATGGGTGATAGCCACCTCCATACCCCACAGTTGGGTGATAGCCACCTCCATACCCCACATTTGGGTGATAGCC
The DNA here is from genome assembly GCF_026875155.1 of Cherax quadricarinatus. Classification (NCBI taxonomy): domain Eukaryota; kingdom Metazoa; phylum Arthropoda; class Malacostraca; order Decapoda; family Parastacidae; genus Cherax; species Cherax quadricarinatus. The sequence goes on along the minus strand of NC_069400.1, from coordinate 82,579,794 downwards.
ACCTCCATACCACAAAGATGGGTGATAGCCACCTCTATACCCTACAGATGGGTGATAGCCACCTCCATACCCCACAAATGGGTGATAGCCACCTCCATACCTCACAGATGGGTGATAGCCACCTCCATACCCCGGAGATGGGTGATAGCCACCTCCATACCCCACAGATGGGTGATAGCCATCTCTATACCTCACCGATGGCTGACAGCCACCTCCATTCCCCACTGTTTGGTGGGGAATGGTGAGTGATAGCTAGACCATACCCCTCTGATGGGTAGTAGACACCTCATAACACTTTGGTGTAGTAGACACCCATAACCCCTCTGGTGGGTGATAGCCACTCTGTAACCCCTCTGGTGGGTGATAGCCACTCTGTAACCCCTCTGGTGGGTGATAGCCACTCTGTAACCCCCTGGAAGGGTAACAATCACCAACAAGATGCGTATAGGATAACAACAGCTGTTGTTATCCTATACCCATCTTGTTGGTGATAGTCACCCTTCCCATTCTGTTCACAACAATGAAAAGTTAACATATGTGGGTAGAAGAGTTTCCTGACTTTAACCAAAACATTAACAGTAGTATTAATGGCTTTACAGATGTCGGATTATTCTCTCATGGTAATGGTTGACAGGTGTCAAGTTATCCTCTCATGTTACTAGACTGTCATGTTACAATTAGGTAATAGACTGACAGTTGTTTACTCTCATTCTGTTTCATGTTCGTAAAATTCCCTTGTTATTGTAATGTGATGAATGGTTTTGAACACCGACAAGTTGATGAATTGAGACACTTATGCAACATATTGGAATCTTTACTGAAGAAACGTTTCGCCACACAGTGGCTTCATCAATCTTATACAAAGCAGGAACGTTTCACCACTGTGTGGGGAAACGTTTCTTCAATAAAGATTCCCATATGTTACATAAGTGTTTTTGTAATGCTGACCGAGTAACAGGTTAAAGTGATTTAGATATTTGAAAGCATTAATAATTTATATACCCCATGAACCAGGACAACAGGTCACACCAATGACTAAAGAAGCAAGTATCGTGTCGCAGCATGGACTGCTGAAGGTAAGGGGAGATATGGTCCTAAAGTTCACGATACTCAGCATCAATACTACTGAAAAAATTTATTTTCGTTTGTCTTTCTTTATCAGAGATTATAATCCTTATTATTTTATTAGAGTAAATCATCTCCAATAACGTGATTTAACATTGGTTGACTATTTACATAAATTTTGTGTTGCCCAGGTGTGTTGTGTCGAGCAAGGCAGTCCCTGTGTTGCAGTTGATCCCCAAAACGCTAGAGGACCAGGAGCTGGAGTCTCTGTATCATGTAAGTCTCCACTGCAATATACTGACCTGAGATACTGACTGTAAACCAGTTCGTTTACCCTGCCAGTGTAGTCAGTGTGAATACAGACGAGAATTATGGAACCAGCTTTAATAAGGACGATGTGTAAAGCTTTATAGAGCTCTACGTAGTGAAACATGACTTGAAACATCATATGATTTATATTTACAGAATGAAACGTGACATAATAAAGTTCTACAGAGTGAAGTATGACGTGATACAGCTCAACAAAAAGGGAACCATGACATGACAAAGTTCTACAGAATGAAACATGACATGATACAGCTCCACATAGTGTGAAACATGATATGATGCAGCTCTACATAGAGTGATACATGATATGATACAGCTCTACACAGAGTGAAACTTATAAAATTCTAAAGATAGAAACATGCCACTATAAAGCTCTGCAAAGTGAAACATCACCTGATACGGTTCTCCACGAAGCGAAACATTTAATGAAAAGTTCTACAGAGTGAAACTTGATATGATAAAGTTCTACGGGGTGAAACATGACATGACTCCACTCTACACATAGTAAACCTAACACGATAAAGTTTTTCAACCATAAAAATACGACGATAAATCTCTACACAATAAAACATGACATGATAAAGCTCTACCCAGAGTGAAATGTATAATAACAATAAAACTTGTTACAGGTGTTACTAGTAAAGAGGTCAGCAGGTGTCAGTGGAAACCCCTGTCCCGGCTTCTCAGGCTTCAGGTGAGACTAAAGTGATGAATACTACATATAATCCCAGTGGGTTTAGCGCTTTCCCACCAATTCAGTAATATGCATTGGTTTGATTCAATTTTTATCAAATACACGTGATTGTTCCGAGTATACTCTGTGTATGTACTGTACATGTACTATTCTGAAGACACTTGTATTGAGATGACTCACAAAATCGTAATAACAAGATTGCGATAAATCCACGGAGCGGGCGGGGACTGAATCCACGGAGCGGGCGGGGACTGAATCCACGGAGCGGGCGGGGACTGAATCCACGGAGCGGGCGGGGACTGGCTACAATAAGATTCGTTCAACTAAGTATATTTGTATACACCATAGAGAAGTTACCATGGACTCCACTACGACCCAGTACGTAGGTCACTCGGCCACCTTACCCACTGACCTGGAGTTTTACCACTCACTTTCCATGGGTTCAGATCCCACCTATTCAGTGGTTTGTTGATATGTTTCGGTCCTGGACCTCGAGTAACTGAGATAATTGGACGGATTTATTCAATAAAAAACTTTTAAGAATAAACTGTTGTGAAGATTACGTTCTAGTGCGATGTATGTGAAAGCAGTTATTTACCTTCTTACTATTCAACCTTCTTACTATTCAACCTTCTTACTACTCAACCTTCTTGCTACTCAACCTTCTTACTACTCAACCTTCTTACTACTCAACCTTCTTACTACTCAACCTTCTTACTACTCAACCTTCTTACTACTCAACCTTCTTACTACTCAACCTTCTTGTTACTCAACCAGTTTATTACTTAACATTCTTACTACTCAACCTTCTTGCTACTCAACCAGTTTATTACTTAACCTTCTTACTGCTCAACCTTCTTACTACTCAACCTTCTTGCTTGTGAAGAAATTTTCACCAGGAGGGGGGTATCAGCCCCCTTCAGCCCCTTTCAGCCCCTTTCAGCCCTGAGGGGCCCAGCCCTCTCAGAATGGGCAAACATCTTGTTCACTGCTACAGCAAGTAATTGATCCCAGATTGCAACAATATGCTGGGACTTAATTGGAACACACAGGAAGATACTTTGAGTCTCAAAAGGATAAACAATAAATCATGCAGTACACTCACTAAAGGTAGTTTACTGTCAGAGGTATCACAATGTTTTGATCCTCTAGGACTCGTCTCGCCAATTACCATAAAAGGTAAAATGCTTATGCAAGTTGCATGGAAGCTCAAAATTGGATGGGATGAGAACTTACTTCTAGAAATGAGTCAAGCATGGGATGAAATATCCAAGGAGTTTAAACAACTTTATCAAATTAAATTTCTCAGACAAATAGGTCAAGAGGGAAACAAGGACACATTACATGTGTTCTGTGATGCGTCAACCAGAGGTTATGGCGCTGTAGCTTACATGAGTAATGCTGAAGGAAGTACACTAATTACTTCAAAGGCCAGGGTAGCACCCTTGAAGGTCAGAACAGTACCACAATTGTAACTGACAGCACTCTATGTAGGTACAAAATTAGCTGTCTATCTCAAAAAAGTACTTGATCATCTCACTATTGAAAAAAAACGTGATCTGGAGTGATAATGAACGTTTCCAGTGGGTTTAAGAAATAATAAGAGTAAGTTGGGCTATGTACAGAACAGAGTAGCAGAAATAAAAGAGATGCAGAGAGATTATCTCTTTCTCCACGTCTCTACCCAAGAGAACCAGCGACATGTTGTCACGTGGCGTCCCACTCAAGAAATTTTTGGATAAAAAATTATGGCTCGACGGACCGAACTGGCCTCCCAATGAAAATAACAGCCTCAGCAAAAAGCCACATTTTGCCAGAAGAAACAGTCTGCTTGAATACAGCAAAATAAGTTGTGTAAATACTGCAGACATAAGAGAAAGAGTCATTGATGATCTAAATACTCTTTTTTGGTAAACTCTTAAGAGTTACAGCTCTTGTCTTTAAATTCATTAAAGGAATAAAACCTGATTATGAATATCATGAACCCATTAAATACTGGGTGAAACTAATACAGAAAAATGTTTTCTCTACAGAATATAAATTTCTGGAAACACAAACAAATCCCAAAGAAACCTGTCATGATTAATTCTTTAGGACTTTATCTCGACCAGGAAAGAAAAAGATGTCGAGGAAAATTAAATTTTTCTTCATACCTAAAGAACCCAAACATCCAATATTGACCCAAGAATTTGGCTAAAAAAAACTGATTGTTCAAAACCCCCACAGTAACGTTTTACATGGGGGGGTAGCACCACTTTGTCTATCGAAAATCCACGGGTACCAAGGGCACAAAGTGGAAAAAAAATAAAAACTGTATACTTGTCGTCACTACGATATCAGTAGTCATTCCGCCCCCTCCATACCCCTCTGAAAAGAGTTTCATTCCCCATTTTGGGGTGACGGTGTAAAATTACACGGGACCAAAAAATTTTAAACCCAAAGCAGTTGCAAAGTTCCCTCAAGGTGTAATCTGTTTGTTCACTTTGCTTCAACTAGAGCAGAACATCAAAAAGTAGCCACTGAATGTTCTGAAAACCTTTATAAAATTTATTCAAAAGTTGCGCCAAAGGGATGTCCCAAGAGATTTCAGACAACAACAAACTTTGTTGGGGTGTGCTTATATAAGCAAGATCTTTGATCAACCAGAAGTACAACAGATGCGAACAACGCGTTGTCTTTTGGAATACATCCCCCAAAAATCTCCATGCAGGGCGAATTTTATGAAAAAAGATCGGGGATTGTAAAACGTTTAAGGGAAAACTCTTCTGTCAGAGAATAACTTTGAAGAATTCGACAGTTTTGCTGAAATAAAAAAAAGAGTGAACAACAACCTCTAACTAAAGTTTTCCCGGCTGGTCAATTTTTGAAAGGTTTAAATCCACTCATTTATCCATGGAGAAGGCCGAACCTGTTCCTCCGTGAAAAAAAAGAAACATGAGGGCCTATTTTTTCGAACCGAGCAACTCGACGTAAATTCAACACCTTAAAAAGTGATTAATTTTTGGGGGGAAAAAAATTTTTGGGGAGTTTTCTCACCCATTGAGAAACACTTCATGGGGCGGTTTCCTGAAAATCATAATCCTTAAGAATGGGGACAGTGATTATGACAATGAGGTCAAAGTCCCAATGGCCACTTTTAAAAAGCGCCAATTCCCGATGCAAAAGGAACACAGGGGCAGTTGATGTTTTAAGCAAAAGGGGTTTTGGGAAAACAACAATAAATAAACATGCTTTAAAATTACACGTGGGGAAAACAAAACTGAATTTTCCAGAAACCCCACAAATAAAGCGTTCAGAAAAAACAAAGCAAGTTGACGAGTGAAAATCAAAAAATGTAATGATGAATAGTTCACCTGCACGAACCTCCGCCCCCCCCAGGTGGAAAATTTGTCCAGATCCCAGAGTGTAGTGCAGTGGTTTCCCCAAAATGGGGTAAATTCCCCCTGGGGGTAATTTTTCCATTTTTGGGGGTAATGAAGGGGGGACAGAAAAAAAGTTATGAATTCTGAAAATCAAGAAAACAATGCGGTACCCGGTATGAGGATTATTGTTAACTTTGTCTTAGTATATAAAGTTGTAAAGTAAACCTATTATAAGTAAGTAATAAAGTTAAACCAAATAACAATAAACATCAAAAACTAATATACAGTATTAGAAAAGAAGAAATATATAGTTAAGTGTGTGGAAACCCAAAAGTATTTTGACAAGTATGCTTCAGGACAAAAGTCACTCAGTAGCCCAGATCGACCTGTCCAGTACGTGTCACTCACTTCCTGAGGCTGCCTCTATTTCACACTGTCAGTTTATCTGTGAGCATCAGCCGAGGTAGACATAAGCTGGTATGTATGTGTACTGCCCTGTGCAGTATATAGTTAGTATTTACCCACTGTTACTGTGAATTTGTAGCTATTATTAATTTTATATATAATGTATGTGTGGTTCTTACGTTTTCAATGGTTTTGCTAGGATTAGCAGAGTATGCGAGGCTGTATACGTTCACGTTTAGCCATATATATCAATAATAACAACATTTTGTGAAAGGGGTAACATGCTTTATGTGGCATGTTAACTTGGGTAACAAGCTGAAAAAGTTTGGGAACCACTGGTGTAGTGCGACATTCTTCAAGGAACACTATTTTTCAATCAACTCAACGGATATCCAGGCGTAACTACGGGTCAGATACATATACCCAGGTAAGTGTTCTAACTCGTGATGTACTACTATTGACTGCGCAGTTGAGTCGAGGTTATGAGTTAGTCACATATCATAAACCACGGTGATAAGCGGACTTTTAAGTCCACACAAGTCCGTACGTCAGTCATCAGTGGATGAAATATGCTGACATAACACCTCCTAGGGGCAATTTATAATCTTACAAAATATACTTTATTTCTGCCCGTTGTGAAGTGATGGACAGCTTCTCAAGACCTCGTCTGCAGGGGCAGCTGTGCCGGCGATGAGCTGTTTTTCTAAGCTAAGTTTTCCCTATCTTTAAACTAAGCTGGTAAACCATTTCTCAACATTGCTACTCAACCAGTTTATTACTTAACCTTCTTACTGCTCAACGTTCTTACTACTCAACGTTCTTACTACTCAACGTTCTTACTACTCAACTTTCTTACTTCTCAACCTCTTGCTACTCAACCAGTTTATTACTTAACCTTCTTACTGCTCAACCTTCTTACTACTCAACCTTCTTGCTACTCAACCAGTTTATTACTTAACCTTCTTACTGCTCAACCTTCTTACTACTCAACCTTCTTGCTACTCAACTTTCTTACTACTCAACCTTCTTGCTACTCAACCAGTTTATTACTTAACCTTCTTTCTGCTCAACCTTCTTACTACTCAACCTTCTTACTACTCAACCTTCTTACTACTCAACCTTTTTGCTACTTAACCTGTTTATTACTTAACCTTCTTACTGCTCAACCTTCTTACTACTTAACCTTTTAACTACTCAACCTTTTTGCTACTCAACCAGCTTATTACTCAACCTTTTTACTACTCAACCTTCTTGCTACTCAACCAGCTTATAACTCAACCTTCTTACTACTCAGCCTTCTTGCTACTCAACCAGTTTATTACTCAATCTTCTTACTACTCAACATTTTTGCTACTCATTCAAGGACTCAGAATAAAACTATTGTGAATCATTGTATCACCACTATTCATCAGCTGTTTGTTCCCGTGTAACATTTATCAGCAGTTTTTCCAGTGGCGCCATTCTTCTACTGTTTGTCCACTAGCATCATTCATCTTCTGTTTGTCCACTGCAACATTCATTTACTATTTGTCCACCAGTAGCATTTACCTACTGTTTGCCCCCTAGCTACATTCATCTCATGTTTGTCCACTAACTCCACTCATCTCCTATTTGTCCGCTAGCATCATTCATCTACTGTTTATCCCCCTAGCATCATTCATCTACTGTTTATCCCCCTAGCATCATTCATCATATTGCATATGTGTCTTACCTAACAACCTGTCGGTATTGTATACCATTTTGATGTTCATCTTGTCAGACACTGCAACACGTGGCATCTTGGTACAGAAAACACCTTGGACAAGCTTTTCAAGTGAGAAGGGTTGGATCTGAGAGGGACATGACCTCTCAGTTGCCTCTCACTACTACTACTACTACTACTACTACTACTACTACTACTACTACTACTACTACTACTACTACTACCCTGCACCTCTCCTTCCGACAGTATTTAAGTCTCCGCACTGTCGCTTGATCTTCAGATAGTTCCTGACTATGGAACTGAACTTCTCCAGGCCGAGGGACTGACAACCTCAAATTCTACGACTTTAAGGGTGATGGACTGATTACATCGTCTTCACATCTCTACTGTTCCTGCCTACTTTCTGTATTAGACTGAAGAAGCCTACTGTGTAGGCGAAACGTTTCGGAATAAAGTTGTCTAACTGTTGCATATGTGTCTTACCTAACAACCTGTCGGTATTGTATACCATTTTGATGTTCATCATTCATCTACTGTTTATCCCATTGCATCATTCATCTGGTACATATCATTGTCGCCAAACATTCATTGTCACTTGGTACCATTCACTTACACTAAATCCTCTAGTACCATTAACCAATGTGTCAATTCATCGACTACTTATACACCACAAAGTATATCTTTCATGTTATATACACCGAGAACTGCATATCACCGACTACACGCAAAAATTTAGATCTCCGAGTATATACACTGAGGTGTTATTCTCTCGGTATATTGAACATAGTTTACATTGATCCTCGTTTAAGGGATTTTAACAATCTTGACTGGTAGTGTACAAGTTAAATTCATTAATGATCATCGTGTAACCGATGGACTTGAAATCTAATAATTTTTTTTGCTTTATTAAAACCAATTAGTAAAGTAAAGCAACAGTCAAGTCTATAATTAATTTGAAAAAATATTGTGCAAACACATAAACCCTGAGAATTGTTTTTAAACTATTACCCAAATCTTCCTCTTCATCATCTTCTTCATCGTCTTCAATTTCTTCCATTTCTTCTATTTCTTCTTCTTCTTCTTTTCTTCTTCTTCTTCTTCTTCTTCTTCTTCTTCTTCTTCTTCTTCTTCTTCTTCTTCTTCTTCTTCTTCTTCTTCTTCTTCTTCTCTTTCTTCTTCTTCTTTTCTTCTTCTTTTCTTTCTTCTTCTTCTTCTTCTCTTTTCTTCTTCTTCTTCTTCTTCTTCTTCTTCTTCTTCTTCTTCTTCTTTTCTTCTTCCTTCTTCTTCTTCATCATCTTCTTCTTCTTCTTTCTTCTTTCTTCTTCTTCTTCTTTTCTTCTTCTTCTTCTTCTTCTTCTTCTTTTCTTCTTCTCTTCATCTTCTTCTTCTTCTTTTCTTCTTCTTCTTCTTCTTCTTCTTCTTCTTTTTCTTCTTCTTCTTCTTCCTTCTTCTTCTTCTTCTTCTTCCTTCTTCTTCTTCTTTATTTTTCTTTTCTTCTTCTTCTTCTTCTTCTTCTTCTTCTTCTTTTTTCATCTTCTTCTTCTTCTTTCTTCTTCTTCTTCTTCTTCTTCTTCTTCTTCTTCTTCTTCTTCTTCTTCTTTTTTCTTCTTCTTCTTCTTTCTTCTCTTCTTCTTCTTCTTCTTCTTCTTCTTCTTCTTCTTCTTCTTCTTCTTCTTCTTCTTCTTCTTCTTTCTTCTTCTCTTCTTCTTCTTCTTCCTTCTTTCTTCTTCTTCTTCTTCTCTTCTTCTTTTTTCTTCTTCTTCTTCTTTTCCTTTCTTCTTCTTCTTCTTCATTTTTCTACTCTTCTTCTTCTTCTCTTCTTCTTCTTTTCTTCTTCATTTCTTCTTCTTCTTCTTCTTCTATCTTCTTCTTCTTCTTTCTTCTTCTTCTTTTCTTCCTTATCATTCTTCTTCTTATCCTCTTCATCTTCTCCCTTTTTCTTCTTCCTTCTCTTTCATCTTCTTCTTTTCTTCTTCTTCTTCCTCATCATCTTCTTTTTCTACTTCATTTTTCTTCTTCTTCTTCATCTTCTTCTTCTTCTTCTTCTTCTTCTATCTTCTTCTTCTCTTCTTCTTCTTCATTCACTCTTTTACTTCTTCTTCTTCTTCTTCTTCCTTTTCTTCCTTCTTCTTTTTCTTTTTTTCTTCTTCTTCTTCTTCTTCTTCTTTTCTTCTTTCCCTTCTTCTTTTCTCTTCTTCTTCTTACTTCTCTTCTTCTTCTTCTTTTTCTCTTTCTTCTTCTTCTTCTTATCTTTCTTCTTCTTCTTCTTCTCTTCTTCTTCTTCTTTCTTCTTCTCTTTTTCTTCTTCTTCTTCCCCATATTAAGGGTTTTTAAAATTTTATTTAAATATTTATTATACTTTTTTATACTTATTTTTTTTTTAATTTTTTTTATTTTATTATTTTCTTCTCATTTTTTCTTTTTCTTCCCTTTTTTTTTTCTTTTTTTTTTTTTTTTCTACTTATTTGTTCATTTCTTTCCTTATTTTTTCTTTCTTTCTTTCTTCTTCTTTCTTATCTATTTTATTCTCTTTTCTTTCTTTTTTCTTTCTTTTCATTCTTCATTTTTCTATCTTTTCTTTCTTTTCTGTTCATTCTTGTTCTTTCTTTCTTTTCTGTGTCTTTTCCCTTATTATTATTATTTTATTATATTATATTATTATTATTATCATTTATTACTAGTTTAATTCATCTATTTTATTTTTATAAATTTTTTTATATTGTTATTATTATTATTAAATTTTTTTTTTTAATTTTCATGTATTTGTCTTGATTAATTTTTCATTAAAAGTATATGTTTAAGGTAAAGGACATTGTTCATGTGATCATGTGATCATGTGTTTTGTGATCATGTGATCATGTGATCATGTGATCATGTGATCATGTGATCATGTGATCATGTGATCATGTGACCCTGTGATCATGTGATCATGTGATCATGTGTTCATTTGTTCATGTGATCATGTGTTCATGTGATCATGTGTTCATGTGATCATGTGTTCATGTGATCATGTGATCATGTGTTCATGTGATCATGTGATCATGTGTTCATGTGTTCATGTGTTCATGTGATCATGTGATCATGTGTTCATGTGATCATGTGAATCATGTGTTCATGTGATCATGTGTTCAATGTGATCAGTGTTCTTTGTGATCATGTTTTCATGTGATCATGTGTTCATGTGATCATGTGTTCATGTGATCATGTGATAAATGTTTTTAATGGGATCATGTGATCATGTGTTCATGTGATCATGTGTTCATGTGATCATGTGTTCATGTGATCATGTGATCATGTGTTAATGGGATCATGTGATCATGTGTTCATGTGATCATGTGATCATGTGTTCATGTGATCATGTGTTCATGTGATCATGTGATCATGTGATCATGTGTTCATGTGATCATGTGTTCATGTGATCATGTGAATCATGTGTTCATGTAAATCATGTGATCATGTGATCAGGGTGATCATGTGATCATGTGTTCATGTGATCATGTGATAAATGTGATCATGTGATCTTTGTGTTTCATGTGATCATGTGATCATGTGATCATGTGTTCATGTGTTCATGTGATCATGTGATCATGTGATCATGTGTTAATGTGATCATGTGATCATGTGATCATGTGATCATTGTATCGATCATTCACTCTTAACATTTCACAGTATTTCTATTCTTTACCCATTAATTCATGAAACACTGAATGCAGACACTCATACGTAATTAGTAAGAGCCAAGTAAGCTTAGATTTGCTCATTCATTTGTTACATATTCTTCATTCTTAAAAAACTCTTACCTGCCCAGTCACCCATTACGTACTATTAACCCCCATTACACATTACACAGATGTCCTCACCTGGACGTGCCAGCTCTGTGCCGAGGATTCCACATTGGTTGTCCTGACACAGAGTTTATCAACGTTCGTATATAAACATATCAGAGGAAGACGCCCATTAAGATAAACTCACATGATGGTTAGGAAAAGAACATGACAATATAAGAAGAAAGTGACAGATGTGAGGAAGGTGACACACGCAAAGAAAGTGACATGTGAGGGAGGTGACACATGTGAGAAAGATGAAACATGTGAGAAAGGTGACACATTCAAGAAGGTGACAGATGTGAGGAAGGTGACAGATGTGAGGAAGGCGACAGATGTGAGGAAGGTGACAGATGTGAGGAAGGTGACAGATTTTGAGGAAGGCGGACGGATGTGAGGAAGGTGACAGATGTGAGGAAGGTGACAGATGTGAGGAAGGTGACAGATGTGAGGAAGGTGACAGATGTGAGGAAGGTGACAGATGTGAGGAAGGTGACAGATGTGAGGAAGGTGACAGATGTGAGGAAGGTGACAGATGTGAGGAAGGTTACAAACCAACATAGCTCGTCTTCCGTTATACTTCTCTACTTCACAAGGCTATCATGATTCTGCAATATTTATAAAAACTGTTCAGTGCAATCTATGTTTTGGGTGTGTGTACCCACCTAATTGTGGCTGCAGGGGTCGACTCATAGCTCCTGGCCCCGTGTGTGTGTGTGTGTGTGTGTGTGTGTGTGTGTATTTGTGTGTGTGTGTGTGTGTGTGTGTGTGTGAGTGTTGTGTGTACTCGCCTAATTGTACCCCATAATTGTGTGCAGGGGTCGATTCATAGCTCTGGCCCCGTGTGTGTGTTGTGTGTGGTGGTGGTGTGTGTGTATTTGTGTGTGTGTGTGTGTGTGTGTGTGTGTGTGTGTGTGTGTGTGTGTGTGTGTACTCGCCTAATTGTACTCACCTAATTGTGGCTGCAGGGGTCGATTCATAGCTCCTGGCCCCGTGTGTGTGCGTGTGTGTGTGTACTCGCCTAATTGTACTCACCTAATTGTGGTTGCAGGGGACAAGACTCAGCTCCTGGCACCGCCTCTTCACCGAGTGCTACTAGGTCCTCTCTATCCCTGCTCCATGAGCTTCATCATACCTCATCTTAAAGCTATGCATTGCTCCTGCCTCCACTACCTCGCTTGCTAGGCTATTCCACTTCCTGACTACTCTTTGACTGAAGAAATACTTTCTAACATCCTTTTAACTCATATGGGTCTTCAACTTCCAATTGTGACCCCTTATTGTGTCCCCTCTCTCTGGAACATCCTGCCTCTGTCCACCTTGTCTATTCCACGCAGTATTTTGTATGTCGTTATCATGTCTCCCCTAACCCTCCTGTCCTACAGTGTGGTCAGACCGATTTCCCTTAACCTTTCTTCGTAGGACATTCCCCACTCCCCTTAGCTCTGGAACTAACCTTGTCGCAAACCTTTGCACTTTCTCTAATTTCTTGACGTGCTTGATCAATAAACTCTTGACGTGCTTGATCATATGCTGCAACAGTTATCTGGTTGATGTGTGCTTCCGGAGACGTACTCGGTGTTATACTAACCCCAAGATCTTTCTGCTTGAGCGAGGTTTGCAGTCTTTGGCCACCTAGCCTATACTCTGTCTGCGGTCTTTTTTGCCCTTCCCAGATCTTCATTACTTTGCATTTGGCGGGGTTAAATTCGAAAAGCCTGTTTCTGGACCAGATATCCAGCCTGTAAAGGTCTCTTTGAGGTCCTGCCTGATCCTCATCTGATTTAATTCTTTTTATTAACTTCACATCATCTGCGAACAGGGACACTTGTGTGTGTGTGTGTGTGTGTGTGAGTGTGTGTGTGTGTGTGTGTGTGTGTGTGTGTGTGTGGCACTCACCTAGTTGCAGGGACGAATCCTAGCTCCTGGCCCCGCCTCTTCACTGGTCGCTACTAGGCCAATCTCCCTGAACCGTGAACTTTATCATACCTCTACTTTAAGCTATATATGAATCCTGCCTCCACTACATTGCTTCCCAAACTATTCCACTTCCTGACTTCTCTGTGGCTGAAGAAATGTTTCCTAACATCCCTGTGATTCATCTGTGTCTTCAACTTCCAACTGTGTCCCCTTGTTGCTGTGTCCCATCTCTGGAACATCCTGTCTTTGTCCACCTTGTCAATTCCTCTCAGTATTTTGTATGTCGTTATTATGTCCCCCCTATCTCTCCTGTCATCCAGTGTCGTCAGATCGATTTCCTTTAACTTTTCCTCGTAGGACATACCTCTTAGCTCTGGGACTAGTCTTGTTGCAAACCGTTGTACTTTCTCTAGTTTCTTCACGTGCTTGGCTAGGTGTTTACCTGGAGTTTACCTGGAGAGAGTTCCTGGGGTCAACGCCCCCGCGGCCCGGTCTGTGACCAGGCCTCCTGGTGAATCAGAGCCTGATCAACCAGGCTGTTACTGCTGGCTGCACGCAAACCAACGTACGAGCCACAGCCCGGCTGATCAGGAACCGACTTTAGGTGCTTGTCCAGTGCCAGCTTGAAGACCGCCAGGGGTCTGTTGGTAATCCCCCTTATGTATGCTGGGAGGAAGTTGAACAGTCTCGGGCCCCTGACACTTATTGTATGGTCTCTTAACGTGCTAGTGACACCCCTGCTTTTCATTGGGGGGATGTTGCATCGTCTGCCAAGTCTTTTGCTTTCTTAGTGAGTGATTTTCGTGTGCAAGTTCGGTACTAGTCCCTCTAGGATTTTCCAGGTGTATATAATCATGTATCTCTCCCGCCTGCGTTCCAGGGAATACAGGTTCAGGAACCTCAAGCGCTCCCATTAATTGAGGTGTTTTATCTCCGTTATGCGCGCCGTGAAGGTTCTCTGTACATTTTCTAGGTCAGCAATTTCACCTGCCTTGAAAGGTGCTGTTAGTGTGCAGCAATATTCCAGCCTAGATAGAACAAGTGACCTGAAGAGTGTCATCATGGGCTTGGCATCCCTAGTTTTGAAGGTTCTCATTATCCATCCTGTCATTTTTCTAGCAGATGCGATTGGGGAAAAATTTTTAAAGGGTCCCCCGGGAATGATCACTCCCGGGGTCTTGACTTTGGGTTTGTTTCGTTTAAATTTTGTGGCCAGAATTTGTTTTTTTACTCGGATAAAGGGTTTTAAATTTTTCCCTCTGTTTACCATATCTGAGAAATTTGAAATTTCTATTTTGGGGTTAAAAAATTTGGTGCCACTACTCCAATTGGGGCCAAACGACACGGTGTACGGGGTTTCCTGAAGAATTCCTTATTAAGAGGTGGGAAAGGTTCTGGGGTTTTTTGCTAGGCACCAATGGCGCACGGGTTTTTTTTGGGTGATATGCGCCTCAGGAGATGTCCCTGGTGTTATTCTCCCCCCAAAAAACTTTTTTCCCTTTAGTGAGGTTTGTAATCTCTGGGGCCCCCCAGACGTAATCCGTTGCGGTCTTCTTTGCCCTTCCCCCGTCTTCCCCTGAAAATTTTCACTTGGTGGGGTTGAATTTCCCGGAACCAATTGCTGGACCGGGCTGCAGCCTGCCAATCTTTTTTGTTCTGCCTGGGGCTTCCCATCGAATGAATTCCATTCCCAAAATTCCCCATCATCGCCAAAAAAGGGACACTTTTGAGTCTATTCCTTAAACCTGGGCCCTTCACAAAAAACCAAAAAGGCAATGGCCTTGTAAATGAACCCTTTTGGGGCCCCCCCTGGTCAAAAGGTTCCCACTCTGAAAACCTCGTCCGTACCATTTTCTCGCTGCTGTCCCTTTCCCGACAAGTTTTCCCTGATCCATTTTATCCCTTTCCCCGTTTTCCCCGCCGGTCCTCTATTTTTGCATTAATCTTTGTTGGAAAAAGTGTTTAAAAAAAGCCTTCTTAACCCAAAAAAAATTTCAAAATTAAACCCCCTCGCCTCTCTCTTGTTTTTACCCGCTGTCACCCCGTCATAGAACTCCAGTAGGTTTTTTACACAGGATTTCCTGTCCCTGAAACCATGTTGGCTGCTGTTGATGAGATCACTCCTTTCTAGGTGTTCCCCACTCTTCTTCTGATATCTTCTCCATGACTTTGCATGCTATACATTGTCAGTGACCACTGGTCTGTAGTTTAGTGCTTCATGTCTGTCTCCTTTTTTAAAGATTGGGACTTTCATTTGCTGTTTTCCATGCCTCAGGCAATTTCCCTGTTTGGATAGATGTATTGGATATTGTTGTTAGGGGTACACATAGTCACCTATTCTCCCTCTCTCAGGACCCATGGAGAGATGTTATCTGGCAGCCCCATTGCCTTTGAGGTATCTAACTCACTCAGAAGCCTCTTCTCAACTGCTTCCTCGGTTGTGTGTACTGTGTTCCAACACTTGGTGGTGTACCCGACCTCTCCGTCTTATTGGAGACTCTTCTGTCTCCTCTCTGAACACTTTGAATCTCATTGTAAAGTTCCTCACATACTTCATGTCGTTTCTTGTTGTCTCCTCCTCCTTCCTTTCTTAACCTGATTTACCTGGTCCTTGACTGTTGTTTTCCTCCTGATGTGGCTGTACAACAACTTCTGGTCAGATTTGGCTTTCGCTGCTGTCGTTTTCATATTGTCGTTGGGCCTTCCTCCTTATCTGCATCTTCATTTCTGGCTCAACGACTGCTTTCCTTAATCTCCTGGGTCTTTTGCTTTCTATACTTCTTCCATTCTCTAGCACACTTGGTTTTTGCCTCCTTGTAAAATTGGGTGAACAATGCTCTCATCCTGGCTTTTTCATCATTCCTGCTTCCCTTGGGTACAAACCTCTCCTCAGCTTCCTTGCAGATTGTTGTTACATATTCCATCATCTCATTTACTGGTTTCCCTGCCAGTTCTCTGTCCCACTGAACCCCGATCAGGAAGTTCCTCATTCCCATGTAGTCCCCTTTCTTGTAGTTGCTTCATTCACCCCGGCTTCCTGCTTTCCCCCTCCACTTGTAACTCTACTTTTGTATTCGAAGCTTAAAAACCACGTGATCGCTGGCCCCAAGGGGTCTTTCATATGTTATGTCTTCAATATCTGCCCCTACTCAAGGTGAATACTAGGTTCCCAGCCCTTGCTGGTTCATCCTCTCCTCTCCCCCTTATTGTGTCCTTTAGTGTTGGTACATGACTTTTTTCCAGTACCACCTCCGTCATCTTAGCCCTTCGTGTATCTTGGCCCCATGTGGCCTCCAAGTTCTCCCAATCGATTTACGTGTGGTTAAAGTCACCCATGATCAGTAGTTTTGCCCTGCATGCATGAGCCTTTCTGGCCACTGCAGCCAGGGGTTTGTCAACCATCGCTCTATTTTCTCTCATCATACTCTTGCCTTGGCCTCCTGCTGTTCTGTGGTGGGTTATACATCACTGCAATTACCACCTTGGGACCTCCAGACTGAAGCGATCCAGCTATGTATTCACTTGCTTCTCCACTGTCTCCTCTCTCCAGCTCATCAAAATTTCATTGTTTTTGATAAGCAGTGCCACTCCTCCACCCCCCGTGTTCCCTCTGTCTTTCGTCAGGATCTGGCATCCTGTTGGAAAGATGGCATCTGTTATCATACCTGTAAGTTTGGTTCCTGTGACAGGTATGATGTCCGGTGATGCCTCTTTGACTCTTTTGTGCCACTTCTCCCACTTATTTGTTAATTTTCCCTCAGCCGTTTCTGTACCATAACTTAAGTTTCCTCTCTCAACAATTTGTTTGGGTGGCCTGTGAGGGTGGTGGACCTGGTAGTGTACTGTGGGATTGTATAGGTGAGTGTTTGGTGGCAGCTGTGAGTAAGGCATTTGTAAATTGTGTTCGGATGGTTTGAAGGTATGTGGGGTTCTGGGATGATTCTGTGTGTGCTTGCCCTTGTTGCTCTGCCCTGCCTCAGATTGACCTTTGCAGGTTCGTCCTTGTCCCCCTTCCTACCTTTTCGCTTGTTTTCCTCCCCTCAGCTGCTGTCAATCTGTTGTGTTCTGGTCTCTGTCTAGGAACACATTCTTGGTACTCTGCCGAGTAACTTCAACTGTGGTTTCTTTTGGAAGGATCTGATCTGCACTTGTTCCTGTCCTGACAATCATCTTGAATTTCCCATTTTCTCCTCTTCAATACCCCCCCCTAATCTCTGAAAATTTTGCAATCTCTCGTCCATGTCTTCTTCACACTATTTCTGTATGATGTTCTCAATCTCCTTTCTTTCCTGCCTGCAGTGCCTTCAGTGTGGTGTGTCCTTCCCTCGCTCTTTTGAAACCCATGAAACAAACACTGATTTTGCCCTATCTCCTCCATTACCTTCCCTCAGTGACTCTGTTCCTGTCTGTAAGTGGCCATTTTCTCCCTGTTTTTTCCAACTGCTCTTGGTACATAGTTGTGCCTCTGCATCTGACCTATCAACAACTCCATCTGCTCCCAGTTCGCTCTCCTTTTTCACTTCCTTGTTGGCCCCTGCTTGTCAGTCTGAATACCATACACATAATTCAAATCTCCTTCTTTTACCTGTTTGGCCTCCCAGCTTCATGGCTGAGTTCTTCTACTGTCATTCCCCTTAACCCGCCTTCAGTCTGTTCACCTCATCATCTAGGACACCTTATCCGGCAACTGCAGTTTCGACTTGGTGCCCTCCCAATTTTTCTCTTTCTCACAACTTATTTCCAATTTCACAGAAAGCTCTGTCTCCATTTTTGCAAGAAAGCTCTCCAATTTTCTCTCCCACGCTTTTTCCATCCTTTTCCACTGCTCCATCCACTCCTCCCTACCAGAACCATTCACATCTGATCCCCTGTTCCTTC
This sequence comes from Cherax quadricarinatus, assembly GCF_026875155.1. Classification (NCBI taxonomy): domain Eukaryota; kingdom Metazoa; phylum Arthropoda; class Malacostraca; order Decapoda; family Parastacidae; genus Cherax; species Cherax quadricarinatus. The sequence continues at coordinate 82,561,617 of NC_069400.1, read as the reverse complement.
AGTCCCCACCATTTTTTTTTTTTTTTTTGAGGAAAGAGTGAGAAGAGAGAGGGAGAGAGAGAGAGAGAGAGAGAGAGAGGAGAGAGAGAGAGAGAGAGAGAGAGAGAGAGAGAAGAGAAGAGAGAGAGAGAGAGAGAGGGAGAGAGAGAAAGGAGAGAGAGAGGGAAATAAAGAGAAGGACAGGTAGAAAGGTGAGAGGGAGAGTGA
>NC_069400.1:82529688-82560910 GCF_026875155.1 Cherax quadricarinatus | reverse complement strand
AAGGACACCTAAAAGAGGGGGTACAGAACGAAAGGAACGAGAAGCAAGAAAACAGGACCCAGACACGGGAGGAAGGGCAAAACACCCCACAGAATCTCCCACCAAAAGACCCACCCGCGACACTCCCAACGCAACTGAGGCAACCTGTACTACAACCCACTCACTGTTCCCTCTGCCACCAACCCCCATATCACAAACCTCACCCCAACAGCTGTCCCTTATGGAATTCTGACCCCACCCCCATCAACACAAACCCCACCTACACCACAGCCCCATATAGGCCCCCCAAAGGCTCTCGCTCCCCCAACCCCAATATACTTGCATGACCACAATGATAGAAAGAAACTAAAGGTTTGGTACACAAACGCGGATGGAATAACGATAAACATGAGGAGTGGAATGAAAGAATCAGTGAAGAATCCCAGACATCATAGCAGTCACAGAAACAAAACTCGCTGAGACAATAACAGACACAATCTTCCCAACAGGATATCAGATCCTGAGGAAAGATAGAAGGAGTAGAGGGGGAGGAGGGTTGCACTGCTCATAAAACACCGATGGGGATTTGAGGAAATGGAAGGCATGGACATGATTGGAGAAAGAGACTACATTGTAGGTACAATTCAGTCCGGAGAACATAAAGTAGTCATTGGAGTGATGTATAACCCACCATAGAACTGCATGAGGCCAAGAGAGAGTACAAAGAAAACAACAGGGTGATGGTGGACACACTGGCTGAGGTGGCAAGAGAGCTCACTCGAGCAGAGCAAAGTTACTGTAATGGGCGATTTCAACCACAGGGAGATCGACTGGGAAAACCTGGAGCCACATGGGGGTCCCGAAACATGGAGAGCCAAGATGATGGATGTGGTACTGAAAACCTCAGCATCAACATGTCAGGGACACAACCAGAGAGAGAGGGGAGGATGAGCCAGCAAGACTGGATCTTGTGTTCACCCTGAGCAGTTCAGACATTGAAGACATCACTTACGAGAGGCCCCTTGGAGCTAGCGATCATGTGGTTCTGAGTTTTGACTATATAGTAGAGTTACAAGTGGAGAAGGTAACAGGAACTGAAGGGGACAGGCCAAACTATAAAAGGGGGGACTACACAGGTATGAGAACTTCCTGCAGGAGGTTCCAGTGGGACAGAGAAATGGTAGGAAAATCAGTAAACGAGATGATGGAATATGTGGCAACAAAGTGCAAGGGGCAGAAGAAAGTTTTGTTCCCAAGGGAAACAGAAATAATAGGAAGACCAAAACGAGTCCTTGTTTACCCGAAGGTGTAGGGAGGCAAAAACTAATGCAACAGAGATGGAAAAGGTACAGGAGGCATAGGACCCAGGAAAACAAGGAGATTAGTAGAAGAGCCAGAAACGAGTACGCACAGATAAGGAGGGAGGCCCAGCGACAGTATGAAAACGACATAGCATCGAAAGTCAAATCTGACCCGAAACTACTGTATAGCCACATAGGAGGAAGACAACAGTCAAGGACCAGGTGATAAGGCTGAGGAAAGAAAGTGGAGAACTCACAAGAAACGATCAAGAGGTATGCGAGGAGCTCAACACGAGATTTAAGGAAGTATTACAGTAGAGACAGGAAGGACTCTGGGGGAACAGACCAGATGGGGACACCAGCAAGGAATACACCAACAAGTGTGGACGACATACATACAGATGAGGAGGAGGTGAAGAAACTGCTAAGGGACATCGATACCTCAAAGGCAATGGACCGGACAACATCTCCCCGTGGGTCCTTAGAGAGGGAGCAGATATGTTGTGCGTGCCACTTACCACAATCTTCAACACATCCCTGGAAACTGGGCAAACTACCTGAGGTATGGAAACGGCAAATGTAGTTCCCATTTTTAAAAAAGGAGACAGAAAAGAGGCACTAAACTATAGCCCCTGTGTCATTGACGTGTATAGTAATGCAAAATTATGGAGAAGATTTTTCAGGAGGGGAGTGGTGGGGCACCTGAACGGAACAGGAAGTATAAATGCCAACCAGCACGGATTTTACGGAAGGCAAATCCTGTTTTCCCCAAACCTTCTGGAGTTTTATGATAAAATAACAGAAGTAAGACAAGAAGAGAGGGTGGGTTGATTGCATCTTCTTGGACTGCAAAAATGCCTTTGACACTGTTCCTCACAAGATATTAGTGCAGAAGCTAGAGCATCAGGCGCATATAACAGAAGGGGACTGCAATGGATCAGAGAATACCTGACAGGAGGCAACAACGATCATGGTACGTAATGATGTACACAGTGGCACCTGTGACGAGCGGGGGCCCACAGGGTCGGGCCCTAGGACCAGTGCTATTTTTGGTATATGTTTAACGACATGACTGAATGGTTAGACTCAGAAGTTTTCCCTGTTTGCAGATGATGTGAAGTTAATGAGGAGAATTAAATCTGATGAGACCAGGCAGGACTTCAAAGAGACCTGGGCAGACTGGACAACCTGGTCCAGCAATGGCTTCTCGAATTTAATCCTGCCAAAAGCAAAGTCATGAAGATAGGGAAAGGGCACAGAAGACCACAGACCCGAGTATAGGCTAGGTGGCCAAAGACTGCAAACCCACTCAAGGAGAAAGATCTTGGGGTGAGTATAACACCGAGCATGTCTCCGGAAGCACACATCCATCAGATAACTGCTGCAGCATATGGGTGCCTGGCAAACCTGAGAACAGCATTCCGATACCTTAGTAAGGAATCATTGAAGACACTGTACACCGTGTATGTCAGCCCATACTGGAGTATGAAGCACCTTTTGGAACCCGCACTTGATAAAGCACGTCAAGAAACTAGAGAAATACAAAGGGTTTGCGACAAGGTTATTTTCCAGAGCTAAGGGGAATGTCCTATGAAAAAAAGATTAAGGGAAATCGGCCTGACGACACGGAGGACAGAGGGTCAGGGAGACATGATAACGACATATAAAATACTGCGTGAATAGACAAGGGGGACAAAGACAGGATGTTCCAGGAGGGGACACAGAAACAAAGCCACAATTGGGAAGTTGAAGACACAAATGAGTCAGAGAGATAGTAGGAAGTATTTCTTCAGTCATAGAGTTGTAAGGCAGGGGAATAGCCTAGAAAATGACGTAGTGGAGGCAGGAACCATACACAGTTTTAAGACGAGGTTTGATAAAGCTCATGGGGCGGGAGAGAGAGGGCCTAGTAGCAACCGGGGAAGAGGCGGGGCCAGGAGCTAGGGCTCCGACCCCGCAACCACAAATAGGTGAGTACAAATAGGGGAGTACACACCCACACACGAACACATTCTGCAGGTGTAATACCATCCCTTGGTTTAAAAAAACCTGAGCAAACACTAGGACATATTTATTAGAAAACCTTTCCGTTTGTAATTAATTTATCCTTGTGTTTCCATATCTTTTAAAGCAATTGTAGGGTTCATTACCAAGGTTTGTATTATACAATTTCTTGCAAGGGTCATGAGAAAGAATACTTCAGTAACTTAAAGACTGTGTTAATGAACATCTTGTGGACAGGCAAGGACTGACTCATTATGGTTGAAAGAAGGAAATCGCTATACTTTATGATATCGACACTGTTTTTTCAGAATAGAGAGCTTTTAGTTTAGGCTAGGCCCTCGCAAGTATTTATCTACAGAAAAGGACCAGTTTTGGTATCCTGTAGCTAGGATGGTAGCGCACTCACTTCACATACTGATTTAATCCGTGGGTTTGGTACTCGGCACGGATGGAAAGTTAGAGCATATTTCCTTACTCTTGATGCCCTTATTTACCCAGCAGTAAGCCTGCTGCTGCTATTCAACTAAAATAAGTATCTGGATGTTATCGACTTTTTGTAAGTGAACCCTAGGGATATTTTTTTATCTTAGAAGGGCGGGCTTTAAACAGCTGATATACGACTTTAAAAAATATCGTAATAACACACCGAAAACTCACATTTATTAACATTGATACTGGGGTTTTTTTAGCTCTTAAAAAATTTATACCGTCACATTACGGGTAGGTGAGCATTGCAGTTTGAAAACCCAAGATTATGCCATGTACTATTACACAAATTAAAAACGGGGGCCCCCCACCTTCAAATTTTTTAAAAAGCTACAACTAAGTAATTTAAATTGTTTCTACATCCTTTTTTTTAAAAACACTCTAAATAAAGATCAAAATGTTTACGACTGTGCAAATCCAACGGGTCACGCAAATTTAATATAAAGGGTTGCATTTTGTAGATTCCTTCTGACACTCATGCATTAGCAGGTTTTGGGTCGATGACTTGGCTAAAACAAAAACATTAAATAAAAAAAGAGTGTACTATTATTTTTTGGTTTTTCTCAAAATAAAAAAAAACAGCAAAAAGAATCCCAACAGGGGAAGCAAGACAAAACGCAGAAAAAAAAAAAAAAAAACAAAATTTTTTTGGACAAACACACACAAAACACAACCCACAACACCAACACACAACAAAACAACACACCAACACGACACAACACAGAACAGAACAGAAAGAAAACACGGGGACCCCCAACCCACACCACCCACACCCCCAACACACACCACCCCACACGCACCCACACACCACCCACACACCCACCCACACCCCAAAACCCCACACACCACCACACACCACCACACACCCCCCCACACACACAACAATTTACTTACATGAAATTAAAATTATACACTCAAGTAACCTTAAACAAATTATTCAAAAAGGGGAAACTTTTCCTTTTGCATCCCTTCCACACACCTGTCACCTTTCCCCAAACACCTGCCCCCCCTTCCACACATCTGTCCCTTCCACAACCTTCACCTTTCCACACCCTGTCACCTTCCACACACGTCACCTTCCACACACCGTCACCTTCCACACCCTTCACTTCCACAACGTCACCTTCCACACACCTGTCACCTTCCACACACCGTCACCTTCCCACACCCCCTGTCACCTTCCCACACTGCCCCCTTCCCCCACACACCTGTCCACCTTCCCACATTGTACCTTTCCCAAAAAAAAGGGGGGGGGGGGGGGGGGGGGGGGTTTTTTGGGGGGGGGGGGGGGGGGTTTTTTGTTTTGGGGGGGGGGGGGGGGGGGGGGGGGGGGGGGGGGCCGTTGAAAAATCTGCGTCATTCAACCAAGGGGAAATCCTCGGCACAGACGGCACTCCTGGTGGGGGACATGTGGGGAAATAATGGGTAATGGGTTAATAGTGGTAATGGAGGGGTGGCAGGTAAAGGTTTAAAGTAAAAATGAATGTGAAACAAACGAAAAGAAACCTGAGTGAGCGGGGAACTAATATTGGGTAAGAGTATCGCTTTCAATGGGCAAAACGATTTTAATCGGAAAATATAAATACTGAAATTGTTTAATGAGGTCGATGCATGATAAATGACAACATAAGTAACTGTTATTTTTAAATATACGGGTAATAATAATAAAATAAAAAATAGTTAAAAAGTAAAACAAAAATAATTTGGGAAATATATAAAAATAATTTCTTTTTTTGTGTTTACACGAGTTTTACAAAATAATTACGACTATTTTTTTAGTTTTTTATAAATTTTTTAAAAAAGCAAAAAAAAAAAATATTTTTTCTTTGGGTTTTTCACTAGTGAAAAAATTTTTAAAAACCCCTTTTAAATAGGATAAAAGAAACTGTTTACGTATTTTAGAGAGAACACTTTCAGTTAAAGGGGAAAAATCCATCTTTGCCTGTAGCGCGACATAAATATTTCTCAGGATAAACCTAAAAGATGTACTCAAGGTAATAGCAGTAATATAAGGACGAGGGATAAGGGGTGCAAAGAGACTTAGAAGAAACCTGTTTGCGCGCCCCCCCTACGAATTGAAGCAAGATGCCCCCATCGAGCAACTTACCACGCTTAAGGAAGAATTGAGTTGGCGAAGATGAGATCGGGGGACGACCGAGAAAACAAGAAGATTCGTAGTATCCCCTGTTTTGACCTCAGGGCAAAAGGGGAAAAATGTCATGGGTGGGCACAGGAACTAAATTTTACGACAGAAGACGAAGAAAGGTAAAACGATGAAAAGAAAGAGACTGCCGTGGGAAAATGTTGTGGAAACACTAAAACATTCTCGTGCACCCGACGAATTGAGTCGACTACTGGAACATCACGACGAAAGACCCAAGGAAGGTAAGAATATGTTGTTCTTGGGATACCAAGTTTTTATAGGGAAGGGCGTTCTGCTTGAAGACAGGGGTGGTGACGAGAGTTTGCTTTCCCGGGGCTGGGGTGGGGGAATTTTTAGCCCCTCTATACATCATGGAAAAGGGAAGGAGCAATCCCATTATCTGTCCCATGCGGAGCAACGATGTTGGCAGACTTTTGGAGTAAGACCGATTTCGGGATAGGTCACAATAGAAATAATTAGAGTAAGGGTGGGGAAACCCGTCATATGTGGTTTTTTCCTAGGAAGGAGTTGGAAAAGAATGGTTTCCCCGGGCAATTGTGTCAATTGCTGGGTGGGCAAATACTTAAGGAAAATTTCATAACATTCAATTTACAACGGGGGCCCTTCAGGTAAAAAATGACATTAGCCAGGGGTGGGGTTTTATTATCTAGGTCTGGGGGGTAAAACACTGCCAAAATCATTGGGGGGAGCATTAGACTTTAAACTAGAAAGTTAGTGGATGGTTTTTGGCAGAAAAACAGGAATCCCCATTTTTAATATTACATTCTGGGGAACTAGTAATAAGCAAACGAGGTAATATTGAAAAAACCGGACTTGGTGATAAGGGCAGTATTAGGGTTTTGTAGAAAAACAGAAATGACAGGGGGGGAAAGAGAAAGGAGACCCTTTTAATGTTTTTTATGCTAATGCCGTAGTGCTAGGAAAAAAGGACGAGTTGAGATTTTTTGCTATGCAGGAAATTTTATGTATTTCCTTAACGAGTGTGGGTTTAAATTTAAAAGTCGGGGCAAAGCCCGGAAAAGAAAAATTCAGGGTTTTAAATTTTTCCAAAAAATAGAAATAAAAGGGGAAGGGGGGGGGGTGCAAATTTTATGTCCGAGATCGCTTAAATGTTTCATAAAAACGGTAATTTAATCGAAGTAACAATCAAGTCTGTTTTGGGTAGAATTTAGAGGGGCAAAAAACTGATTTTTGGAGTATATCCGTTCCCCAAACTTAGATAGGGGGCCAAGGAGACAAATTGGGGGGGAAAATTTTTAAAGGCCACAAGGACGATAATGTATAATTTTAGGGGACTTTTTAAATTTTGTCAATTTATTGGGAAATTTTTTGACTGGGAATTTAGAATCATCGATTCTTAGAAATTCAGGATTTTTTTTTGAAGCATTTGTGACAGAAAAAAACCACAAGGAAATAACCTGCACTTTTTATGGCAAAATAAAAACCCCTTTTTAAAAATTTTAAAAATTTTTAAAGGGAAATGGGGGCAGGACCAAAAATCAAATTTCTTTTGCATCGAATGGGAAATACGATGTAGCGATAACCATAACTCCCCAATTTTCGCTTACGATTACACTGGGGTAACGAAGTGACTACAAAATGACACTTTCTGAACACTATCATGCTGCTCAAAGAACTTTTTTCCCCCCTATAAAGAAATTAATCAAAAAAGAAATACCCAAAATGGATGAATATAGGGTCAAAAACACTAGGGCATAAAAAAGGAATTTTATAGGGGTATCAAAAAAGGGGGAGGGGCTCTTATAATCATATATTGACATTTAAAGGGGGCATTTAAAAAGGGGAAAGAAAAGCTAAAAGGGACTATAAATTAAAAATTCTAGGGATTCTAAAACTCCCAAAAATTTTTTCCAGGTCTAAAACAAAAGTTAAGATATGAAGGTCCCCTTTAAAAAAAACTATGGGCACCTTACGACAAAAAAAATGAAATGTGCTCGATTTTTAATAATTATTTTTTCTCAATTTTACAAGGAAATACTAACAATATTCCAAAAATTTAATTTTTTTAATGGGCTAGAAGAAGAAAATTATGTAACACACAGTCACTAGTGAAATGGTTTGTGACAGATAGCAGACTGAACAAAAAAAGTCGCCGGCCCTGAAATTTTTTTCAAGGTTCTTTAAAGGAAAAGCAAAATGGGAACCCGTGAACCATTAAATAAATTTTTTTTATCCTTCAAACAGGTGTATGTCGATAGTGGGAAATGCCCTTTTGTTTATAAAATAATCAATGACTTTAGAGGGGGAAAACTAGTGATATGAGCAAAAATTTGCCGATGACACAAAGATAGGTAGGATATTGATTTAAAATAATTTATGAACTTTAGGAGATTTAAACAATCTCTACTCTTGGGCAAAATTGGCAGATGCATTCAATGTAGATAAAAGCAAGGTCGAAGCTTTTGGAAGTGCCCATAACCCTAGTACTTATAAGTTAAATGAGTAAAAAACTTAGCCATACAATTGGAAAAGGGGCTTTGGGGGGATGGTGAGCACAAACCTAAACCAAAACACAATCCCAACGTACATAATAAGGCAAATAGATTACTGGATTTTATATCAAGAATGTAACAACAGAATCCAAGGGGCTACGCGCTTTTAACATCATTAGTAAGGCCCACCTAGATTTTTCAGCTCAGTTCTGGTCTCCAATTACAAATGGACATAAATTCGTTAGAAAAAATTCGCGAGATACTAAATTAGAAATCTTTCCTTTTAAAAAGATTGAAACCTTAAGTTACTTCACTTGTTAGCAAGAATGAGGGGAGACCTGATCGAATGAAAGTGGGAAAAAGGGATTAAAAGGGGATATTAAAAAAGGCTTGAGGATTTTCCCCCAAGAGAGAACCCGCAGTAATGGATTTTAAAAAGATAAGTTTTAAATTTAGAAAGGGCATAGGAAATTGGTTTGGAAAAAGGTAGTAGATAGTGGGGAAAGTCTACCTAGTTGGGTATTAGGGTGGGGGACTTTTGGGTATTTTCAAATTTTTGTTTGGGTAATACATGAGTGGGAGGGGAGGATTTGGTGGGACTTTCTCAAAGGGGCAGGGGCTGTAAAATTGTTACCCTTTTAAAAAAGACCTCGAGAGTAATTAAGGCACTTCGAATTTTTTTGGGGGGGTTAACCTAGAATTTTTTTCCCCCCTTTGGGGCCGGACTTGAATTTTTTTAACAAAAACCAAGAGCTGTACTTATCACCTTTAAGTACAGCTTTGGGGCCCAGAACTTACCTTATCTATATGCAGAAAACAAAATAAAACGTCCCTGGTCAAAACTCTAGGGGCAACAAACCCACATTTTCCTCACCTTCCTCTTGAGAAAAATAAAAAAATCCGATGACGCAGTTTTGATCCGAGGAAATGGGGATCTTTTCACATTTAAAAGTCTTGATACCAGGAACTGGAGCTATGCCGCTCTGAACAGCGGAAAATTTAAGTAACTAAATATAACTTTGAGAAAATAAAAATAAATCTTGTTGATGGAAACTTGATACGAGGAATTGGAGTTCTCGCTCCTTGCTTGATAGAAAGTCCACGACATAGCCAGATATACCCTGAGGGTCCACGACATAGCGAGATATACCCTGAGGGTCCACGACATAGCGAGATATACCCTGAGGGTCCACGACATAGCGAGATATACCCTGAGGGTCCACGACATAGCCAGATATACCCTGAGGGTCCACGACATAGCGAGATATACCCTGAGGGTCCACGACATTTGCGAGATATTAACCCTGAGGGGCCACGACATAGCGAGATATACCCTGAGGGTCCACGACATAGCCAGATATACCCTGAGGGTCCACGACATAGCGAGATATACCCTGAGGGTCCACGACATAGCGAGATATACCCTGAGGGTCCACGACATAGCGAGATATACCCTGAGGGTCCACGACAAAGCCAGATATACCCTGAGGGTCCACGACATAGCGAGATATACCCTGAGGGTCCACGACATAGCGAGATATACACTGAGGGTCAACGACATAGCGAGATATACCCTGAGGGTCCACGCATAGCGAGATAACCCTGAAAGGGGCCACGACAAAGCCAATAACCCTGAGGGTCCACGACATAGCGAGATATACCCTGAGGGTCCACGACATAGCCAGATATACAATGAGGGTCCACGACATAGCCAGATATATCCTGAGGGTCCACGACATAGCCAGATATACCCTGAGGGTCCACGACATAGCCAGATATAACCTGAGGGTCCACGACATAGCCAGATATACCCTGAGGGTCCACGACATAGCCAGATATACCCAGAGGGTCCATGACATAACGAGATATACCCTGAGGGTCCACGACATAGCGAGATATACCCTGAGGGTCCACGACATAGCGAGATATACCCTGAGTGTCCACGACATAGCCAAATATACCCTGAGGGTCCACGACATAGCGAGATATACCCTGAGGGTCCACGACATAGCCAGATATACGGTGAGGGTCGACGACATAGCGAGATATACCCTGAGGGTCCACGACATAACCAGCTATACCCTGAGGGTCCACGACATAGCCAGATATACCCTGAGGGTCCACGACATAGCCAGATATACCCTGAGGGTCCAAGACAGAGCCAGATATACCCTGAGGGTCCACGACATTGCGAGATATACCCTGAGGGTCCACGACATAGCGAGATATACCCTGAGGGTCCACGACATAGCCAGATATACGCTGAGGGTCCACGACATAGCGAGATATACCCTGAGGGTCCACTAAATAGCGAGATATGCACTGAGGGTCCACGACATAGCGAGATATAACCTGAGGGTCCACAACATAACGAGATATACATTGAGGGTCCACGACATTGCGAGATATCTCCTGAGGGTCCACGACGTAGCGAGATATAACCTGAGGATCCACGACATAGCTAGATATAACCTGAGGGTCCACGACATAGCGAGATATACCCTGAGGGTCCACGACGTAGCGAGATATACCCTGAGGCTCCACGACATAGCGAGATATACACTGAGGGTCCAAGACTTAGCGAGATATACCCTGAGGGTCCACAACATAACGAGATATACATTGAGGGTCCACGACAATGCGAGATATCTCCTGAGGGTCCACGACGTAGCGAGATATAACCTGAGGGTCCGCGACATAGCCAGATATACCCGGCGGGTCAACGACATAGCCAGATATAACCTGAGGGTCCACGACATAGCTAGATATAACCTGAGGGTCCACGACATAGCGAGATGTACCCTGAGGGTCCACGACGTAGCGAGATAATACCCTGAGGGTCCACGACATAGCGAGATATACACTGAGGGTCCAAGACTTAGCGAGATATACCCTGAGGGTCCACGACATAGCGAGATATACCCTGAGGGTTCACGACATAGCGAGATATAACCTGAGGGTCCAAGACATAGCGAGATATAACCTGAGGGTCCACAACATAGCGAGATATACCCGAGGGTCCAGACATAGCGAGATATACCCTGAGGGTCCACGACATAGCGAGATATAACCGGAGGGTCCACGACATAGCTAGATATAACCTGAGGGCCAACGATATAGCTAGATATAACCTGAGGCTCCACGACATAGCTAGATATAAACTGAGGGTCCAGGACATAGCTAGATATAACCTGAGGGTCCACGACATAGCTAGATATAAACTGAGGGTCCACGACATAGCTAGATATAACCTGAGGGTCCACGACATAGCGAGATATACCCTGAGGGTCCACGACATAGCAAGATATACCAAGAGGGTCCACGACATAGCCAGATATACCATGAGGGTCCACGACATAGCGAGATATACCCTGAGGGTCCACTAAATAGCGAGATATACCCTGAGGGTCCACGACATTGCGAGATATAACCTGAGGGTCCGCGACACAGCCAAATATACCCTGAGGGTCCACGACATAGCCACATATACCCTGAGGGGGCACAACATAGCCAGATATAACCTGAGGGTATACGACATAGCGAGATATAACCTGAGGGTCCACGAAAAAGCGAGATATACCCTGACGGTCCACGACGTAGCGAGATATACCCTGAGAGTCCACGACATACCGAGATATACCCTGAGGGTCCAAGACTTAGCGAGAAATACCCTGAGGGTCCACGACATAGCGAGATATACCCAGAGCGTCCACGACACAGCGAGATATAACCTGAGGGTCCAAAACATAGCGAGATATACCCTGAGGGTCCACGACATAGCCAAATATACCCTGAGGGTCCACGACATAGCGAGATATACCCTGAGGGTCCACGACATAACCAGCTATACCCTGAGGGTCCACGACATAGCCAGATATACCCTGAGGGTCCACGACATAGCCAGATATACCCTGAGGGTCCAAGACAGAGCCAGATATACCCTGAGGGTCCACGACATTGCGAGATATACCCTGAGGGTCCACGACATAGCGAGATATACCCTGAGCGTCCACGACATAGCCAGATATACGCTGAGGGTCCACGACATAGCGAGATATACCCTGAGGGTCCACTAAATAGCGAGATATGCCCTGAGGGTCCACGACATAGCGAGATATACCCTGAGGGTCCACGACATAGCCAGATATAACCTGAGGGTCCACGACATAGCGAGATATAACCTAAGGGTCCACAACATAACGAGATATACATTGAGGGTCCACGACATTGTGAGATATCTCCTGAGGGTCCACGACGTAGCGAGATATAACCTGAGGGTCCGCGACATAGCCAGATATAACCTGAGGGTCCACGACATAGCTAGATATAACCTGAGGGTCCACGACATAGCGAGATATACCCTGAGGGTCCACGACGTAGCGAATATAAACCCTAGGTCCACGACATAGCGAGATATACACTGAGGGTCCAAGACTTAGCGAGATATACCCTGAGGGTCCACAACATAACGAGATATACATTGAGGGTCCACGACAATGCGAGATATCTCCTGAGGGTCCACGACGTAGTGAGATATAACCTGAGGGTCCGCGACATAGCCAGATATACCCGGAGGGTCAACGACATAGCCAGATATAACATGAGTGTCCACGACATAGCTAGATATAACCTGAGGGTCCACGACATAGCGAGATATACCCTGAGGGTCCACGACGTAGCGAGATATACCCTGAGGGTCCACGACATAGCGAGATATACACTGAGGGTTCACGACATAGCGAGATATAACCTGAGGGTCCAAGACATAGCGAGATATAACCTGAGGGTCCACAACATAGCGAGATATACCCTGAGGGTCCACGACATAGCGAGATATACCCTGAGGGTCCACGACATAGCGAGATATAACATGAGGGTCCACGACATAGCTAGATATAACCTGAGGGCCAACGATATAGCTAGATATAACCTCAGGCTCCACGACATAGCTAGATATAAACTGAGGGTCCACGACATAGCTAGATATAACCTGAGGGTCCACGACATAGCTAGATATAAACTGAGGGTCCACGACATAGCTAGATATAACCTGAGGGTCCGCGACATAGCCAGATATAACCTGAGGGTCCACGACATAGCTAGATATAACCTGAGGGTCCACGACATAGCGAGATATACCCTGAGGGTCCACGACGTAGCGAGATATACCCTGAGGGTCCACGACATAGCGAGATATACACTGAGGGTCCAAGACTTAGCGAGATATACTCTGAGGGTCCACAACATAACGAGATATACATTGAGGGTCCACGACAAAGCGAGATATCTCCTGAGGGTCCGCGACATAGCCAGATATACCCGGAGGGTCCACGACATAGCTAGATATAAACTGAGGGTCCACGACATAGCTAGATATAACCTGAGGTTCCACGACATAGCGAGATATACCCTGAGGGTCCACGACATAGCAAGATATACCCTGAGGGTCCACTAAATAGCGAGATATACCCTGACGGTCCACGACATTGCGAGATATAACCTGAGGGTCCGCGACACAGCCAAATATACCCTGAGGGTCCACGACATAGCCACATTTACCCTGAGGGTGCACAACATAGCCAGATATAACCTGAGGGTCCACGACATAGCGAGATATAACCTGAGGGTCCACGAAAAAGCGAGATATACCCTGACGGTCCACGACGTAGCGAGATATACCCTGAGAGTCCACGACATACCGAGATATACCCTGAGGGTCCAAGACTTAGCGAGAAATACCCTGAGGGTCCACGACATAGCGAGATATACCCTGAGGGTCCACGACGTAGCGAGATATAACCGGAGGATCCACGACATAGCGAGATATAACCTGAGGGTTCACGACGTAGCTAGATATAACCTGAGGGTCCACGACATAGCTAGATATAAACTGAGGGTCCACGACATAGCTAGATATAACCTGAGGGTCTACTACACAGCGAGATATAACCTGAGAGTCCCCAACATAGCGAGATATAACCTGAGGATCCAAACGGGGGGACGACATAGCGAGATATAACCCTGAGGGTCCGCGACATAGCCAGATATAACCTGAGGGTCCACAACATAGCGAGATATACCCTGAGGGTCCACAACATAGCGAGATATACCCTGAGGGTCCACGACATAGCTAGATATAACTTGAGGGTCCACGACATAGCGAGATATACCCTTAGGGGCCACGACATAGCGAGATATACCCTGAAGGTCCACGACTTAGCGAGCTATAACCTGAGGGTCCACGACATAGGGAGATATACCCTGAGGATCCACGACATAGCGAAATATACCCTGAGGGTCCACGACATAGGGAGATATACCCTGAGGGTCGAAGACATAGCTAGATATAACCTGAGGGTCCACGACATAGCGAGATATACCCTGAGGGTCCACGACATAGGGAAATATACCCTGAGGGTCCACGACATAGCGAGATATACCCTGAGGGTCCACGACTTAGCCAGATATACCCTGAGGGTCCACGACACAGCGAGATATAACCTGAGGGTCCACGACATAGCGAGATATAACCTGAGGGTCCACAACATAGCGAGATATACCCTGAGGGTCCACGACATAGCGAGGTATACCCTTAGGGTCTACGACATAGCGAGATATAACCTGAGGGTCCACGACATAGCCAGACATACCCTGAGGGTCCACGATACAGCGAGATATACCCTGAGGGTCCACGACATAGCCAGATATAACCTGAGGGTCCACAACATAGCGAAATATACCCTGAGGGTCCACGACATAGCGAGATATACCCAGAGGGTCCACGGCATAGCAAAATATACCCTGAGGGTTGACGACATGACTAAATATAACCTGAGGGTTCACGACATAGCCAGATATAACCTGAGGGTCCACGACTTAACTAAATATAACCTGAGAGTCCACGACATAGCGAGACATACCCTGATGGTCCTCGACATAACTAAATACAACCTGAGGGTTCACGACATAGCGAGATATAACCTGAGGGTCCACGACATAGCGAAATATTCCCTGAGGGTAAACGACGTAGCGAGATATACCCTTAGGGTTCACGACATTGCGCGATACACCATGAGGGTCCACGACATAGCGAGATATACCCTGAGGTTCCCCGACATAGCGAGATATAACCTGAGGGTCCAGAACATAGCGATATATAACCTGAGGGTCCACAATATAGCGAGATATAACCTTAGGGTCTACAACATAGCGAGATATACCCTGAAGGTCCACAACATATCGAGATTTAATCTAAGGGTCCACAACATAGCGAGATATACCCTGAGGGTCCATGACATAGCGAGATATAACGTGAGGGTCCACGACATAGGGAGATATACCCTGAGGGTCCACGACATAGCTAGATATAACTTGAGAGTCCACGACATAGCGAGATATACCCTGAGGGTCCACGACATAGCGAGATATACCCTGAGGGTCCAAGACTGAGCGAGATATACCCTGAGGGTCCACGACATACCGAGATATACCCTGAGGGTCCACGACGTAGCGAGATATAACCTGATGGTCCACGACATAGCGAGACATAACCTGAGTGTTCACGACATAGCTAGACATAACCTGAGGGTCCACGACATAGCTAGATATAAACTGAGGGTCCACGACATAGCTAGATATAACCTGAGGGTCTACGACACAGCGAGATATAACCTGAGAGTCCCCAACATAGCGAGATATAACCTGAGGGTCCACGACATAGCGAGATATAACCTGAGTGTCCACGACATAGCGAGATATAACCTGAGGGTCCACAACATATCGAGATGTACACTGAGTGTCCACGACATAGCGAGATATACCCTGAGGGTCCACGACATAGCTAGATATAACCTGAGGTTCCACGACATAGCGAGATATACCCTTAGGGGCCACGACATAGCGAGATATACCCTGAGGGTCCACGACTTAGCGAGATATAACCTGAGGGTTCACGACATAGTGAGATATAACCTGAGGGTCCACAACATAGCGAGATAAAACCTGAGGGTCCACGACATAGCGAGATATACCCTGAGGGTCCACGACATAGCGAGATATAACCTGAGGGTCCACGACATAGCAAGATTTACCCTGAGGATCCACGACATAGCGAGATATACCCTGAGGGTCCACGACATTGCGAGATATAACCTGGGGGTCCACATCATAGCGAGATATAACCTGGAGGTCCACGACATAGCGAGATATACCCTGAGGGTCCACGACATAGCGAGATATAACCTGAGGGTCCACAACATAGCGAGATATACCCTGAGGGTCCACAACATAGCGAGATATACCCTGAGGGTCCACGACATAGCGAGATATAACCTGAGGGTCCACGACATAGCGAGATATAACCTGAGGGTCCACAACATAGCGAGATATACCCTGAGGGTCCACGACATAGCGAGATATACCCTGAGGGTCCAAGACATAGCGAGATATAACCTGAGGGTCCACGACATAGCGAGATATAACCTGAGTGTCGACAACATAGCGAGATATAACCTGAGGGTCCACGACATAGCGAGATATACCCTGAGGGTCCACGACATAGCGAGATATAACCTGAGGGTCCACGACATAGCGAGATATACCCTGAGGGTCCACGACATATCGAGATATACCCTGAGGGTCCACGACATAGCGAGATATAACCTGAGGGTCCACGACATAGCGAGAAATACCCTGAGGGTCCACGACATTGCGAGATATACACTGAGGGTCCACGACATAGCGAGATATAGACTGAGGATCAACGTCATAGCGAGATATACCCTGAGGATCCACGACATAGCGAAAAATACCCTGAGGGTTCACGACATAGCGCGATATAGCCTGAGGGTCCACGACATAGCTACATATGCCCTGAAGGTCCACGACATAGCGAGATATAACATGAGGGTCCTCAACATAGCGAGATATAACCTGAGTGTCGACAACATAGCGAGATATAACCTGAGGGTCCACGACATAGCGAGATATACCCTGAGGGTCCACGACATAGCGAGATATAACCTGAGGGTCCACGACATAGCGAGATATACCCTGAGGGTCCACGACATATCGAGATATACCCTGAGGGTCCACGACATATCGAGATATACCCTGAGGGTCCACGACGTAGCGAAATATAGCCTGAGGGTCCGCGACATAGCGAGACATACACTGATGGTCCACGTTATAACTAAATACAGCCTGAGAGTTTACGACATAGCGCGATATAGCCTGAGGGTCCACGACATAGCTACATATGCCCTGAAGGTCCACGACATAGAGAGATTTACCATGAGGGTCCACGAAAGAGCGAGATATACCCTTAGGGTCAACGACATAACCAGATATACCCTGAGGGTACACGACATAGCTAGATATAACCTGAGGGTCCACGACATACCGTGATATACCCTGAGGGTCCCCGACATAGCGAAATATACCCTGAGGGTCCACGACATAGCTAGATATAACCTGAGGGTCCACGACATAGCTAGATATAAACTGAGGGTCCACGACATAGCGAGATATAACATGAGCGTCCTCAACATAGCGAGATATACCCTGAGGGACCACGACATAGGGAGATATACCCTGAGGGTCCAAGACATAGCTAGATATAACATGAGGGTCCACGACATAGCGAGATATACCCTGAGGTTCCACGACATAGCGAAATATACCCTGAGGGTCAACGACATAGCGAAATATACCCTGAGGGTACACGACATAGCCAGATATACCCTGAGGGTCCACGACATAGCGAGATATAACCTGAGGGTCCACGACATAGCGATATAACCTGAGGGTCCGCAACATAGCGAGGTATACCCTGAGGGTCCACGACATAGCGAGATATACCCTTAGGGTCTACGACATAGCGAGATATAACCTGAGGGTCCACGACATATCCAGACATACCCTGGGGGTCCACGATATAGCGAGATATACCCTGAGGGTCCACGACATAGCCAGATATAACCTGAGGGTCCACAACATAGCGAGATATACCCTGAGGGTCCACGACATAGCGAGATATACCCAGAGGGTCCACGGCATAGCAAAATATACCCTGAGGGTTGACGACATGACTAAATATAACCTGAGGGTTCACGACATAGCCAGATATAACCTGAGGGTCCACGACTTAACTAAATATAACCTTAGAGTCCACGACATAGCGAGACATACCCTGATGGTCCTCGACATAACTAAATACAACCTGAGTGTTCACAACATAGCGAGATATAACCAGAGGGTCCACGACATAGCGAGATATACCCTGAGGGTCCACGACGTAGCGAGATATACACTGAGGGTCCACGACATAGCGAGATATACCCTGAGGTTCCAAGACAGCGAGATATACCCTGTCGATCCACGACATAGCGAAAAATAACCTGAGGGTCCACGACTTAGCGAGATATACCCTGAGAGTCCAAGACATAGCGAGATATACCCTTAGGGTTCACGACATTGCGCGATATACCATGAGGGTCCACGACATAGCGAGATATACCCTGAGGTTCCACGACATAGCGAGATACAACCTGAGGGTCCAGAACATAGCGATATGTAACATGAGGGTCCACAACATAGCGAGATATAACCTTAGGGTCTACAACATTGCGAGATATACCCAGAAGGTCCACAACATATGGAGATTTAAACTAAGGTTCCACAACATAGCGAGATATAACGTGAGGGTCCACGACATAGGGAGATATACCCTGAGGGTCCACGACATAGCTAGATATAACTTGAGGGTCCACGACATAGCGAGATATACCCTGAGGGTCCACGACATAGCGAGATATACCCTGAGGGTCCACGACATAAGCTAGATATAACCTGAGGGTCAACGACTAGCGAGATATACCCTGAGGGTCCACGACATAGCGAAATATACCCTGAGGGTCTACGATATAGCGAGATATACCCTGAGGTCCCACGACATAGGGGAGAAAAATACCCTCAGGGTCCACGACATAGCGAGATATAACCTAAGGGTCCACGACATAGCGAGATATACCCTGAGGGTCCACGACATAGCGAGATATACCCTGAGGGTCCACAACATAGCGAGATATTACCCTGAGGGTCCAAGACATAGCGAAATATACCCTGAGGGTCCACGACATAGCGAGATATACCCTAGGTCCACGACAAGCCGTTAACCTGAGGTTTCCACAACATGGGCGGGGATATAACCTGAGGGGGCCCCAAAATATAGCGAGATAACCCTGAGGGTTCGGACGACATAGGGAATATAACCGAGGCCCATCATAGCGAGATATACCCTAAGGCCACGACATAGCGAGATATACCCAGAGGGTCCACGCATAGCAAATATAACCTTTCGGCCCCACGACATAGCGAGATATAACCTGAGGCTTAACGACGTAAACTAAATATACCGAGGGGGTTTACGGGCATACCGGGGAAAATAACCTGAGGGTCCACGACATAGCGAATATACCTGAGGCCACGACATAGCTAGAATAACCTGAGGGTCCCAAAAATGTACTAGATATAACCGAGGGTCCACGACATAGCTTGATAAAACTGAGGGTCTACGACCTAGCTACATATAACCTGAGGGTCCACGACATAGCGAGAGATAACCTGAGGGTCCACAACACAGCTAGATATACCCTGCGGGTCCACGACTTAGCGAGATACACCCTGAGGGTCCACGACATAGCTAGATATAGCCTGAGGGTCCACGACATAGCGAGATATACCCTTAGGGCCCACGACATAGCGATATATACCTTGAGGGTCCACGACATAGCGAGTATAACTGAGGGTTCACGACACAAGCGAGATATAACCTGAGGGTCCACGACATAGCGAGATATACCCTGAGGGTCCACGATATAGCGAGATATAACCTGAGGGTCCACAACATAGCGAGATATAACGTGAGGGTCCACGACATAGCGAGATATACCCTGAGGGTCCACGACATAGCGAGATATACCCTGAGGGTCCACAACATAGCGAGATATTACCCTGAGGGTCCAAGACATAGCGAGATATACCCTGAGGGTCCACGACATAGCGAGATATACCCTGAGGGTCCACGACATAGCCAGATATAACCTGAGGATCCACAACATGACGGATATAACCTGAGGGTCCAAGATATAGCGAGATATACCCTGAGGGTTCACGACATAGGGAGATATAACCTGAGGGTCCACATCATAGCGAGATATACCCTGAGGGTCCACGACATAGCGAGATATACCCAGAGGGTCCAAGACATAGCGAAATATAACCTTACGGCCCACGACATAGCGAGATATAACCTGAGGGTTAACGACATAACTAAATATAACCTGAGGGTTCACGACATAGCGAGATATAACCTGAGGGTCCACGACATAGCGAGATATACCCTGAGGGTCCACGACATAGCTAGATATAACCTGAGGGTCAACGATATATGTAGATATAACCTGAGGGTCCACGACATAGCTAGATATAAACTGAGGGTCCACGACATAGCTAGATATAACCTGAGGGTCCACGACATAGCGAGAGATAACCTGAGGGTCCACAACACAGCTAGATACACCCTGAGGGTCCACGACATAGCTAGATATAGCCTGAGGGTCCACGACATAGCGAGATATACCCTTAGGGCCCACGACATAGCGATATATACCTTGAGGGTCCACGACATAGCGAGATATAACCTGAGGGTTCACGACATAGCGAGATATAACCTGAGGGTCCACGACATAGCGAGATATACCCTAAGGGTCCACGACATAGCGAGATATAACCTGGGGGTCCACCGCATAGCGAGATATAACCTGAGGGTACACAACTTAACGAGATATGCGCTGAGGGTCCTCGACGTTGCGAGATAAACCCTGAGGGTCAACGACATAGCGAGATATAACCTGAGGGTCCACGACATAGCTAGATAAAACCTGAGGGTCCACGACATAGCGAGATATACCCTGAGAGTCCACGACGTAGCGAGATATACCCTGAGGGTCCACGACATAGCGAGATATACCCTGAGGGTCCACGACGTAGCGAGATATAACCTGAGGGTCCACGACTTAGCCAGATATAACCTGAGGGTCCACGACATAGCTAGATATAACCTGAGGGTCCAAGACATAGCTAGATATAAACTGAGGGTCCACGACATAGCTAGATATAACCTGAGGGTCTACGACATAGCGAGATATAACCTGAGGGTCCCCAACATAGCGAGATATAACCTGAGGGTCCACGACATAGCGAGATATAACCTGAGGGTCGACAACATAGCGAGATATAACCTGAGGGTCCACGACATAGCGAGATATAACCTGGGTGTCGAAAACATAGCGAGATATACCCTGAGGGTCCACGACATAGCGAGATATACCCTGAGGGTCCAGGACATAGCTAGATATAACCTGAGGGTCCACGACATAGCGAGATATACCCTTAGGGCCCACGACATAGCGAGATATAACCTGAGGGTTCACGACATAGCGAGATATACCCTGAGGTTCCACGACATAGCGAGATATACCCTAAGGGTCCACGACATAGCGAGATATAACCTGAGGGTCCACGACATAGCGAGATATAACCTGAGTGTCGACAACATAGCGAGATATAACCAGAGGGTCCACGACATAAACGAGATATACCCTGAGGGTACACGACAATATGAGATAAAAACCTGAGGGTCCACGACATAGCGAGATATACCCTGAGGGTTCACGACGTAGCGAGATATAACCTGAGAGTCCACGACATAACGAGATATACCCTGAGGGTCCACGACATAGCGAGATATACCCTGACGATCCACGATATAGCGAAAAATAACCTGAGGGTCCACGACATAGCGAGATATACCCTGAGAGTCCACGACATAGCGAGATATACCCTGAGGGTTCACGACATAGCGCGAAAATCCCATGGGTCCCGATAGGGGGGATATACCCTGAGGTTCCAAGACATAGCGAGATATAACCTGAGGGTTCACAACATAGCGATATATAACCTGAGGGTCCACAACATAGCGAGATATACCCTGAGGGTCCACGACATATCGAGATATAACGTGAGGGTCCACGACATAGCGAGATATACCCTGAGGGTCCACGACATAGCGAGATATAACGTGAGGGTCCACGACATAGCGAGATATACCCTGAGGGTCCACGACATAGCGAGATATACCCTGAGGGTCCACGACATAGCGAGATATACCCTGAGGGTCCACGACATAGCGAGATATAACCTGAGGGTGCACAACATAGCGAGATGTAACCTGAGGGTCCACGACATAGCGAGATATACCCTGAGCGTCCACGACATAGCTAGATATACCCTGAGGGTCCACGACATAGCGAGATGTGACCTGAGGGTCGACGACATAGCGAGATATAACCTGAGGGTCCACGACATAGCGCGATATAACCTTAGGGTCTACAACATAGCGAGATATACCCTGAGGGGTCCAAAATATAATCTGAGGGTCCACAACATAGCGAGATATACCCTGAGAGTCCACGACATAGCGAGATATACCCTGAGGGTTCACGACATAGCGCGATATATCCTGAGGGTCCACGACCTAGCGAGATGTACCCTGAGGGCCCACGACATAGCGAGATGTAACCTGAGGTTCCACAACATAGCGATATATAACCTGAAGGTCCACAACATAGCGAGATATAACTTTAGGGTCTACAACACAGCGAAATATACCCTGAAGGTCCACGACATATCGAGATGTAACCTGAGGGTCCACAACATAGCGTGATATACCCTGAGGGTCAACGACATAGCGAGATATAACGTGAGGATCCTCGACATAGTGAGATATACCCTGAGTGTCCACGACATTGCGAGATATAACGTGAGGGTCCACGACATAGCGAGATATACCCTGAGGGTCCACGACATAGCGAGACATACCCTGAGGGTCCACGACATAGCGAGATATACCCTGAGGATCCACGACATAGCGAGATATGACCTGAGGGTCCACGACGTAGCGAGATATAACCTAAGGGTTCACAACATAGCGAGATATAACCTGAGGGTCCACAACATAGCGAGATATAACCTTAGGGGTTACAGCTTCTCGAGGGCCGAGAAAAACTAATTTTGGGTGTGATTTACAGGGCCCCAAATCTTGAAAGGGGGTGCAAGGGAAACTTCTATGGGGCGAAAAATTTTTAAGGCATCTACCCAAAAGAAAATTTTTGTGCTAATGGAAAGGGTTTCCAAAAAATTTTTCGATTTACTGGAGCAGTTTGACCCGGAAATTTAGGGTCAGATGACTTTTTTTTATACGATCCAGGATTGTTTTTTAAAAAAATTTTGCAGAGGGCCCAAAAAAAAAAGGGGAAATAAACCCCCTTTATTTGGGTTTTTGCCCCTGGGGGAAAAAATAATTAATAATTTTTGAGGTTTTAATGATGGCCCGGGGAAAGTGATCTCAAATTTTTCTCAGTTTTAAAATATCATTGGGTTTCCCCCAATTTAAAGGCAATCAAAATCTTGTCCCCCACCCTTTCCCCTTGGCTGTTTGTAGGACCCGAAAAAATTTTTAAGGGGGGCTGAAAATGGAATGGGCCCCGACTAAGGGGCAGGAGGTTGTGAAGGATGCCGAAAATGACGTTTCCAAAGGGATTTTTCAGTCTCAGTAAATTATGTTTCCCAAAAAGGGGGGGAAACGGGTCAAAAAAAAATGATCCTAAAAGGATGAACAATAGATTAAAATATTTTTAAAATTTGGGCCCAAAAAAGAGGCATATATAGGCAAAACAAAAAAAGGAGAGGGGAATTTTAAAAAAATCGATATAAATTTAGTTAAAGAGAGGAAAAAGAAAAAAAGGAATTAGAAAAGCTAAAAGAAAAAATTTTGGGTTTAAAATTGCAAAAGATTCGAAGGGCTAACCCAAAAAAGGGTTCTTTTTAGGTAATTTCGGAAAAATTAAAATCAGGGCAAGGGTAGGCCCACTCAAAAGTTTTCCCCGGGGGCGTCCCCTGACAGTGATAAAGGGAAAAGTGTAGAATTTTTAACACATACTTCCCTTTCAGTTTTTACCCCGGGGGGATACCAGCGGGTATTCCGAAAAGAAAAAATTATGGGAAAGGACGAAATAAACTGTGCCCTTTGGGTCACAAGGGGACATGGTCCTTAGGCAAATAGATAAATTTAAAACCTAAAAAATCCCCAGGCCCTGATAAAACTGTATGAAAGGGTTCTAAAGGAATGTAAAGAGGAGTTTTAGCAAACCTTTGGTTTAATCTTTTAAAACATATCATACAAACTGGCATGGTGCCAGATAAGTGGAAAATTGGCATGTGTGATCCCTATTTTCAAAGCAGGTGACAGGCCCTTAGCTTCAAACTATAGACCAAAAAGCCTAACCTCCATAGTGGGGAAAATTTATGGAATCAATAATTGCCGAGGCAGTTCGTAGCACCTTGAAAAGCATAAATTAATCAACGAATTCAGCATGGTTTTACAAAGGGGCGTTCCGCTTACGAATTTGTTAACTTTTTTCACTAAAGGTATTTGAGGAGGTAGTCATGGTAATGATATGATATTGTGTACATGGACTTCAGTAGGCTTTTGACAGGGTCCCTCATCAGGGGACTATTGAGGAAATTAAAGGGGCACATGGGAATAGGAGGAGAAATTTTTTTCCTGGATAGAGGCATGGTTGACAAATAGGCAGCAGAGAGTTTGCATAAATGGGGAGAAATCAGGTGGAGAAGCGTCACGAGCGGTGTTCCACGGGGGTTTCAGTTTTGGGGCCCCCCTGCTTTTCACAATCTACATAAACGACATAGATGGGGGGATAAGAGGGGACATCAGCAAGTTTGCCGATGACACCAATATAGGCCGTCGAATTCTTTTCTGACGAGGACATTAGAGCACTCCAGGAAGATTTGAGTAGACTGATGCAGTGGTGGGGAAAGAAGTGGCAGATGCATTTTAAATATGGGACAAATGCAAAGTTCTAAATGTTGGAAGGAAAATTAACCATGCCACATATAAACTAAATAATGTAGATCTTAATATTACGGATTGCGAAAAAGATTTAGGAGTACTGGTTACAGTAATCTGAAACCAAGACAACAGGCATAAGTGTTCGCAATAAAGCAAATTTAGAATCCTTGGCTTTATATCAAGAAGCATAAATAATAGGAGTCCTCAGGTTGTTCTTCAACTCATACATCCTTGGTTAGGCCTCATTTTAGTTTATGCTGCACATTTTTGGTCACCGTATTACAGGATGGATATAAATGCTCTGGAAATGTACAAAGGAGGATGACAAAGTTGATCCCATGTATCAGAAACCTTCCCTATGAGGATAGACTAAGGCCCTGAATCTTCACTCTCTAGAAAGACGTAGAATTAGGGGGGATATGTTTTGAGGTGTATAAAGGGAAAGACAGGAATAAATAAAGGGGATGTAATAGTGTGCTGAAAATATCTAGCCTAGACAGGACTCGCGGGCAATGGTTTTAGTTAGAAAAATTCAGATTCAGGAAGGATATAGGAAAGTACTGGTTGGTAATAGAGTTTGTGGATGAGTGGAACAAACTCCCAAGTACATTTAAATTGAGGCCAGAAAACGTTGTGTAGCTTTAAAAATAGGTTGGATAAATACATGAGTGGGTGTGGGTGGGTGTGAGTTGGGGACTGATTGTTGTGCTACCAGGACGGTTGCCGTGTTCCTCCCTTAGTCAATGTGACCTGACCTGACTAGGTTGGGTGCATTGGCTTAAGCCGGTAGGAGACTTGGACCTGCCTCGCATGGGCCAGTAGGCCTGCTGCAGAGTTCCTTCGTTCTTATTTTCTTATATTCTTATGTTAACATCGCGAGATATACCCTGGGGGTTTCCACAACATATCGAATTATAACCTGAGGGTCCACAACATAGCGAGTTTCCCTGAGGGTCCACGACATAGCGAGATTTTAACCTGAGGGTCCACGCCATAGCGAGATATACCCTTAGGGTCCACGATTAGCGAGATATCCCCTGAGGGTCCCCAACATAGCGAGATATCCCCTGAGGGTCCACGCGCAGCGAGATATAACCTGAGGGTCCACAACATAGGGGAGATAAAACCCTGAGGGCCCAAGACATAGCGAGATATCCCTGAGAGTCCACGACATAGCGAGATATATCCTGAGGCCCACGACTAGCGAGATATACCCTGAGAGTCCACGACATGCGAGATTTTACCCTGAGGGTCCAGCATAGCGAGATATAACCTGAGGGTCCCGACATAAGTAAATATAACCTGAGGGTCCACGACATAACGAGACATCCCCTGATGGTCCTCGCCCATATCAAAATATAACCTGAGGGTTCACAAACATAGGGGAGATTATAACCTGAGGGTTAACGACATAGCGAGATATACCTGAGGGTCCCCGACATGCGAGATATACCCTGAGGGCCCACGTCAAGCGAGATATACCTGGGGGTTCAAGGGCCCATAGCGAGATATCCCCTGAGGATCCAGGACATAGCGAAATATAACCTAAGGGTCCACGACATAGCGAGATAAAACCCTGAGAGTCCACGACATAGCGAGATACCCCCTGAGGGTCCAGCCCATTGTGAGATATACCCTGAGGGTCCACGACATAGCGAGATATACCTTAGGGTCCACGACATAGCGAGATATAACTGTGGGTGCACAACATAGCGAGATATAACCTGAGGGTCCACGACATAGCGAGATATACATGGGGTCACAACATAGCGAGATATACCCTGAGGGTTCACGACTAGCGAGATATACTTGAGGGCCCACGACATAGCGAGATATACCCTGAGGGTCCACGACGTAGCGAGATATACCTGAGGGTCCGCGGACCATAGCGAGATATACCATGAGGGCCCACGAAAATAGCGGTTATAACCTGAGGGTGCAAAACCCATAGCGAGATATAACCTGAGGGTCCACGACCATAGCGAGATTTTACCTGACGGTCCACGACATAGCGAGTTATACCCTGAGGGTCCATGGCCATAGCGGATATCCCCTGTGGTCCACGACATAGCGAGATATAACCTAAGGGTCCATAACATAGCGAGATTTTAACCCTGAGGGTCACGACATAGCGAGATATAACCTGAGGGTCCAAAACATAGCGAGATACAACCCTTGGCGTAAACGACTTAGCGAGATATACCTTGAGGGTCCACAACATAGGGATATTAACTTGAGGGTCCACAACATAGGGAGATTTTAAACCTGAGGGTCCACAACATAGCGAGATATAACCTGACGGTCCACAACATGCGAGATAAACCTGAGGGTCCACAACATTAGGGAGATATAACTGAGGATCCACAGCATAGGGAGATATAACCCTGAGGGTCAAACATAGCGAGATATAACCTGAGGGTCCACAAGTAGGGAGATATAGCCTGAGGTTCCTCGACATAGCGCATGCCCCGCACCCTCACTATGACTGCACCTCACTATGACTGCACCTAAACTATGACTGCCTCAATATAATGCACCTCACTATGCCCGCCCCTCACGTGACTGCACCTAAATTGACTGCACCTCACTATGACCGCCCCTTTCTTATGATCGCACTTCACTAGGGACCGCACCTCTTATGACGCACCTCTCTAATGACCGCACCTCAATATAACCGCACCTCACTATGCCCAAACCCTCATATGACCGCACCTCACTTTGACCGCACCTCACTATAAACCACACCTGACTATGACCAAACTTAATTACGAAAACGAGAGCAAATATACATTATGATTATTGTGTGTGTGTGTTTTGTGTGTGTGTGTGTGGGGTGTGTGTGTGTTTTTACATAATTGTTAGTGTGAGTGGCACAAAAATTTTATGAAATTAAATGCAAAAATGAAAGCATTGTCTTGGTGGGTGTAATTTTACAGGACGCAGTTTTCTGTGTTGTCCCCTCCTGTATTCCCCACTGGACGTCTCGACGTAGACCAGCTAGACAGACTAAGTTCCATCCAACAAGGTCACTGGGGAGAGGCCACAACCACTGACCTCGTGGAAGTGGGGAACCCTTGACCTGGGAAAACAGACCTGAGGGGACACAGGTGGGCGTCTGGGCACAAATAACTTCCCAAAACACACACAAAAAATAAATATGAAGAGGGGGTGTGATATCAGGGAGCACATAGATGGAGGGCCTGAAAAATGATTCAGAAGAAGGTAACCAAGAAAAGAAGGCAAGAGATAGAGTGGGAAAGAGAAATACCTTTAAGGAACACATTTGGACTCGTGGACACATGGACCTGAGGGAAGCCTTCACGTTTGCAGAGTCTGTTAACTCGCAAATACTACTACTACTACTACTATTATACTACTTCTACTATTACTACTACTACTCTAATTAATAATAATATTAATAATAATAATATTAATATCACTATTATTGTTATTTTTCACGAAGGCATAAAAGAGCAGTATGAAATTTTAAGGAAGCATTCTTTTTTTTGTCTCAGGATGGTTGAGACAAACTGATGACACAGCTTCACAAGTACATATTTAAAGGCGTCCAAGAACCAGAAATCTCTGATGCCGATCAGGGTATCTAGAAGACTTAGGACCACAATTCGGTGAGTACACACACAGACACAACACACACACACACCACACACCACACACACACACACACACACACACACACACATATATTATATACGGTACATGTTGTTACGTGTGTATTACCCATTGTAAGGCGAAAATCTCATGATGGAAGTTCCTTCCATCATCTCCCACATCCTGTGTGTGTGTCAGGTTTATATATGTGGGTGTGTACGTGTGTCGGTGTA
The DNA here is from genome assembly GCF_026875155.1 of Cherax quadricarinatus. Classification (NCBI taxonomy): domain Eukaryota; kingdom Metazoa; phylum Arthropoda; class Malacostraca; order Decapoda; family Parastacidae; genus Cherax; species Cherax quadricarinatus. The sequence goes on along the minus strand of NC_069400.1, from coordinate 82,531,688 downwards.
TATATATATACATATATTTTATATTTATATATAATATTATATATATATATATATATATATATATTATTATATATGTATGTATGTATGTATATATAGCTTGTAGCTGTATTTAGCTTTGTACATGATACTTGTTTTCTTATATTACCAAAAATTCTACAGTCAATCAGTACCCCCTTTCGTTGTTTCCTAGATTATCCCCCCTTGAACCCAAAAACATTCCTACTAGCCATTCTGACTTTATGATTTCTGTTTGTTGTATATGTGGGACCGTGTGGTTTAGAGTTGGGGAGGCGAATGTTTTGAGTGAGTGGTAGGTAAACGTCAGTGATCTCACCTCCTTGGTTACTTATCATGAAGACAAAGAATAATCTTCAAAACCCTTGTCTAAGAGTCCTGCGACCCTCAGTAGGTAGACACTGTGTCTGTTATAGAGAACATTAGTTTGGTTTTTCGCTTTTCTTCCTACATTGTTTACTGTCATTTCTCCTGATTTTGGTTGAGTCAAAGAGAATTCCCAGACATTTCACTGAATATACTGAAGTGATGGGTTCCCCCCTTACGTGAACATTAAAAGTATTTACCTTTTCAGTTTACTTTTCGTGGCAAAAATTATGGTTTCTGTTTTCCCCAGGTGGAGTGACGTTGTCTACTAACTATTTGCTTCAGGACTAGTTCTTGTGATAGTGCATTGCTATATCTTGTACGTCTTTACCAGAGGGCTAGCAGATCACTGTCGTCTGCATGCAACTTGACATTGATGGGCATGTCATTCACATATAAAATAGTAAGGGTCCCAGAATACTAACTTGGGGAATCACTTGCTATCGGCAAGGGGTTCGGATTCAGTATTATTGATCTTGCCAATATGTTTCCTGTTTCTCAGGTAGGACTTTCACCAGTCTACAGAGAATGTGCCAAAAGCTGTAGTTTCTTCATAAATGACAGGTAACTGTATCGAAAGCCATTTGTAAGTCTGTCCCATTCCTTGAAAATTCTCTAACGACGCTTAACTCCAGTAGTCCATCAGATTAATTAGAAAGGTATCCGTCGAGTAAAATCTTTTGAAACCTGATTATTTCTATAGAGAATATTTTTATCATTAAGATACTTCACTTGATAATACACCGCTTTCTCTAGAATTCTGGACATCACCCCTGTGTGCTGTCACTGAGTCTTGATAAGGATGTATGATGTCAATAGAGATTTTATCAAGAATATGTGATGTCACTTATGATTGAACAAAGAACACCGTATACAGAGCAAAGCTTCACGTATAGGCATGGTGTTACTCAAAATACACCTTATCAGCTTATCTTGATAAAGTTCTATAAACATAAATTATTAATTTATAATATAATAATCTCATATTTCTACAAGAACATGATAAAACTATAAGAGACCTAGCTGACATTATCGACATACTATGTAGAAACATATGGTACATAGAAAACTCAGGTACCTACTTACTGTTAGGTGAAGAGGAGCAGCAGGAGTAAGGAAACGAGCTGGGATCGATCCATGTGAAAAAAAGAGAAAAAAAAATATCACTTGTTCACATGGATCGATCCCAACACTGGTGAAACATTGAGATGTTTCCTTACACCTGCAGATGTTAGGAAACATTTCAATGAGGATGATGGTGGTGCAGGGCGGCAGCAAACCGTTGGCTCACATTCGAGAGTGGCTGTGGTAGGTGACGAACTCGCACTGCGCTTCTCGGAGAAAATTCCCTTCACTCCTTCAATTGCCCTGCAACTTTGCCATAGCTCCTGATGACGCCTAGGGAAAGTTCGAAAAGAACTTGAGTTAAAGATTTCCACTCCACGTAGCATGTCTTGCATTGTTAAGATCGCCTCTCTGCGATTGTTTGCAAGATTATATATATATATATATAAAATATATATATATATATATATATATATATATATATATTTTATATATATATTTTATATATATTATATTATATAATATTAAATCCAAAAAAAATAATTTTCCCCCCT
>NC_069400.1:82503299-82529188 GCF_026875155.1 Cherax quadricarinatus | reverse complement strand
CGGGCGGTTTGTAGGAGTGACGGTAAAAATTTTCGTTTTCTCTAGTTAATATCAAAAAAAAGTTTTTAAACAATAGTATTACTGGAGTAATGTAGGAATTTTTCTTTTCGTATCCCTTTCACTCGTTGCATCATTCTCTCTAAAAATGGTTGTTGCATGGAAGTTGTGTGGGTGTTATTATTCTACTGCACCAACGCGAAGAAAAACTTGTACACAATGAAAGGTGTTTGTATTGTGGAAAAAGCATCCAAACATTGCGGAATGGAATGTAAATGAACTTAACGTACAGATATTAAAACACGTTCTTCGTTTTTTTATTTTTGGCGTCTCTCTTGTTTACAATGGCATCAAAAGGTATTTTTTTAAAAGTGTTTGAATTTAACGTGGGGGATTAATTAATAAATAATAATTAGGGGGGGAATTTTAAATTTAAGTCTATATTTCCCCTTAATGGTACGGGGCACTACCACACTTACTGTCTAAAATAAATATTCACCTTCACCTTACTTTAAAAGACCACATATTTTATCTTTAAAGGGATTTAAAGTATTTTACACCCCACCTGCTTCCCCCCCAAAAAATACATCAATTCCAAAATTACATAGCTACACATAAATTATGAAAAAATAGTTTTAAAAGAAGTTAAATTGCGGGGGCCCCGCCAAGCCAACCTGCTCCAACTTGCCGTTGGGCCTTCCGAATATGATCCAAACAATACCCTGTAAAACAACATGCAAAACCTATAACTAAAAAAATCCGGTGCCCCGCAAACAAAAGGAAAAATTGACAAAAAGGGCCGGCATCAAGCCCAGCCTCTGCCAGATACCAGCAGGGCTTTTCCCATCTGAAATAACTGACCCCATATAAACTACCCATTTTTTAACGGGAAACCCACAGGAGAAAACCCAAAAAAACCCCTTTAAATTCCCCGGAAATACGGGTCGTGACTTTTTTTTTAAATAAAGGGGGAAAATTGAGTTTAACATCTACCCATTAACACCCACTCCCTCAACACAAAATTCCTTTTTAAACTTTTTTTCTTTTTTTTTTTTTCATCTCAAAAAAAAAATTTTTTTTAAAAATTTTTTTTTTTTTAAAATTTCCCCCCCCCCCCCCCGGGGGGTATAAAAAATAATTAAATTTTTGGGCGCCTTTTGGGGGGGGTGGAGGGGGGCGGTTTCTGGGCGGGGGTGGCGTTACCCCCCCAGTTTTTTAAAAAGGGCTGAGACAGCAAACGGGTAGGCAGACAACAACCCCACAAAACCCCCGATAAATGGAATTGAGGGGTTTTAAAAGGTAAAACCGGATTAAACCTTTCTAAAATTACCGAATGGAAAGGAGTTAAATTAAATTGGTGAAGCCAGCGTGAAGTGAGGGGGAAGGGGAGTGTGTAATAAGGGGTTAATGAAGGGTTTTTGTGAAGTTAGGGAAAAGTGGCATGAAGGGGTTTTTTGAAGGGGAAATTTTCTAGTAATTCAGTGGTGATTGCAAAAGCGATACTAAGTTACTAGGGATGGAAAAGGAAAAAATATTATTGTATATGAGTAAAAAGCGAAGAGTGAAAATGGCAGGCATTGGGGGGGTACGGGCTCCATAATTTATTTATTTTTTCTTCTTCAATTCCAGAAGAAAAAAATCAGTCTGGGGGCGGAAAAAGGTGAATGGAGTAAGTGCCCTGGACAGAAAAACCCCCAAAGTTCCATCCCCCAAAAAAGTAAATGTCACTATCCCCCAAAAGGTATGGCAACACCGCAACCCAAACAAAAACAGGGGCCAAAAGCCTTATTGTAGCGCTCTTAAGTGGGATATCCAAATTTAATCCAGGACCTCAAACTATTGTGCAGAGAAAACAGAAGATAAATGACGGCAAATGAGGGTCTAGTACGGGAAATGATAACCCTTAACCCCATATGTAATGCATAATGGGTCAATGTGAGCCCAAATCAGCATTATTATCTCAAACACACCAAACGGGCATACCTGTACTAAAGTCGCATGAAAAACAGAAAAGGCCCCTTTATGAAAAATGTAGGGGTGGGTGCATGTGGATGTTTGAAATTTAGCAAGGGGCCCAAAAATTCATTTTGTGGAAAAAATGCATTTTGGCACATTTTCCCCTTTAGCAGTGATAAAATTGATTTCCCTAATTTTATACAAATGCCCATTGCCATATTTTGATGATTATGATTGTTTTATAAAAAAAAGGGGTTTTTCACTTTTTTCATGTCATGCAAGATCCCTTCCTAATTGGGCAGAGATTAGGATTCTAGTAACAAAAAAGGGGGGGTTTATAACATTCTATTTTGGGTTTGGATGAACGGTGACTGACACGGGGTCAAAAAAAAGGTTAAAATATAAAACGCTTAATAGAACGAAAGGTGGTGGGTAGTGCCTACATTGAAATGATTTAGCTTAAAACCCAAGACCTGTTTAAATAACAATAAATGGGTTTTAGGGTTTTAAAAGTGCTCTTCCTAAGACCAAACCCAAAGAATAGTTACGCCCCCCTCCCCGGGACCAGTTTTTAGAAGACTTTTCCAGAGTCTTGCCGGAGTTGAAAACAATTGCGAGACTATACGGCGACTTCAGTATCTGTTTTTTACGCAAAATAAAGGGCAGCAAAAGGTATAAGCAAATTCTAGGATTAAATAGTTACACTCACAATTAATCCCAACCCGGTCACAAGTTCTCAGCCCCCCAATTGACCACATTTTGAACCGCTCGGAAAAAATTTTCGTCAGGCGTCTTACCACAGGCTTAGTGATCATTTCATCATTTCTGCACAGGAAAATCACTAGGGATAGGATAGGGCCCAAATGGGCAAAAAAAATGAGGGCAACTGAAACTCAGTAAAAAAACATAAAAGGCTACACAATTGTGATGGTCGAGATAACAAGTTGCAGGACGTAAACGATGCCTGGGAAAAATTCAAAACAATGTTCATACCCTCCTTGTAATATTCACCAGTTAAGAGGTTTGGATTTAACGAAGAAATGAACCCGGATGAAAACTGAGATTTAGATAATATGAATTCAGAACCCCCTCTAAAAAATTTTTAAACAAAAAAACAGGTTTTTCAGCAAAAATAACCAAAGGGGAGGAACAGAGTACAAAACTTATAAAAGGAGAAAGGGAAAACACTATGCTCAAAAAATTTAAGAGTATAAGCATAACCCAAAAGCTTGGCAACAACTAAAACAGTTGGGGTATAGCCATAAGCCGTAGATAGGTCAAACATAGTTCACTATCGATAAGAGGTTGCCCGAAACATCTAAGGTGGCAAATTGCTTAATTATACTACACATCTGTTGCATCAACATAGTAAGAAAATCCCTGCATTTAATTTCCTTTAACCAGCCTGAAAGTTTCAAAAATACTATCCAAAAAAGGGGTAACCCAAACAGTTGTCAACTAGTAAGTGTTTTCATGCTTTATTCAAAAAAACTAAACAGGTTAAACCCAACTAAGGCACAGGCCCCGATAACATCCCGTCTAAAATTCCTAAAAATGGGCTTCTAACTTTTAATCCCTATTGCCACTAATAAATTATCAAACACACTAATACCCTACCAGGGGGTTCAAGGAGGCCAGAGTTACTCCTATCTTCAAGAAAAATAGTGGGGATGTAAGCAACAAGGCCGTTTGTTTAAATCGTAAATATCTAAAAATTTTGGAGGGGGGTGTATTCTCAAGTATTAAGTACCCTTTAAGAAACAACATTCTCCATGCTATCAATCGGGGTTTAGAAGATCCTATCAAACCCACACCCCCTTATTAAAACTGATGGATTACCCGAGAATGAAATGTCAAAGGGGGAAACCCCATAGGTATGGTAACTTTAACCCGCAAAAAGGCCTTTGATATTCAACCCCCAAATTTATGTAATGGGATAAAACCTGGTAAAAAAACCGACAAGTTGGGTTTTGAAAGACACGTAGCAAACACTATAACATATTTTTAGAAAACTTTCGGTCCGGGACCCTTTATCATTCTAAAATCAGAGGTGAAAGACTTATAATTATAGGGGGAGAGTGAGATGTGACCACGGACCTGAGGAAGTAAAGAACAAAAAAATGGAGGGAAAATGTAGAAGGCCTACGGCCCATTGAGGGAGGTCCCTTTCAAAAACCCTGTTATGATGAGGACCCGTAGACGATGAAATCATGTGACTCCTGTTTGTTGGGGTTTGGGGCTGCAAGTATCATGTATGCCCAAAGTTTTTTAAAATACAAAATTTCAAAAACATTGGCATACTGATACTTAAGCGCACCAAACCCCAAAAACACGGAGTCACATGATTTTATCGTCTCGGCCTCACATAGAAGGGTTGTTTTGATAAGGACCTGCCTCGCATGGGCCAGTAGGCCTTCTACAGTTTCCTCCATTTTATGTTCTTATGACATTCCTCAGGTCACGTGCGTCACATCTCACTCTCCGCCTATATATATATAAGGTCTTTCTACCTCTGTATGTTAGAAGTGATCAAGGTCCCAGGACCGAAACGTTTTCTAATAAATATGTTATAGTGTTTGCTTACGTGTCTTTCTAAACCATATTATGTAATAAACTTCAAGCTATCGGTATAGGTTCTGTAGACTGGTTTAAGTCCTACCTTAGCAACAGGAGACAAATAGTCAAAATCAACAAAACAGAATCAGAACCCCTGCCGATAACATGTGGAGTTCCCCAAGGTAGTATTCTGGGTCCCTTATTATTCTTATGTTATGTCAATGATATGCCTATCAGTGTCAAGTGCAAACTCCTACTGTATGCAGATGACAGTGCTCTGTTAGTGTCAGGTAAAGACCCACAAGATATTGCTAATGTTTTAACACTGGAACCGGAGTCCTGCAGCAAATGGTTAGTAGACAACAAACTATCATTACACCCTAGGGAAAACTGAAGCCATTCTCTTGGCACGAAACATAAACTGAGAAGGTAAATAATTTTAATGTTCAATGTAATGGGGAGCCCATCACTTTGGTTTCATCAGTAAATTTTTGGGGAAATCCCCTTTGACCCATGCATGTCAGGAGAATTGATAGGGAACAGTGTAGTAAAGAAAGCGAATGCCAGACTGAAGTTCCTGTATAGACAAGCACAGAGTCTACCTACTGAGGCTCGCAGGACCCCATGTCTAGCCCTTATACAATGCCATATGGATTACGCTTGTCTTCTTGGTACTCTGCCTTGACAAAAAACTGAAAAGATAGACTGCAAATCAACCAAAACAAATCGTAAGATTCATCCTGGGGGTGGGACCAAGAGAACATGTAGGCCAGGATGAATTACAGCAGTTGGATATGCTGAATGTTGAAGACAGAGTAAAACAACTGAAGCTAAATCATGTTTATAAATTGCTCACAAACAGTGTCCAGAATATCTTGCTGTCAATTTTGGGCAAGGTTAGGAACCAAAGCAATCATATTACTAGGGGGAGAGAGCACAACTTTGTAGAAACCCACAGCAGTGGCCAGGCTTTTAAACACCTTTTATTGTACAGCAATAAAGGAATGAACAGACTGCCCGCACATGTCAAAGCCAGTCATAGCTGACCCAGTTCAAGAAGAGTGCCAAAAGGTGTCTGATGAATGTAGCTACAGAAAGGGAAGGGGAAAGATTTTCTATTTTTAGCTAACATACGTGTAAATTTTACCTTTCCTAGTAAGACCCTCGTATTTTAGATAGTCTTAAAGACCTGGGTAGTAGATAGTTTTTTTTAGTTTTGATAATAAGATGTTATCTTCATTGTAGAATATAAAAATATTATAACCTTTTTTATTAAAAATAAAAGGTAAAAGGACCCCAATGGAAATAAGTCACTCTGTCTGACTTTTTTGGGTTATCCCAGGTTCTCTACACATATGCTGCTATGTATGATAATTCTATGTAACTGTATTTGTGTATACCTGAACAAACTTACTTACTTACTTACTTACTAGGCGTGGAAGAGTAATATGGAAAATTTTATAGGGGCTACCTGTATGTACCTCAACATTATATACATACAAGTAATCTCATTGGGAGACAACAGCCATATTGTTTACCGTAGTCACCCCGTGTAGACATGTGAGAAAACTTAACCACCCCTGGTCCTTGCAGGTGGTCCCTTCGACCTCACAATCTTATCCATATCTATCCGAGACCAGTATAAATTGGATAGCACCCATAAGTAAGGCGCTACTAATTAATTGTGGACTGTATAGATTATATTAGTTTAACTGAATGACGGGGGGTAGGTTACACATGGATATTTCCATCAAGGAAAAAAACTCTTGTACATAATCCCACCACTTACCAGATATTCTCTGGTCACTTGATGTAGCTGGATCACCCATAACCTATCCAATTACAACATACCTAACTGGCCAGTATCAGTCTGCTATAACTAGAAAGGTTACTTAACTGTGGGTGATTGATGCTCCTTATTTCCTCCATTCACCATCTCATTTCGATGTCCTGCTAACCGACACGGTTCTTATTCCACAGGCGAGGTACCGTTTGGTTTGTCCCGGTTTGAAGTCGGACTCCAAAAAAACTTCACTACCTCGGGACGGGAAAAACGGGGTTAACGTGTTTCACTCGGGAAGGGCTTATTTCATTTAAAACGCATTCTCTTAATTAGGGTTATTATCATTGATTACATTACAATTACAAGACGTTTTAAATGTTCAAAATTTTTATACACTTTAGAGGTAAACCCCCAAAAAAGATCTGAGACCGGGGGTTGATGTTTAAACTCACGGGTTTTTTCCCCCATGGACACACCCAGGGCGGGTGCACCAGTCACCCCCGGCCCCTACCATTATTCATAATTTTCCATTATTACAGCGGTGCCGCAATCATTTTTCCCACTCTTCACCAGGGACAGTCTACACTTCCTATTATAAAGTGAGGCCTATTTAACCTTAGGCCCCCCGTAACGCCAATTTCCGGGCCCATTTTTCACAGCCTCTAACCCCATTTCAAAACACTCCTGCTCCTCCATCCCGACTCGCCTCTTCCCCCGCACATCCGCGCAGGCCAGAGCGAAACCCTTTGGTTCTATTTAAAAATACAATTTAGAAAAACATAATGAAATTGATCATGTATATTACTTAAAAAAAAAAATATACTATAATTATGGAAATTTATTTTCCACAAGTAAGTAAGAAGTAATTTATTCAGGTATACCAAATACAGTTAATAAATTATCTACATAGAGATATTGAGAGAACCTGGGGAAAACCCAAAAAAAGTCAGCGATGACTTATTTCCATTGGGAGCAGTTGTGAAAATATTTTCCGAACGCAATCAACGAGGAACGAATGATCGCTGATAAACCAGGCTGGGGAACCGCTTATAATTTGTGATGTCTATAATTATTTTACTTTTTTATTCTTTTTTAATGTTATTCTATTGCAACTAAATGATGTTACTGTAAAATTGTTAACGCATTTAAAATAAAAAAAAAAGGATATTCCGTTTTTATGTCAATTTCCAATTCACGGTGGTAGTCGGGCCTACCTCGCCTTTTCAAGGGGCGCCCAACGTATAAATTAAATGGAATGTTTGAAAAGTATTACTGAAAAATTTGTTGCTTCATCCGCCCCAGCACCTTGGTTTTTGAGAAACGTGTGAGAAACTGCAATACACTGCTTCGATTCCAATGTTATACTAATTCTCAAACATATTATAGCCCTTTGGAAAAGACTACGATTTGGGGGCATTTGCAGTCTTGGAACTTTCATAACCTCAATACAATTAACATTGTAAGATAAGATTTCGTTCGGATTTTTAACCCCGGGGGGTTAGCCACCAGGAAACCCAGAAAGTCGTCGTCACGAGGACTGTTTTTAACTTTTCCTTTGGGGCCCTTTAATTTGTCCCCCGGGATGCGACCACACCAGCGATAACACCCAGGTCCTTTTTGCTGCTGGTGAACAGGAAAAGGGTGAAAGGAAAAACGTGTCGGAATTTTCCCCCCGGGATCGAACCCCGGCCCCCCTCCTGTGTAAAGGGGGAGCTTTACCACCAGCCACCAACCAATCACATCAATATTAAGGTCCATAACATTATGCGTCACAGCGATCGGCATTCATGACAATTTGTAGCAGAATTAAAACACCGACCTCAAATTGCTGTGGGGTATTTGGGCCTGACATGGAAAATGAGTCTTGTAATGGGGGTCCCCAGTATAAAAAATTCCTGGAGCAAATTTGGGGATTTTACGGATAACCATCCGTAAAAAAATTTTTATTGGATGTTTCTTGTGGGGTAGAAAGACCCGAATGATCTGAAACGACCTCAAAAGAGAAAGCCAAATTTTGGGGGGGATTTTGTTTGGAAAGTGGGGCTTCCCTTTTTTTTCCAGCACATTACCTTTAAGAGTTATCAAATCCAAAAAACCGTTTTTCCTCCCCTTAGTCCCCCTAAACACAAACACATTGCTGGATGTCCCCAGTCCCCCTTTCACACAAACTCCTTTATTCCGTCCCTGTAACCCCTTTTTTGGATGACCTTTACCCCCCTTCCCCCCACACAATAATACCCCCTCCTCTAAAATTTTTTTCCATCTTTCTAAATTTCAAAAACCCTCAAAACCCAAATTTTCCCGCCCTCTGGATAATGTTTTAGTAATCCTGCACCTGCTTCAAAAATCTAAGCTAGGGAAATTTTATGCATAATATTTAACCACACGTCTCCATAGACAGGACACTCCAAAGCCTCCAACCTCCTTTTTTACAACATTCACAGCCCATGCTTTTCCACCCCTATAAGAGTCGGTACCACTATACCGTCGTTATTTTCCCCTTTTTTCTTCAATGGTAATGTTCTTTGTCTCCCCAATACCGCCACCGCCCACCTTTTTTTTTACATTTTTATAGTTCATCTCTTCTTTCAAAACCCATGCACCGACAAATCCCTCCCAGTTATCTGAACCCCATTTACTTCCTCCAACACCATGTTATCAGTTTATGAACAGTCTGACAGAAAACAATAAAATGTGAAGAAAAACAACGTTATGGCTGAATTGTGGCATGGGGATGAGGTGACCAGTGACTCCATAGTTTCAAATACCCAAAAACGCATAAGACTAAACATTTCTTTTAATGAAGTTGTGGGCTCTTCGCCCTTTTTCCCCCGCATTCGAATCTTTATTTGTGTCTAATTTGGGGGGCCATGTATATTTGTGGAAAATTTTCTCCAAGGAATTGGGTATCGTCTCCCCTTCAGCCCTTTTGAGACGTGAGGGGCCCAGCCCTCTCGGTGTCTTGCTTCTGCAATGGTGTCTTGCTTCTGCAACAACACTTTTAATCGGAAGCATATGACTAGTGTGTGTCATGATCACACCACCTCTTTGCAAGAGACCAGTGTTGCAACCAATGTGAGTTAACGAGAGTACTAAATCTCTGTACCGCAACAGGAAAGGTACAAGAAATCTCCTACCTCACTTTATTAACATGTGAGACAATAATGAACTCTAAATGATCGGGACATATCAAGAAATCAAGCATTTGTGTTGCAAATTGTTGCAGTTTCGCAAAGGAAAAAACACTGGAGTAGCGAATCGTTTATATGAGGGCAAGTCAGGCCAGTGAGGGACGCTGCGGGGTAGATTCCTTTTAGACTTCATTGAGACAACTCGTGCGTTACACTGTAATAACAAAGACACTAGTGATCGCGTGTTTTGTCAATAAAAGAATCTCAATGGACACACCAGAACAATTACAGAGAAGTGTGATCAGCTTCTTTAGTGATATGACTGTGAACAATAGACAAATCTTGATGAACAGTGTGTAACGAGTGTTGCGAATTTCCCGACGGAGTGGAAGACAGTGCGACTTTCTTCAAAGAACACGTCTGCTTCAACCAAGACAGCGGATATCCGGATCTAGTTATGGGTCAAATACAATTACCCAGGTACGTCTGATAAACGTGATAATGGTTAGGTCGGCTGTGCAGTGGATATCTAATTCATGTTTTATTTGACGGTACCATAATCCGGTTACCCGTGGGCCTTTGAGCCCAAATCAGTACTTATAACTTCAGCAATCAGTTTCTAAGATATGCTGAATAACACCCCCGAGGGGTAATTCTACTTACAACCAATTTTATTCACAGCCCATGTGCAGTTGCAGTTGCAATGTCGGCTCCAAAAACATTCTGGATGCGGCTGCAGAATGTTGAGACATCATCAAGCTGAGTCCCATCACAGTTCACTTATTATATGACTTTGCTTGTTTGTATGCTAAAACCCCACAATTTTGGTCCTTTGAACTGGATAAAGGCCACATGGTGGTCCAACCCTTTCTACTCTAGTGTACAAATAAATTACGAGCCAAGGTCCATCAAAGATTTGATTTTGCCACCGAAGTGGCTAGTTTATTGTCCACCCCATAACAATCCTGTGGACGGTAGCGCAAGAGCATATGGATACACAAAAGGCCTAGGAACTAGGCCTCTAAAAGGGTTAACAGGTGTACATATGGGTTTTTATTTATCTACATATCTAAAGTTCTCTTATTTGTTACATGCAAATTTGGGAAATTTGCTTAGTATATCTGGTATCTTATTTTCATTAATAAGATATCTTGACATGTCACATAGGTTATTATACTGTCTGTCTCTGTATTCCTCAATAAGTTGACAATTAATAAATAACAAAAAGGCACAATACCGTGACTGGAACGATACACAAATAACCCGCACATAAAAGAGAGAAGCTTACGACGACGTTTCGGTCCGACTTGGACCATTGTCAATGGTCCAAGGTCGGACCGAAACGTCGTCGTAAGCTTCTCTCTTTTTATGTGTGGGTTATTTGTGTATTGACAATTAAGCACATAGTGTTCAAGAGAGTGACCATATGCTTGACCACATAATTTGCATTTAGTTTGATCATCGTCTGTGGTCTCCCAAACTGCCAGAAGTACTTGTAACCAAGCCTAAACCTGGCCACTACAACATCAGTCAGTCTGTTCACATTGCACGTTGCTCCATAAATATACTTATCTACGTTCAAGTTATCATAGTGGGTTTTAGATCTACTCAGGCTTCTAACCGCATTCCTATAACACTCATTTTCATTATTTACTTCTCTCCTAATATTATTCCTAATGCTAGACACAGATATACCAAAGTTATATTCTACATTCTTCTTAAGAACATAAGAACATAAGAAAGGAGGAACACTGCAGCAGGCCTGTTGGCCCATACTAGGCAGGTCCTTTACAATTCATCCCACTAACAAACATTTGACCAACCCAATTTTCAATGCTACCCAAGAAATAAGCTCCGATGTGCAAGTCCCACTCAAATCCAACCCCTCCCACTCATGCACTTATCCAACCTAAATTTGAAACTACCCGAAGTCCTAGCCTCAATAATCCAACTAGGTAGACTGTTCCACTCATCAACTACCCTATTTCCAAACCAATACTTTCCTATGTCCTTTGTAAATCTAAACTTATCTAATTTAAATCCATTACTGCGGGTTCTCTCATGGAGAGATATCCTCAAGACCTTGTTAATATCCCCTTTATTAATACCTATCTTCCACTTATATACTTCGATCAGGTCTCCCCTCATTCTTCGTCTAACAAGTGAATGTAACTTAAGAGTCTTCAATCTTTCTTCATAAGGAAGATTTCTAATGCTATGTATTAATTTAGTCATCCTACGCTGAATATTTTCTAACGAATTTATGTCCATTCTGTAATATGGAGACCAGAATTGAGCTGCATAATCTAGGTGAGGCCTTACCAATGATGTATAAAGCTGCAGTATGACCTCTGGACTTCTGTTGCTTACACTTCTTGATTAAATCCCAGTAATCTATTTGCCTTATTATTACGTACGCTTAGGCATGCTGTCTTGGTTTTAAGGTTGCTGCTTACCATAACCCCCAAGTCCTTTTTGCAATCTGTATGGCTAAGTTCTACATCATTTAACTTATAAGTGCTAGGTTATGGGCACTCCCAAGCTTCAGAACCTTACATTTTCTACATTGAACTGCATCTGCCACTTTTCTGACCAAGAGTAGAGTTTGTCTAAATCCTCCTGAAGTTCCTAACATCTTTTACGTTTGAATCAATTATCCTACCTATCTTCGTGTCATCGGCGACACTTTTCTTGAACACTCTGGGATTTTCAGAGTGATACACCAGTAAAGGCTTCACTTTGCAATCCCCACTAGCATTACTACGAAACATGAGAGTTAAACCTGTCTTTCATAGGCTTGTGTCCTGGAAGTGCAGTTTCCTCCTGCTGGATGTAGGTCCTCTTTGGCATAATTCTTCCAAAATAGGCCTGTTTCATCACAACTGAACACCTGTTGGAGTTTGAATTCTCCAGTGTCTACACACTCCTTAAACTCCTGCACAGACTTCTCAGCCACTTTTTTGTCAGAACTGGCAGCCTCACCATGCCTTATCACACTGTGTATGCCACTACGCTTCTTAAATCTCTCAAACCAACCTTTGCTGGCCTTAAAATCACAAGCATCACCACTCATTGCAGGCATTTTCTTTACAAGATCGTCATGCAACTGCCTTGCCTTTTCACGTATTATCGACTGCAGAATACTATCTCCTGCTAATTGTTTTTGGGTAATCCACACACCATTACCTTGCACTTCTTCGAGGGTTTGCGATCGTTTTTTTTTGTCAGCAATCTGCCTGTTTTGCAACAACAGCCACTTTACAGTATTTCCTTTCCCTTCACCACAATCGAAGTGATGGATGGGTTTTTCCATATATCCTGGCAAGTTCTGTAACACGCACTCTGCCTCTTTTCAATGATTTCTTCTTGAATTCAATCGTGTTCCTCACTTTCTTACCAAGGGCTGGCACTGCTTTCCTTGGGCCCATGGTGACTTATTCAGCAGTTGCAAGCACAAAAAATGGATTATTATGAAATGTATTGTATGAACCTGTGGGGTGATGGTCACGCGCTGGTAAACAATGGCACACCGAGTGTGAATGGTGCAGGAGACTGGCTTTGTGTGCGCGGTGACAGGCGACACGTACCGGACAGTCGCTGAATCACGAGTCATCACAAACCGTGAAGCTAAATTTTACTGAAAAGCTTGCAGATTCACGAAAGTCGCGGCTGCCGAACAACGGTGGTCCACTGCATTCTCCATATAATGGATTTAATAAACTGTTTTGAATTTTGAACAATCCTTGTGTTTTCCAGAGTCTGTGGACTTTTAAAGTCTAGTGGGTAATTTCGCTGTTACAAATCTGTTTTGGGGTTTAAATGCTCAAAATAGTTCGCGCGACCTCCGACTAATAGGGAAGTTGTGATAGTTATATGGGCAGATTCTTGCATCAATGCCATACTAGGGAATAGCCAAGAATTTGGTTCATTTGAGTACTACAGTGGACCCTCGGTTATCGGCCGTTATCCGCTTCAGAAGGCCAGCCTAAAACTGAAATGGCCAATAATTATTCCTATTCCCATAAGAATTAATGCAAATACAATTAATCCGTTCAGACACCCAAAACTATCACAAAAATACATTTTTACAGATTAATTATAGTTTTATATGCACAAAACAATGAGAACTAAATAAAATAAATACAAAAACAATTAAAATCAGTATTTACATACAGTGGTCCCTCAATAATCGTCCATAATCCGTTCCTGAAGTGGGACTATTATCGAAATAGGATGATTTATGAATCAATTTTCCCCAAAAGAAATAATGTAAATTCAATTTCCGTTCCTGACACCCGAATATTAAAAAAAAAAATTTTTGTTACATGAAAATAGATGAGTACATAAACAATAGGGGGGCACATGAGAATTAAACATTAACAAATAACACTTACCTTTATTGGCGATTCTTTTTTGGGTTTTCTTCTGGTACCTTTGGCTAACATGTAAAAAAAAACTTTGTCATGAAGGAGTAATCCAATGTTGTTTGGGGATCCAAGCAATTGACATTAATTCCTTTGTCCCTGATTTTTTAGTATCTTACCTGGCTTCCCAATGAGGATGTTGTTGGGAGTCTTTATAGAGTCAAAGCCTTCAAGATCATAGATCATAAGATGATAGAGTCAAGCTCAGTGTCATAGGTTAGCTTTAGCGCCTTAGATTGCAAACAATTCATTTTTCAGTGTAGGCCCCCCAGTTGTTAATTTTTATGCTAACTCAACAAATTTATTATCGTTCTTAAACGGGGGAAGGGCAAAAAGAGAAGCCCAAACCCCCTGCCAAAAACCCCCTGTTTAGATCCATCAGTGTATATAATTTGTAAATAACCTTTTATACCAGCTGGGGCAAAAATTTTCTTCTTGAGCATTTGCTTTAAAGCTTTTTGGGAGGATTTTTGGGTATGAAATTAAAGAACACATTTTCCCCATGGAGTGGTGAAAGTTTTTGTTTGCCTAATGATACAGTTCATGCGGGTTAAAAATTTAAAATGCAATTGAAAACGCTTTCACAACCCCCTTTAGATCTGGGGGCATTTACCCTAGACATTTGGGTAAGATTCATGTGACAGTGTCTGGTTCATTTTTTAAATTTTTCAATATTAGTACAGTTTTAATCTAAACATCCTATCACTGATACAAAATACCAACCCTTCCTCAATTAAGAACCTTGTAATTTGGGACACCCAAGAATAATTGAAGCTTCATTTGCATTAACCCCAAGGGGTGGGAAAGAATTTTCTCTAACTAATACAACAGGAGCAGCATAATCAATTAAGGGACCAAACATAGGCTAGGTTTACTCTTTCTCACAATTACACATTAGCACCATATTTGGGGTTGTACCCAGCAAACTTTGAGACATTTAGCCTTCTTTGCATTTCTTATTTATTTGTGGTATAGGGGATTTGTTAAAGGTTACATCTCACCAAGATATCGAAATTTTTAAACGTAGTTAATGTTTTCCCACCCGCAAATAAGGGGTGGGGATGTCTTTGCTTGTAATATCTTGTTTAGAGGAAGAAATTAGTTTAGGTGAGGCAGGTAGAGCATTTGGGAGGCATTAAACAAAAATTTTTAATAGCAAAGACTAATACCCTCCCGAGCTGTACCAAAGACTTTTCTTTCGACCACTTCTAAAGCCTTGGAGAGGACAGAGTAACCCTTGTGACAAGTATCCTTTTATCCACGAGTAAGCCCACCAAAAATTCATTTTGGCTATTCATGTAGTATAACGGTTCTGTTCACAATACAAAGCAGATTTAGATAAAGAAATTTTGGTAAAAAGTAGAGGGTGTCATTAGAAAGGGTTTGGAAAACATTCTGCACACTTTTACCTTTCATGAACCCATAAGGGGGGGGTAATTGGTGTCAATTCTGAAGTACAGTCGTTAAGTATCTTCTTTCAAAAGTTTTCAAATCAACTAGTTAAGGAAAAAGGGTTAAATGTACATCTGTTGGGGCTTAGGGATAGGGAAAAAACCCCTCAATGTAACTGGTATTTAACATCCCAACAAAGGGTTACAGGTACTCCCCTTAAAGTTCTGAGAAAATCACACATTATACCATCCCCCAGGAGCATTTGATCGCCCTTTATTAATGCATTACTAATTCATACCGGTGAAGAGGCAATCACTCTCTAAAATTTTTTGCTCAAAAATTTAATCAGTTTCAACATTCCTCAGAAGCACTCTCTAAATTTTTTCTAAATGAGATGAAGGTTTTTTCATGCCGGATTTTTTGGACCAGTCATTTATGGGTCATTTGCTTTTTCAAGATGAAAGGGGATAGAAACTTTTGCCAGTCTTTTCCGGGTTTATTTTATTTAAAACCTTTCCAAGCCAAAAACTTAAAGGGGGGGACCTTTTTTAATCCACTAACAAACTGTTCCCATTTCTGTTGCCTAATTCTTGCTTTCTCTTCCTTTTGCATTTGTTAGTGCAGCTAGAACGTTCGAACAGGTCAAAGGGCTCTACTTTCAAGGAATTTTTTCCATTCCCAAACCTACTGCAGGTTTTAGATTGTGAGCTGGGGATCTTTAAGTTTTTACTTTTTTTTTGTTGCCTTTTAGGGTGAAAGTTTTATGCTTCTTTTTCCCTGCTCTTTTGACTGTAGGACAATCCAATATGGAAAAACTAAATCATCACTAAATTTTTTCGTGTGCCATGGGCCGTAATTCTTAACTATTTTCCAAAAAATTTAAAAAATTATTTCCGGTTCTGGATTAAAAGGTTTTCCCTGTATTAGTCCTTGATTCTGGAGATATGATCAAAATTGACAATTGTGAATGTGAAAATGATCAGATCACAACTATGACAAGTCATATATCGTATTAATATTAAATCGAAGCAAAGACTTTGTCCCATCATATATGTGAGAGCCTAATAGTCCCAACAATATGACTTTTGTAAAATCTCTTTTAGATTTTTCAGTAGTAAGTTTCATCGTATTTTTTATAGACCCTCCAAAATCTTATGTCTGCTTAAAGTCTTTTTATGCGATAAATAGACTTTAATGCGATCTGGTAAGGCTCGGGCGAAGCTGGTTTTCTGGAGCAAAAAAATTAAAAAAAATGTTTACGGAAGAGAGCCTCGTAATTTTGAACCATGAGGCTGTATGCTTACTCGACCTGCAAGGCAATGAGTGAATGTGGCGAGTTCTTTTAAACATACACACATAACATTGGTTTGACCTTAAGTTATAAGCTCATATCCAGCAACTTTGGTGGAGGTGCCCATTTTGCTGTCAACTTTCCTGCAAAACAGCTGCAGAAAATATTCTGGTCACACCAATTGAGTAAGTCAGATAACACTTCCTGAGGAAGAAATGTTCCGGGAAAAAAATGTATTACCCCTTTTATAAGTTATTACAATCTCTTTCCTCGTAAGATGGTAAAGTATTTTGCTTGGGCTAAGTGTGCAAATGCATAGTTTTACAGTTTTTTTTTTCACACTCTTTTCCTCTAAGCTTTTACGGGAATTTTGCCAGCAAATTCCTAGCAATTTTTTGAAGCCAAGACCCTTTGGCTTCTTTCCTCACAAATTATTTAAAAACTGAAACAAAATTGCTGCATTTTTAACATCTTGAACAAGAAAAACCTTTCTACACCTTTATTTTAAAATTATCAGCACCTGTTGAAGATCTCTTTTTTTTTCTTACATTTAACCTCAGTTGGCACTGATCCTCCAACTTTCCGATTTGCGGAATTTCCAAGCTGTTGTTGGCTAATACATCAGGGGGTCCTTTGATCTTGTCTCTGTTAGTAGGAAACTGTTCCTTCACCAGAAACCCCATAAGAAAAGAAATTTTTCAGCAGGAGGACGGACGTTCAGTCTGGGGGAAGGTGCCAACAGTATAGGGCTCAAGGTTTGGGCGAAACGTTACCAAAAATTGGGTACATTAACTCATCTGTGTCTCTTTTTCTCGTCAGCCCCTCTCTCCTTTCCTCTCTCTCTCGTCTGGGAAATTTTTCACCCACAATGACTATTATTTCCTTATTCCCAATTCTCTAACCTTATGTTTTAAAACTCCCAAACCTTATCACTGTCGTCTGTCATCGTCGCCATTTTCTCTTCCCTCTATGAATTTTAACATTCCTTTCACAATTATGAACTTATCAGCGCCAAGGGGCCCCCAAGTGCCGGGGGGGGAACCAAAAACCGGCTGGTGAGAAGGTAAAATTTTCTGAATTTTAACAGCTTTTAACTGGGGAGTCCCCCTTTAAAAGCCCATCATTCCCCTTCCAAAACCCAATCCCCCAAAAAACTTTGAATATCTCTTTCCGCTTTGTAAAAAATTTTGGGGAAAACTTTTGGTCAAAAAAAACCTTTTTTTTCCCCCACAGGTTTTCCCTCATAAAAACCAAAAAATTCTAGCCATTTTTACCCCCCAATGACGCCCAATACCTTCCCTTACCTAAAAGCTTTTGTAAACCCCCAAGGAATAAATTTAATTTTGCCCCGAAAAAATTTTTGTCTCCCGGTTTAAAAATTTCCCCAAAACGTCTGTTTTTTCCAGGGGGATAAATTAACTAAAACTTTGAATTAAACCCCCGGATGTGCCACCCACATGTTTAAATTTTTTAAAAAATTAACTTGCCAGAGGCCCCCTTTAGGATTGTTTTCGTGATTAAAAAACCCACCTTTCCACAAAAAATTTTCCGTCTGTTTTGTTCAGGACCATAAGATGTAAAAAAAAGATTAATAGGCCCCCCACGGAGGGCCAGTTCGTCAAACCAAATTAATGGGCCCCTTCTAAAATTTAACCATAATATTAGGTTAGTTCCAAAAAATTGGATTTTTAACAAGATTTTCCCAAAACCCAAAACACTAAGAGCCTTAAGAGTTTCAGGGCTTCCCCCAGGGAATGGTCAATGTTAAAATTTGTGGGGAAAATTTGGGGTATCTTGCATATATTAGAATCATTGGTTGATTATGCTGCGCCACTACTTGCTCTTTTGCTGACTGGAAACTTGGGGGGCTGGAAAAACTGAGAACGAAGCAAGAGGATCACCTAGATCCCCCGACTGCCAAAATTTTTTTAAAAAGCAAAAAAAATTGATATTCCAACACAGAGATCGTGTTACGAAAGAAATTCCTAATTGGGGGTTTAAATGCTCAGGCAAGCTCATTCAAAACCCCCCACAGAAGCCCTAAATTTTTCCCCGAAATGGTGAACACTCCTCCATGGACGAAAAGACTGGAACTGATCTCCGCATGAACAATACATGATCTATTCAAGTAAGGGAACAGCGGGACTTCTCCGCTCCATGGAATTTACCCCATTCCAAACTACCATCCCCCCTTTCCCCCCAAACACTTCTTAAATCACAAACCCAAAAATTCGCCTTTAAGCCAAACATGAGGCCTTAAGCTGTATTAAACTTAGTCACACAGCCACACTCTGCAATTATTTTCGGTTTTATGGTTTTGTTTACCAATCCACGGGGCAGCTGGGAGGGTGCGTTGTCGTCAAGTGAGGGCCCTTAAAGAAATGGAGCACGCATCAATAATTGGGCCTCTACCCCTTTAGCAGAACTGTTTGCCATACCCTTTCACTGAAATGCATCAGTACAAAGATTTACAGTTTTAAATTTTAACTGTTTTTCTGTCATCCAAAATGCCTCAACTCATTAAACATAAATTGTGGCATGCTTTTGTCAGAAGCCAGACACAGGGATGGTGAATTGTGGCATGGGGTCAAGTGCACATGCTGTGGATTCCACTCACATTGGTCTTCAGATGCAGATAGAATGATAAATTTTGGGTAAGCTGTATGCTTTTTTAAAAAGGGAAGATTCATCTTGGCTTGTCGTGTATTTGAGAAAATAATACGAAAAAAACTTCAGCGAATTTTTTGGGCTTAAAGGCTCAGGAATTTACACCAGTGAGCCATCTTCATCTTCTTCATGCAGGGGGCCCCCATGCTATGGTTTCTCCAAAAAATAAGCAGACCTTGGATGTCCTACCGCCCGGCTCCGCTGGGTTCAAGTACTTTTCAGTTAAATCACCACCACCAGTGTAGACCAAAAAAAATGTAAACTTTGGCCAGATGGTTATTGCAACCCGGTCATTTTGTACTGGAGTGCGATAAAATTAATGAATTTAAAACAAATCACTCAGAAGTGTTCAAGAAATGCTAAGTAATTTTTTCCACAGTGGTATATTACAGACCATTCTGGAGAAATACCCTACTTGCAGCGTAAATAAAACATTACCACATATGTGCATTTGTGTGTGTTTTGGGGTGTGTGTGTGTGTTGTGTGTGTGTGTGTGGTGTGTGTGTTGGTTGGTGTAGTATGATTTTGTGTGTGGATAGTGTGTGTGTGGTTTTGAGTGTCTGGGTGTGTGTTATGAGTGTGTGTGCGTGTGTGTGTATGAGTTTGTGTGTGTGTGTGGTTTTGGGGTGTGGTGTTTATGTTGGTTTTTGTGTGTGTTTATGTGTGGTGTGTATGAATTTTATGTGTGTTTTGTGTGGTGTGTGGTGTGGGGAGAGAGAGGACCACAATCAACATTTCACCCAAAAACCACTAAGTTGTGACCGGGGTGGAAGTGTGAATTGCTCATTACTCTAAAATTTGTTCATGATTGCAGCCATGTATAAACGTAAGTAACCATTCTTACAGTATTCATTACCTTTGTAACTTGTGAGTTCATTACCTTTGTAACTTGTGAGTTCATTACCTTGTACCTGGTTCAGCCATCAAAACTTTGGAGCCCGGTCCCTGGACCCATTGTGTACCTCTGTAATCTGTAAATACCTTTGTAACTTGTCATGATTGTGACTAGACCTACCTGGAGTTCATTACCTTTGTAAATTGTGAGTTCATTACCTTTGTAAATTGTGAATTCATTACCTCTGTAACTTGCTCAGCTATCAAAACTTTGAGGCCCAGTCCCTGGACCCATTATGTACCTCTGTAATCTTTTGACTACCGCCCACAGGATGGGTATGGGGTGCATAATAAACATATTAAACTAACTAACTCTCTCTCTCTCTCTCTCTCTCTCTCTCTCTCTCTCTCTCTCTCTCTCTCTCTCTCTCTCTCTCCACGCCTTTCGTTCTTATTTTGTATGTCGTTATTATGTCCCCCCTATCTCTCCTGTCATCCAGTGTCGTCAGATCGATTTCCTTTAACTTTTCCTTGTAGGACATACCTCTTAGCTCTGGGACTAGTCTTGTTGCAAACCGTTGTACTTTTGTCTAGTTTCTTCACGTGCTTGGCTAGGTGTTTACCTGGAGTTTACCTGGAGAGAGTTCCTGGGGTCAACGCCCCCGCGGCCCGGTCTGTGACCAGGCCTCCTGGTGAATCAGAGCCTGATCAACCAGGCTGTTACTGCTGGCTGCACGCAAACCAACGTACGAGCCACAGCCCGGCTGATCAGGAACCGACTTTAGGTGCTTGTCCAGTGCCAGCTTGAAGACTGCCAGGGGTCTGTTGATAATCCCCCTTATGTATGCTGGGAGGCAGTTGAACAGTCTCGGGCCCCTGACACTTATTGTATGGTCTCTTAACGTGCTAGTGACACCCCTGCTTTTCATTGGGGGGATGTTGCATCGTCTGCCAAGTCTTTTGCTTTCTTAGTGATTTTCGTGTGCAAGTTCGGTACTAGTCCCTCTAGGATTTTCCAGGTGTATATAATCATGTATCTCTCCCGCCTGCGTTCCAGGGAATACAGGTTCAGGAACCTCAAGCGCTTCCATTAATTGAGGTGTTTTTATCTCCGTTATGCGCGCGTGAAGGTTCTCTGTACATTTTCTAGGTCAGCAATTTCACCTGCCTTGAAAGGTGCTGTTAGTGTGCAGCAATATTCCAGCCTAGATAGAACAAGTGACCTGAAGAGTGTCATCATGGGCTTGGCATCCCTAGTTTTGAAGGTTCTCATTATCCATCCTGTCATTTTTCTAGCGATGCGATTGATACAATGTTATGGTCCTTGAAGGTGAGATCCTCCGACATGATCACTCCCAGGTCTTTGACGTTGGTGTTTCGCTCTATTTTGTGGCCAGAATTTGTTTTGTACTCTGATGAAGGTTTAATTTCCTCGTGTTTACCATATCTGAGTAATTGAAATTTCTCATCGTGGGTTATAAACTGGTGCCGCATACTCCAATATGGGCCTAACGTACACGGTGTACAAGGTCCTGAAGAATTCCTTATTAAGATGTCGGAATGCTGTTCTGAGGTTTGTTAGGCACCAATTTGCTGCAGCAGTTATTTGGGTGATATGCGCCTCAGGAGATGTGCCTGGTGTTATACTCACCCCAAGATCTTTTTCCTTGAGTGAGGTTTGTAATCTCTGGCCCCCTAGACTGTACTCCGTCTGCGGTCTTCTTTGCCCTTCCCCAGTCTTCATGAATTTGCACTTGGTGGGATTGAACTCCAGGAGCCAATTGCTGGACCAGGTCTGCAGCCTGTCCAGATACCTTTGTAGTTCTGCCTGGTCTTCGATCGAATGAATTCTCATCAACTTCACATCATCTGCAAACAGGGACACTTCTGAGTCTATTCCTTAAGACATGTCGTTCACAAATACCAGAAACAGCACTGGTTCTAGGACTGACCCCTGTGGGACCCCGCTGGTCACAGGTGCCCACTCTGACACCTCGTCACGTACCATGACTCGCTGCTGTCTTCCTGGCAAGTATTCCCTGATCCATTGTAGTGCCTTCCCTGTTATCCCTGCCTGGTCCTCTAGTTTTTGCATTAATCTCTTGTGTGGAACTGTGTCAAACGCCTTCTTACAGTCCAAGAAAATGCAATCTACCCACTCGCCTCTCTCTTGTCTTACTGCTGTCACCCTGTCATAGAACTCCAGTAGGTTTGTGACACAGGATTTCCTGTCCCTGAAACCATGTTGGCTGCTGTTGATGAGATCATTCCTTTCTAGGTGTTCCACCACTCTTCTCCTGATAATCTTCTCCATGACTTTGCATGCTATACATGTCAGTGACACTGGTCTGTAGTTTAGTGCTTCATGTCTGTCTCCTTTTTTAAAGATTGGGACTTCACATGCTGTTTTCCATGCCTCAGGCAATCTCCCTGTTTGGATAGATGTATTGGATATTGTTGTTAGGGGTACACATAGCACCTATTCTCCCTCTCTCAGGACCCATGGAGAGATGCTATCTGGTCCCATTGCCTTTGATGTATCTAACTCACTCAGAAGCCTCTTCACTGCTTCCTCGGTTGTGTGTACTGTGTCCAACACTTGGTGGTGTACCCGACCTCTCCGTCTTATTGGAGACTCTTCTGTCTCCTCTCTGAACACTTTGAATCTCATGTTAAGTTCCTCACATACTTCATGGTCGTTTCTTGTTGTCTCTCCTCCTTCCTTTCTTAACCTGATTACCTGGTCCTTGACTGTTGTTTTCCTCCTGATGTGGCTGTACAACAACTTCTGGTCAGATTTGGCTTTCGCTGCTGTGTCGTTTTCATATTGTCGTTGGGCCTTCCTCCTTATCTGCATCTTCATTTCTGGCTCAACGACTGCTTTCCTTAATCTCATGGGTCTTTTGCTTTCTATACTTCTTCCATTCTCTAGCACACTTGGTTTTTGCCTCCTTGTAAATTTGGGTGAACAATGCTCTCATCCTGGCTTTTTCATCATTCCTGCTTCCCTTGGGTACAAACCTCTCCTCAGCTTCCTTGCAGATTGTTGTTACATATTCCATCATCTCATTTACTGGTTTCCCTGCCAGTTCTGTGTGTCCACTGAACCCCGATCAGGAAGTTCCTCATTCCCATGTAGTCCCCTTTCTTGTAGTTAGGCTTCATTCACCCCGGCCTTCCTGCTTTCCCCTCCACTTGTAACTCTACTGTGTATTCGAAGCTTAAAACCACATGATCGCTGGCCCCAAGGGGTCTTTCAAATGTTATGTCTTCAATATCTGCACTACTCAAGGTGAATACTAGGTCCAGTCTTGCTGGTTCATCCTCTCCTCTCCCCCTTATTGTGTCCTTTACGTGTTGGTACATGACGTTTTCCAGTACCACCTCCGTCATCTTAGCCCTTCGTGTATCTTGGCCCCCATGTGGCTCCAAGTTCTCCCAATCGATTTACGTGTGGTTAAAGTCACCCATGATCAGTAGCTTTGCCCTGCATGCATGAGCCTTTCTGGCCACTGCAGCCAGTGTGTCAACCATCGCTCTATTTGCTCTCATCATACTCTTGCCCTGGCCTCCTGCTGTTCTGTGGTGGGTTATACATCACTGCAATTACCACCTTGGGACCTCCAGACTGAAGCGATCCAGCTATGTATTCACTTGCTTCTCCACTGTCTCCTCTCTCCAGCTCATCAAAATTTCATTGGTTTTTGATAAGCAGTGCCACTCCTCCACCCCCGGTGTTCCCTCTGTCTTTCGTCAGGATCTGGCATCCTGTTGGAAAGATGGCATCTGTTATCATACCTGTAAGTTTGGTTTCTGTGACAGGTATGATGTCCGGTGATGCTCTTTGACTCTTTCGTGCCACTTCCCCCCACTATTTGTTAATTCCTCAGCGTTTGTTACCATACTTAAGTTTCCTCTCCCCAAAAATTTGGTTTGGGTGGCCTGTGAGGGTGATGGACCTGGTAGTGTACTGTGGGATTGTAAAAGGTGAGTGTTTGGTGAAGCGTGAGTAAGATTGTAATTTGTGCTCGGATGGTTTGATAGGTTTTTTGGGGTTCTGGGGATGATTCTGTGTGTGCTTGCCCTTGTTGCTCTGCCCTGCTCTGATTGACCTTTGCTGGTTCTGTCCTTGTCTCCCTTCCTAGCTCTTTTTCGCTTTGTTTTCCTCTCCCTCAGCGCTGTCATTCTGTTTGTGTTCTGTCTCTGTCTAGGAACACATCTTGTACTCTGCCGATAACTTCAACCGTGGTTTCTTTTGGAGGATCCTGTTCCGCACTGTTCCTGTCCTGAAAATCAGCTTGATCGGTCATTTTCTCCTCTTCAAGTACCCCCCTATTCTCTGAAAATTTGCAATCTCGTCCATGTCTTCTTCACCTATTTCTGTGATGTTTCCAATCTCCTTTCTTTCTCCCTTTGCAGCTTTCAGTGTGTGTCCTTCCCTCGCTCTTTTGAAACCCATGAATAAACACTGACTTTGCCCTTTTCTCCTCCCATTACCTTTCCCTCTGTGACTCTGGTTCCTGTCTGTAAGTGGCCATTTTCTCCCTTGTTTTTTCCAGCGGCTCTTGGTACATAGTTGTGCCTCTGCATCTGACCTATCACACTCTCCATCTGCTCCCAGTTGCTCTCCTTTTTCACTCCTTGGCCCCTGCTTGGCAGTCTGATATGACCTTAACATAATTAAATATCCCCCTTTCCTGTTTGGCCCCTCCCACTTCATTGCGTGTTTCTCTGGTCAGTGCACCTGTAACCCGCTTCAGTCTGTTCACCTCATTTTCTAGGACCCTTATCCTGGCTACTGCAGTTTCGACTTGTGCCTCCCAACTTTTTTTTTTCTCCAACCCTTTTTTCCAATTTCACAGAAAGCTCTGTCTCCATTTTTGCAGAAAGCCCCTCCTAATTTTCTCTCCCACTCTTTTTCCATCCTTTTTCCACTGCTCCATCCACTCCTCCCTACCAGAACCATTCTCATCGATCCCTGGTTCCTTCGAGTCCCCACCATTTTTTTTTTTTTTTTGAGGAAAGAGTGGGAAGAGAGGAGAAAAGAGAGAGAGAGGAAAAAGGAAGAGAGAAGGGGAGGAGAGAGAGAGGAGAGAGAGAGAGAGAGAAGGAGAGGGGAAAGAGAGAGAGAGGGAAAAGAGAGAAGGGAAAGGTAGAAGGGAGAGAGGGAGAGTGAGAAGGGAAAAAGAGGAGAGAGAGGAGAGAAAAGAGAGAGAGGGAAAAAAAGGGTAGAGAGAGGGGGGGAAAGAGTGGTGTGTGTGTGTGTGTGTATGTGTGCTCTGCACTCAGAGTTCCTAGTCACAAACCTACATTTAAAATTTTTTTATTAATATTATAAATAAAAAATTAATTTATTAATTAACTAAAACAACAATGGTGCTTTAAATTTCCCGGGCATGCTGGTACCTCACAACTATTTTTCTGACACTGTTTAAAAATTTTGTTTGAGAAACCAAAATCATATATTAAATACTGTGTATTTTATTGGTTTTTTAGCCAAGTCATCAACTTTAACATGATCATGCATGACTTTGTGAGAAGGAATCCACAAAACTTTAATTTTTATCATCCTTTTTAATAAATTTGGTGCACCTGTCTGGCTTCATTCACAGCATATAACATTTAGATCTCAAAATATTTGTTTCTTTAATAATAATGTAAAGTTTGAAAGAATTAAACTTGTCGTTGGGGTTTACCAGTCACTGGTTTTGAATAATATATCTCTAGAGAAAAATAATTTCCTTTGAGCTTCAGAATTTCCTCTTCCCAAAATTCGTAGGTCGGGTGAAATCACATGTCCATTAATATAAATTAAAATAATAAAAAGTTTTTTTTTTTTAATTAAAACATGTTTTTA
>NC_069400.1:82473635-82502799 GCF_026875155.1 Cherax quadricarinatus | reverse complement strand
TCCCCCATAAACATCCACACTTACTACTGTGCAATCTATACTCGGGGCCTTAAACCAATAAAACCCTTTGACCTAAAACGCTTTCTTGATATTTTTACAGAACCCACGGGCATAACACCAGAAACAAAACTCTACGCATTCCCCGTCCCGACTAAACCTTTACAAAAATTCAATGTATGTCAAAGGCCCAAAATTTTAAATACCCCCCTGAAAAACCTAGAACGCAGACCTTCATCCCCTTTCAAACAAACCTTTAGAAAAACTTATCCCCCGATACACCCCTTTCAACTAACTAACGAATCCCACCTGTGGTTCACATTTACACTCGCTCACTCATTTGACCATAAACAAAATATTAATCTCAGTCAAAAAATAATGAACCTTGATACTCCAATACTGAAACTATAACTGTGCCAAAACAAAACTTCACATTGCTAAACTCACAAACATATTTTAGTCACTTAGCCAAAAACCCAACTTCCCTCAAATTTAATATTTTACGATTAAAAAAAACAAGTATGCCCAAAATGCCTAGCCAGCAAGCGTTTATGTACATTTGTAACCCACAATTTTACTACATGAAACCAAACAATAACCAAATTTCAAACCCAGCATTGAAAACCTTATAGAAATAAACGCTCACTTACAGAAATCACCCAATAACTGTTTTAGAAATTGGTTGAGTATTTACAAAAATTTGTGTTCCCCAGGGGGGTTTTTGTCGAGCACCCCGCCTTTTGCAGTTTATCCCCAAAACCAAGACCAGGAGCTGGAGTCTTTTTATCATTAATCCGTCTGCAATTAGACCAAATACTGACTGTAAACCAGTTCGTTTACCCTGCCATGTAGTCAGTGTGAAACAGACGAGAATTAGGGAAAACCAACTTTAAAAGGACGATTGTAAAGTTTTTATAGAGCCTACTATGAAACATGACTTAAACATCATTTTATTTATATTTACAGAATAAACGTGACACATAAGGTCGCTATTATATAACAATTTTTTTCATTATGCTGAGAAACTGGGCAAGATCCCAACACATAAGGTCAAAACTCTAAAATTTTCAAATTAAGCTAACATTGCATCACTTAGAAAAAGCTTCCTAAACTTCATCATAAAGAACCACCGAACCCATTGTGTTGTTTTCAAAAGAGTGCAATCCCTGAAAAACCCCAAACCCCCTAAATTACCATCTTTGGCATACAACCCAAATCTACTAACTCTTGTGTTCATATTTTAAAAAATCATTCCCCATCAACTTCTTCACAAAAAAAAACAAGGGCTACAAAAACCAGGGTTTTTTAGGATTTATATGGGAACTCCTTCAACAAATTTTTGTAGCTCCCTGTAAATTTAATTTACTTGGAGCCCCCAACTGTCTATTCTGACCCTACTCTTATTAGGGCGATACAATGCAGACACAAAACTTTGGAAACTCACATTTGGTAATCGTAATGGCAACAACTGTTGTCCTCTTAAACATTAAAGATAATGTCCAAATTGTAGGCCTTGAACCCACACATATCTATGGGGGCGCCCTGATCTGTGCCGGGGCTTCAACTTTACTTCTGCCCTTGATTTTCCATTGTAACAGAATAGCGTCGATTTTTTCCCAAGGCAACCCCAAGATTTTGGAAAATACATCCTTCCGGGGGGGATATTCAAAGGGAAATTTTTTTAATTTCCCACAGATCAGCAATGACTTTGTTCACATTTTTACGACGGTATTTTTCCTATGAGTGTTCCTCTTAGAGACCTTTAAAAATGATCTGGAAGTATTCAAAAACTACTTAGAGCCGCCACAAAACCCCTTTTGGTACCTAAACCCAACAAACTTCCATAATAATCATCCCTCCTTTAAAACCCATCTTATTACAATGATTCTAAACTTCGACACTGAAACTACGCTCGCAACAGGGCCCGGGCTATAGAAAACTCGACCCTGAAAACTGAGGGTCTTCCAAACGCCCTTGCTGCCCCAAGTGCGAACGACTGCGGGAAAAAGACTGGGAAAAAAAATTTCAACGTCTTTAAAGCCACACCCCACTTTGCCGGGAGGAGGGGAAAAAATTAAAATTTGGGGGGGCCGAAAAATGGGCAGATCGCCACCCCATCCCTTGCATAGGGGAAAGGGGGGTTAGTCATGCTTGGCGCTACATCTAGCTATACAATCTCCCCAGTAAACCCACAGCAAAATTAAAAAAAGACAAATATGATGCAAGGGAGAGACTTGTTTTTTTATGCTCAGTAAGGCAGATGATTGCAACATTCCTTTTACTAATTTGAACTGATGCAGCGCTAACTAAGGGCAACTCCACGGCCTGGTGAGGATGGGATTACTTTCAACATACTCAGTTGCTGTTCGATACCCGGGAAATCCATTACTTGAATTATATAACATGAGCTATGTAACGGGGCTCCCCAACTTGGACCAACAGCCTCACATTCCAATTTCCAAAACCCAACAACAAAATCATTTCGCCCAATATCTTTACTAGCTCTTGTTTTAAAAAATTTGAAGAAAAGATTCTTATCTCAATGTCAAACAAACATTTTGTCTCCCCGGGTTTCATGGTTTCATGCATGGGAAGGGGCGTGCCTCATTGCATAGCCACCTTTCTCACCCTGCACACTGACACTCCTACACTACCTTTCCCTTTACCTTAAAAACCGCTTTTGAAAGCCAACCGACATTAAAATTAGTGAACTTGCCCAAAAGGATTTGGAGGGTGGCTTTTTCCGTGGATTTTAAAAACTACCGTCCCAAAAAAAACGCTTTTTTGTTCCATGGGCATGGGAAATTAACTAAAGACTTTGAATTAGGAAACCCCCCAGGGAGGTGTCTCATCCCACACTGTTTAATATTCTAATTTAAACATTTCATAATGCTATGCCAAGTACCCCCTAATTATGTATTAGTTTTTTCTGATGATTAATGATTCAAAACCACCCGGGTTCTCCAACACCCAAAACATTCTTAAACATGACTACCTTGTTTCAGGACCGGGGTTTTATAATCTCTACTGTAAAACAAAGATACTCAATAAAGGCCTCCTCCTCGACCGGGGGCACAGTTCGCGACCAATTTCAGATGGGGCTCTTCTAGAATATGAAAACAATAAGGTACACTTTGATTCCACTACTGGACCTTTGTAACAAGACTTTGCGCAAACAAAAACGACAAGACACTTAGATTGTGGCAGGGCTTCACCCCAGGTAGGGGCTAATGTTAAAATTTTGGAAAAAAAGATGTATTTTTGCTAAATTGGGATCTTTGGTTTTGATTTATGCGCGCCACAAAACTTCTCTTGGTCTGACTGAAAGTTTTAAAAAAGGGGAAAAACCCCTGGGGGGGGGGGGGGGGGGGGGGGGGGGGTTGGTTTGTTTTTTTGGTGTTTAAGTGGGGTGTGTTTGGGAAAGTTTAAATTATTGGGAATAAGATGAATATTTGTAGATTCAATGCTTCCACGTTCCTCCTCCAGCCAAAAAACATTTTTTTTGGAAAGGTGCCATTTTCCCCCCCCCGTTTTCCCTCTGTTTTTCGTCAGGAACGGGCCCTTTTGGGAAAGATGGGCATCTGTTACATACCTGTAATTTGGGTTTCTGTCAGTATATGTCCGGGACCCCTTTTTTTACCTTTCGTGCCACTTCTCCCACTTTTTTTAATTTCCATCAGCGTTTGTGTCCCCATATCTTAATTTTCCTCTCCAACAATTTGGGGTTTTGGGGGCCTGTGAGGGTGGTGGACCCGGTAGTTACGTGGGATTGTTTGTGAGTGTTTGGTGGAACGGAGTAAGGGTTGTAATTTGTGTTTGATGGTTTTTATAGGTTTTTTGGGGGGTTGGGGGTGTTCTGTGTGTGCTTTCCCTTGTTGCTCTGCCCTGCTCTGATTGACCTTTGCTGGTTCTGTCCTTGTCTCCCTTCCTAGCTCTTTTCGCTTGTTTTCCTCTCCCTCAGCTGCTGTCATTCTGTTTGTGTTCTGTCTCTGTCTAGGAACACACTCTTGTACTCTGCCGAGTACTTCAACCATGGTTTCTTTTGGAGGATCCTGTTCCGCACTGTTCCTGTCCTGAAAATCAGCTTGATCAGTCATTTTCTCCTCTTCAAGTACCCCCCTATTCTCTGAAAATTTGCAATCTCGTCCATGTCTTCTTCACCTATTTCTGTGATGATGTTCTCAATCTCCTTTCTTTCTGCCTGCAGTCTTTCAGTGTGTGTCCTTCCCTCGCTCTTTTGAAACCCATGAATAAACACTCCCATTACCTTTCCCTCTGTGACTCTGGTTCCTGTCTGTAAGTGGCCATTTTCTCCCTTGTTTTTTCCAGCGGCTCTTGGTAGCATAATTGTGCCTCTGCATCTGACCTATCACACTCTCCATCTGCTCCCAGTTGCTCTCCTCTTTCACTCCTTGGCCCCTGCTTGGCAGTCTGATATGACCTTAACATAATTCATATCTCCTTCTTTCCTGTTTGGCCTCCCAGCTTCATGTGCTGTGTCTTCTCTGGTCAGTGCCCCTGTAACCCGCTTCAGTCTGTTCACCTCATCTTCTAGGACCCTTATCCTGGCTACTGCAGTTTCGACTTGTGCCTCCCAATTTTTCTCTTTCTCCAACTTCTTTTCCAATTTCACAGAAAGCTCTGTCTCCATTTTTGCAGAAAGCTCTCCTAATTTTCTCTCCCACTCTTTTTCCATCCTTTTCCACTGCTCCATCCACTCCTCCCTACCAGAACCATTCTCATCTGATCCCTGGTTCCTTCGAGTCCCCACCATTTTTTTTTTTTTTTTGAGGAAAGAGTGAGAGAGAGAGGGGGAGAGAGAGAGAGAGAGAGAGAGAGAGAGAGAGAGAGAGAGAGAGAGAGAGAGAGAGAGAGAGAGAGAGAGAGAGAGAGAGAGAGAGAGAGGGAGAGGGAGAGGGAGAGAGAAAGAGAGAGGGAAATAGAGAAGGGAAAGGTAGAAGGTGAGAGGGGGAGAGTGAGAAGGGAAAAGAGGAGAGAGAGAGAGAGAGAGAAAGAAAGAGAGAGAGAGAGAAGAGGGTAGAGAGAGGGGGGCAAAGAGTGTGTTGTGTGTGTGTGTATGTGTGCTCTGCACTCAGAGTTCCTAGTCACAAACCTACATTATAAAGTTTTTTTATTAATATTTATAAATAAATATTATATTATTAATTAACTAGAAACAACAATGGTGCTTTAATTTCGGTCATGCTGGTACTCACAACTATTTTTCTGACACTGTTTTAAAAATTTTGTTTGAGAAACCAAAATCATATATTATATACTGTGTATTTATTGGTATTTTAGCCAAGTCATCAACTTTAACATGATCATGCATGACTTTGTGAGAAGGAATCCACAAAACTTTAATTCTTATCACCTTTTATCAATAATTTGTGTGCACCTGTCTGGCTTCATTCAAGTCATATAACATTTAGATCTCATAATATTTAGTGCTAGTAATAATGATAAGTTTGAAAGCATTAAATTTGATCGTTGGTGTTTACCAGAATCACTGGTTATGAATAATATATCTCTACGAGAAA
Source organism: Cherax quadricarinatus (assembly GCF_026875155.1). Classification (NCBI taxonomy): domain Eukaryota; kingdom Metazoa; phylum Arthropoda; class Malacostraca; order Decapoda; family Parastacidae; genus Cherax; species Cherax quadricarinatus. The sequence goes on along the minus strand of NC_069400.1, from coordinate 82,497,262 downwards.
AATAATTTCCTTTGTGATCTTCAGATTTCCTCTTCCCCAAAATTTCGTAGGTCGATGAAAATCACATGCTCCATTATTATATAAAATAAGATATATACTAAAATGATTACTTCTTTATATATTTTAATTAGAACATGATTAATCAGATTTCATCACTATATTCTGGTAAATATAGCGGAAGTCATTAAAGCTCTTTTACCTTTAAATTCTCTAATATTTATAGTAACTAATATTTCCATCTTAGCTACAGGCATATTAAATAATTTTTCAAATTATATAACAATATTTCATTAATTTTTAAATAAAATAAAAAAGCTCACCGTGAAGTTCATTACAGCAGAGTAAGAATGAAACTTATAAATGATGGTTTTTTATGGTATTTTTAGCATGCTGAAACTGAATCTGAAGTCATAAGTCAATAATATTGTAATATATCTACAACACTGTGGTTCTTAGCTACATGTATGAAGTATAATACATCTATGGAGAAAAAATTTGAGGTTGTCTGCTTACACATATAACATGAATGTTACGCATCATGTCTCCTTGTCAGGAAGAGTTGGATAGCACCAGGTGTGCTCTTGCTCTCCTATTGTTCACATATATTTACTAAAGTTTACTATTGATTGTGAACATTGGTGTTTATTTTGCTAAAATTTAATTTCTTCCTGCATACAAATATCCATATTTCGATTTCTTTGGCTCTTTTATATGAAATCTTTATTTCATATTAAGATGAACGTTAAAGGTTGCCTAAATAGTGTAAGAAGGTGTTATGAATGTGGCATGTATACCCCAAGTGATCAATAAAAATATGTAACACATCATGTCAATGCTGCATACGAGCATTACTTGGGTTTCAAGACAGGTGATCATGATAAATCATAAGCGTTGTACTGTTTGTTCCTCTGAAATGACACAGTGGTTGATTGGAAAACATACATCAATGCCATTTTCAGTCCGAATGGTGTGGCGAGAACCAAAGAATCACCTGAATGACTGTTACTCCTGTATGGTTAGTGTGGTTGATTTCTCTAAGAAAAACAGAAGATAACATATCCAGATTGTGAGTCATCGTTAGAAACCTATGACACCTAGTGAGGACACTCTTCTATCTTTTCCAGCTTTTGTGTATGAGAGTGAACGTGATAGTAATGAAGAAAATGAAAACACTGATCTTTATGACCCACCAGAGTCTGTAACTTAGAAATAACATCACTTCGTCACTCACCAGGAGCGAGGTGAGTTGACATATCAAAGCAGAAGACAGAGCTGCTTGGATAGCACTAACAAGAGAAGAACTTTTTAGCAGAAGGACAAATAATGCATCATTTTCGTGCACACCGTACTAGTTTGGCGGCATTCTGTCGTATGGGGAATGGTGAGTGTTTCTGCAAGGTTAGTTTGAAATCACTGCTCATTCACAACTGCAGTGAAAATTATCTGTGTCAGTGGCTCATGATGTGGGATTAGGGAATCATAGAAATCCACAAGTGGAATACATGTAGGAATCTAAAACTGAAAAGGTTAGTACTTGGTGTGGCATGCAAAGAGTACGTAACCTTTATTCGGCGCATGTACGCAACCTCATTGAAAGGCTATCTCTCCAAACGGTGAACCAGTACTAGGGTCGAATGCTGGGGCCCCATCGTTCGATCAGTACCTAGGTTCAGCCAATGAGAAGGTGGGTCTGGCAATCGTAGAGGTTTTGTGGTCACCACCCACCTGTCCACCCTTGCCATTTCCATTCTAGAGCTGGTTGAGCACGGTTGTCCATTCTGTCTCCAGGCTGTGTCTTGGCCTTGCCTAAATCGTGTTGTATACATACATTTCCAACTGTATATTGTGTACATATGTGTAAATAAACACTACTGCTCCTGGTGAAGGAAAATATATTTCAAAGTCATTCAGCTGTGTTTGTTCTGCTCCTAGCTCCCCTTTACACTCAGGATAACAGGCCTTATTGTCCCTGAGTTGTAATACTTAGCCTCCAGCCTGGTTTGTGGAATAATGACCATTCTTTGTTCTTTGCAAGATCAAAGAATGGCCGGCAAAATTCACCAAACAAAATTGACCCAACAAAATTCACCAGGTGCATCCTGAAAAGATATTTCTTCCACCATTGCATATAAAGTTGGGCTTAATGAAAGAGAATTCTTTACCCTAAAGAAAATAATGGAGAGTTTGAACTGACGTACAATTTAAACCGGAGTGCTTGTTTGTCCACAAATATATGAACTGTTATCTGAACTTCACAGGAAGGCACAGAGCAGACAATCGTGGCAAGATAGTGTAATACATCATCAAAGCTTGTAGAGTACTGGATCACCGGATGTCCATGTAAATACACTTTCTTTATTCACATCTAGACCTTCTGAAATCGAATCTCGGTACTGTTAATACCGAGATTCGAAAGAAAGGTATGCTGTCTGTGGCGTTTCAGTCCAACATGATGGGGATCAGTATTGGTTTCTTCAGTCACCATTGTTAGTCATGAGTGTAAAGCCAAATGTATAAAATAATTTTGTAATATTTCCTCCTTGCAGTAAGAATATTTTCCATAATGTTTTTGAAGCATACTTTAACCCAGTTATTTTTAATAGGGAATAAGTTCTCAATGATATATTATATTACCTATGCTGCAATTATTGACTGAACAAGATTTATAAACAAAGTCTTGAAATTATGTATTTTTAAGTAACTGAAAATCCTGACCTTCTAGCTGAATTTAAACTTCAAATTTGGAATCATCATACTCATATCACACAAGAATATCTACATCCGCTTCCATGGATAACGGTTTTTGTCTCCAGATACCTCAACGCACCACTCACCTTTTTTCCTTCATAAATTCTGTGGTTAACTTCATCCTTCATAAATCCATCCGCTGACACGTCAGCTCCCAAATATCTGAAAACATTCACTTCTTCCATACTCCCTCCCTCTAAAGTGATATCCATTTTTTCTTTATCTGTATCGCCTGATACCCTCATCACCTTATTCTTATATATATTCACTTTCATTTTTCTACCTTTACACACCCTCCCAAACTCGTCCAGTAACCTTTGCAACTTGTCTTTAGAATCTCCTAAAAGCCCAGTATCATAAGTAAAAAGTAACTGTGTCATCTCCTACCTTTTATTTGATTCCCCATAATTTAATCCCGCTTCTCTCCCCAACACCTTATCATTTACTTCTTTCACAGCCTCATCTATAAATATGTTAAACAACCATGGTGATAGTACACATCCCTGTCTAAGACCTACTTTTACTGGGAAGTAATCTCCCTCTCTCCTACACACCCTAACCTGATCCTCACTATCCGCATAAAAACTCTTTACAGCATTAGTAACTTACTACCAATTCCAAAGACTTGCAGCGTCTGCTACAATGCTCCCCTTGAACAGTTGAACATAGACGACCAGAGCTGTCGTAAGATGGGAAGGAAGAAGGATGGGGAAGGATGGAAATATTGGAAAAGGATGGGAGGGAGGAGGACAGGAGGAGAAAAAGTCAAGTAGCCCAACTACTTAGGTGCATGTGGTACCAAGGTACTGCAGGCAAGGAGGGGAAGGGATGAAGGATGTCGATACTTGGCTCCCAAGGAGGGGCTGGTGAAGGTGGCGGCAGAAGAGTCAGGGAAGTTCCAGAAGGCAGCCATCAGGACGATCTGTGCAGTGAATGCTTGGCGGGAGGCTTGCTAAATAATTGTCACAGATCGGAGAGAGTTGAACTTCGATCTTGAGAGACAGCGTAGTCTAAACAAAAGTCGGGATTTGTCTCAGGATGCTCAAAGATATCGAGCAATTCATCAATGGTGGTAGCGTGTGCGGCAGTACAGGTGAACTTAGCAGTCCCGGCCTGGAGAGAGTTGACGAGTTCCTGGGCAGTAATTTCTTTAGGAGAATGTCGAGTGGTGTAGAACGTGATTCCAGCCATAGAGCGCATGTAGGTTTAGCGTCAGAGGTGAAGGCAGGCGGCGTCACTGATTGGACAGTAGCAGCAGTGGTGGTAGATGTAGAAGGCGAGATCGTTGGTTGGACGATGTTAGTGGAAGCAGGAGAAGTTGCTGGTAGCAAGAAGGGTGATGGTTGGTTTGTGCCTGGGTTGAGAGGAGGCAACGAAGACTTCTCATTGGTTGAAGGTGGAGTGACGTCACGTGCAGTTGATGGTGGTGTTGGTGAACCTGCTGTTGCTGGTGTTGACACATTAACTAAATCTTTTGTGAACTTGAGAATGTCTACAGATGGTGGAGAGGCTGGGAAGACGAACTTGGGCATGTTGTTTAGTTGAAAGAACACGTTGATAACATCGTTAAAGGAGCCAGGCTGTGCCATATTATGCATGTGAGCATACAGCAGACAGTAATGTATCTTCGTTGGGTCACAAGCTGGAGGAGCGACGGTGGTGGTGGAGGAGGGTAGAGTGTCCTTGAGAAGTTTTGCAGTGTCAGACTGCAGTTTGGCAATAGCAGCATAGTATGACATGGGATGATGGGGAGAGTCATAGTATGACATGGGATGATGGGAATGTCATAGTATGACATGAGATGATGGGGGTGTCATAGTATGACATGGGATGATGGGGTGTCATAGTATGACATGGGATGATGGGGGTGTCATAGTATGACATGGGATGATGGGGTGTCATAGTATGACATTGGATGATGGGGGTGTCATATTATGACATTGGATGATGGGGATGTCATAGTATGACATGGGATGATGGGGGTGTCATAGTATGACATGGGATGATGGGGGTGTCATAGTATGACATGGGATAATAAAGGTTTCATAGTACGAACTGGGATGATGGGGTGTGTCATAGTATGACATGGGATGATGATGGGCAGTGTCATAGTATGTCATGGGATGATGATGGGCAGTGTCATAGTATGACATGGGATGATGATGGGAAGTGTCATAGTATGACATGGGATGATGATGGGCAGTGTCATAGTATGACATGGGATGATGATGGGAAGTGTCATAGTATGACATGGGATGATGATGGGCAGTGTCATAGTATGACATGGGATGATGATGGGCAGTGTCATAGTATGACATGGGATGATGATGGGCAGTGTCATAGTATGACATGGGATGATGATAGGCAGTGTCATAGTATGTCATGGGATGATGAGGAGTGTCATAGTACGAACTGGGATGATGGAAAGTGTCATAGTATGATATGGGATGATGAGGAGTCTCATAGTATGACATTGGATGACGGGGAGTGTCATTGTATGACATGGGATGATGATGAGGAGCATCATAGTATGACATGGGATGATAGGCAGTGTCATTGTATGACATGGGATGATGATGAGGAGCATCATAGTATGACATGGGATGATGATGGGGAGTGTCATAGTATGACATGGGATGATGATGGGGAGTGTCATAGTATGACATGGGATGATAATGAGGAGCGTCATAGTATACTTTAGAAGTTTAGGAGTTAAGCACAGTTTTGCTTAATACAATGTACTTACCGTGATCAGAGAGTAATGTAAATTTGATGTGAAAGCTCTGTAGAGTCAGGCCTTTTTCTTTATATAAAGTAAGCAGTCGACTTTCTGTCAAAAATTCTGTTTATCTTACTGCTTCTTTTTGTTTTTTTTCTAAAACAATTCATTGACAATGATAACAGTGACATAGGATTAGGCTAATATATCTTGATTTTGTTTGGTACAGCGATCAGGGGTATGGAATAATTCGCTAACTGAACTTAAAAGAGGTAATGACTGTAAATTCAAATCATTTGCAAATTTTTTTTTAGGTAATGGTGCAATTTTTTTTGACAGGTAAAAATGACTGTGAAACAGGGAGAGAGAGACAGCAGGATAGTTTGAGTGTCACTATCAGAACAGGATAGTTTGAGTGTCACTATCAGAACCATCTCCTCAGTACAGAAAAGAACATGAAGATTATCTGAATGTTTGTTATAAAACCAATGAATTATGTAATGTCTTTCTACGAGCTTTAAGCAATATATATTGATTAACCTTAATGACTCACACGCTTTAAAAAAAAATAAAATACCAGAAATTTCCATGTGTGTTGGAAGACATTTACTGATAATGTGTTATATTTATATTCAGCGGGGGGGAAAATAAGACTTTTGTATGATGGCAATCAAAGGTGTGAAGGTACTCAAAGGTTTCCTTTAAAAAATATTCTTGGGTACTTTAAGTCTCATGTCCTCCATATTGGTAGATAGCTGGAGTCTATACATTAAGACAAGATACACCGAAATAAAACCACTAAGACACATCAAGAGAAGACACACCAAGAGAAAACACACCAAGACAAGATAAATCAAGACAAAACACACCAAGACAAGATACATGACAAGATACACAGAGACGATCCATCAAGACAAGATGCACCATAACAAGATACACCAAGACAAGGTACATCAAGACAATATATCCTAAGAGAAAGCACCCCGAGGCAAGACAACCAGAGAAAAGACACTTTAAGATAAGACACAACAAGACTACAGACTCTCAAGGCACAGGAATACCTCTTTATATATTTGTGCCAAGACGTTCACTGTTAAGATGCACATATATGCATATGCACATAGCATAATTTACATAAAATTCCATCATAGTTACTGGTGGAACAGTCAGTGGCCTTAACATTTGCTTTTCAATTCCATATTGAAATTTAAGTAAAGAACTAATGTGTCGCTACTTCGAACGCACTACTTCTCGAACAAATCGGTTTTCAAAGAATGTAGTCGTGAAAAAAATCCTAGTTTTCTTATGTGCTCTTGTTTGCCGGCCGACAATGCACCCAAGGTCGAATAATTTAAAAAAAAAAGTTATTTTTTTATGAAATGATAGACAATGTTTTTCCTAAGGTAATGAAACCGCAAGTACAAAATTTGATGTAAACTTACTGAATTACACTATCGCGAAGTTAGTGGTCTCGACGATATTTACGCATCGGCGATGTCGCCCACTTTGAGCCCTATTTTGAGCCAATTTTATTGTCCCAGTCGATCAAACACATAGCTATTTCTATAGATCTCCTTTCATTATATCGATTGAGTACGAGAAACCGCCTATTTACCTATTTCAACTATCAAATAAAGTGATCTGAAATTACTAATTTGGTCAATTTCACACGAAATTCCAAAAAGGCTAATGTAAAACAGGGTTAAAAACAATGCAGATATTCCTGGCACTAAAATAACATTTTCTCTGTTCATTAGTCACATCTCCAGGCCCATCTTACATTATCCTTTCTTTTCATTTTGAATTTTTATTCTCACAAAAAAATAACATATTTACTGTTATTCAGACAGCTGCATAATTGTAATAATTCTATAAATAATATCAGCACATTCGTGAATGCATATTAGAGCCACCAGTTAATGTGTATTGGATGGGTGACAAGATTTGTTTACTGTGAAACATCGGCAAAAATAGATCATTTCAGCTAATTTGAGCTCAATTTCAAACTACTTTTAGCCTGTTAACCATTCCAGGTCGTGTCTACTTCTGTAATATATTTTTAGCTCAATCAAAAAAAAAAAAAAACGAGAATACACCATAAACACCATATGAAAATACACCACTGTTTAAAAAGAAAAAAAAAGGGTCCCAGTTTTTTCTCATTATCCACTGCGTGCTACAGGATTTTTTTATACTGTGCACACTGAACATGCAGACCAATTCTCTCGCATCTAGGCCTGCCAGCTTTCTCCTGCAAGATTTGAAGCCGCTAGAATTTTGCAATTAGCTCTCCTCTAATTGGTAAGAGGCAGTTAAATTTTCACCTATTGTACAGAATTTCAGTTAAATTTTAATTTAATATTCATTTTTAAGGTTTCCGTGCACTGTATAATTTTATAAGTGTCTTACATAGTAGCTTATTATTATTAAATTATTATTTTGTCATTTGTGGTCTGGAATGAATTAATTTTATTTGCATTATTTATTATGGGAAAAAATTGCTTTGGTTGTCGTCCATTTTGGTTGTCGAACCGACATCTGGAACAAATTAAGTTCGACAACAGAGGTTCCACTCTAATCTTGAAATGTACCAAAGTATTTTTTTCCACTCACTCATCACAACACAGTACTATCATCACTATACAGTACTATCACCACTACACTATATCACTATATAGTACTATCAATACACAATTCTCATCCACTACTGTACTGTAAAACATTGTATAACGTTTTATGTAGTAGTTCATTATTATTAATAAATTATTATTTTGTCATTTTTGGTCTGGAATGAATTAATTCTATTTACATCATTCACTATGGGAAAAAATTGCTTTGGTTGTCGTCCATTTTGGTTGTCGAACCGACATCTAGAACAAATTAAGTTCGACAACCGAGGTTCCACTCTATCTTGAACTGTAGCAAAATATCTTTTTTCACTCACTCATCACAACACAGTACTATCATCACTACACAATACTATCACCACTACACTATAATATCGCTACATAGTACTATCAATACACAATTCTCATCCACTACAGTACTATCACCACTACAGAACACAATCACTATACAGTACTGTCACTAAACAACAGTCACTACACAATTTTATTATCACTACACAACAAAATGACTATACAGTACTATCAACACTAGGCAACACAATCACTACACAGTATTATCATCACTACACAACAGTCACTACACTATACTCTCATCACTACACAACTATCACTATACAACACATTCATCACTATACAATACTATCACTACCCTACACAATATTTCACTATGCAATACTGCAAAATACAATACTACACTGTGCAATACTTCACTACATATTACTACACTACACAATACTCTGCTATACTTCACAATACCACACTATGTAATACTACACTAAACAGTATTATGCTACACAATACTACACTACACTATGCAACACTACACTACACTATACTACACTATACAATGCTACACTACAAAGTACGACACAACACTATACTACATTATGCAATACTACACTACACAATACTAGACTACATAATACTACACTATGCAGTACAAGAGTTTGCATTGCTACACTACACAATACTACAAAATACTACACTTTGCAGTACTACACTACTCAATATTACACTATACTAGAGTACATAATACTACACTATACAATGCTGCACTACAAAGTACTGCACTGCACTAAACAGTATTACACTACACAATACTACACTATGCAGTACTTCACTACACTATACTACACTATACAATGCTACACTACAAAGTACTACACTGCACAATACTACATTATGCAGTACTACACTACACAATATTAGACTACATAATACTACACTATACAATACTAGAGTATGCAATGCTACACTACACAATACTACAAAATGCTACACTATGCAGTACTATACTACACAATATTACACTATACTAGACTACATAATACTACACTATACAATGCTACACTACAAAGTACTGCACCACACAATACTACATTATGCAATACTGCACTACACAATACTAGACTACATAATACTACACTATACAGTACTGAAATACACAGATCCCACACAACACAATGCTAGACTACATAATACTACACTATACAGTACTGAAATACACAATACCACACTACACAATGCAATAACTACATTACTCACTCAGTACTAACATTACACTCAAACAATACATTCACTACAATATTACAATACACAATACCACTCTGCATAATACTATGCTACACAATACCACTCTGCATAATACTATGCTACACAATACCACTCTGCATAATACTATGCTACACAATTCTACACTACTCACTACTACACTACATAATACCACACTGCACAATACTGTGCTACACAATACTACACTACTCAGTATTACACTGAACAATACCACACTACACAATACTATTCTACACAATACTACACTACTCAATATTACACCACACAGTACCACACTACACAATACTATGCTACACAATACTACACTACACAGAATTACACTATGCAATAGTACTCTGCACAAAACTCCTCTACATAATATTACACTATGCAATACTACACTACACTGCACAACACTACACTACACAATACAATACTGTACATACTAAACTACACAGTACAATAGTACAGTTAATGTGTCAGTCACAATCAATGGATGGTGGGCCAAGCCTCAACATCTACTTGTCATGAATGACTCAAATTCATGTCTTTTCCTAACCACCCAGGAGGTAGACATCTTGGTTCGTTTTTTTTACCGTGGTTTCCCCAGTAGGCCTAGTCCACTTTCTGGTGTTTTTCGTTTGTGCTTCATTTTTTTAGGAAAGAAAGAGGAGATGTTGCAGTAGTTGGTGTCACTTGTATATTCTCTTCATTTCTTTGTTTTGAAGAAACTGCATAGTTTGGAAAGCCAGCTTTTCTGTTTCGGAGCAGCAGAGTAGAAACCAACAGGAAAGGCTGGATGTTTGACTTTTGGGAACTTGAATGGAACATCAAACTTTTTGTCCAATGTACACTTAAGAATCTTAACCACCTGCTGTAAGGTCATCCTCTTTCTTGACTCCTCCACACAAAGCTTATGTACCAGGGACATGAGAGTAGCACGACATTCCTGGTCAGTCACTACATTGCTGACTTGTGCAAGGAGGATGCCATAAGAGTATATGTCAGAAGCAGGTGTGGTTGGTTCTCCATCAAAGAGTTCAGGAGCACGATGGAAGCACCGAAGACAAGCTGCTATAGTGTTTGTAAGGTTTATGGTATCACCCTTGAAGGTGGCACAGCCATAGTCAATAATACTGACGTCAAGAAGCTGGCTAGGTGTTGTCAAACTGCAGGAGATGACAATGTTATCTAACTTAATGTCGTTGTGAATGACACCGCAGCATGGACTTCTCGTAAGCGCTGGGCGATGCAGAGAAGAATCTGAAGGAGCAGCTTGTCGTCTGTTGCACCACTGTTTACCAAATCATGAAAGTTAGTGGGTCCTGCGTAAGTGCTAACCAGGATCAAGGGTTTGTGGGAAACAGCCAGGAGACGTGGCGCTCCACCAGCTCCTTTCAAGTGACACATAAAGTCGACCTCCTTTTTGAACCCATCTTAGTTTTAAAGTTATCTGCTTTGGCGACTTTAACTACCACCTTCGTATCCTTCCATTTGATGCACTTAGCGCGGCCGAACACGCCTTCACCAAGAGTGCATCCTTGCTCTTGAAGGAAGTAGACCCGTCCACGGTCACTCAGCTGGAGAGAATCCATTGTAGATGAAGACATTGAGACGATATATTCTTCTCTTTTTAGTCTGGATATGTTCCTCAGTTTTCAGTTTGGATTGAAATGTTGGGAGGTACATTACCTAGATATGCAGTTTAGCTAATTGTAGTGATGTTGGAAGTTTATTACCTAGATGTACAGGTTAGTAAATTGCAGTGATGTTGGAGATATATTACCTAGATATACAGTTTAGTGAATTGTAGTGATGTTGGAGATATATTACCTAGATATACAGTTTAGTGAAATATAGTGATGTTGGAGGTGTAATGGTCATCACAGCAGTGAGTTTTTTTTTATATATTTTAATCATTCACTCTAAGCACTAAACCCATGGAGACTCGGTTCTCCATATGCAGACCTCCAGGTAAACGTATATTTATGTTGGCATTATTGTAGTGAAGATGTTGTTAGTGTGTTAGTGTTAGCAATTTCTTCATGTGAAGAATTATAAATAACTAGAGTTCTCAAGTTGTTCTTTCAACTATATATTGTTGGTTAAGCCTCATTTAGGTTATACAGTTCTGTTCGCCGTATTACAGAATGGATATAAATGCGCTGGAAATTGTACAAAGGAGGATGACAAAATTTATCCCATGTATCAGAAATCTTTCCAACGAGGATTGACTGAAGGCACTCTCTACAAAAGCGTAAAATTAGGGGGAGATATGACTGAGGAGTATAAATGGAAAATAGGAATAAGTGGCTGTAAATAACGTGCTAAAAATATGTAGCTAAGACAGGACTCGCAGCAATGGTTTTAAGTTGGAAAAACTGGGATTCAGAAGGATACAGGAAAGTACTGGTTTGATAATAAAGCTGTGGGTGAGTGGAACAAACTCCCGAGAAGCGTCATTGAAGCTAAGACATTGTGTAGTTTTAAAAATAGGTTTGATTAAATACCATGAGTGCGGTGGTGGTGGTGTGAGTTAGACCTGATTTTGCTTGTGATTATAGGTCTGATGCAGTGCTCCTCCCTTTCTTAAGTGGAGTGGACTGGACCTCGACTAATTTGGGCAGTGGTTTAGGCTGATACGAATATAGATAGGAATGATTGATTTTGGCAATAACTGGTAAATACATCTTCTGGCCATCTTTATACTTTTCAGTAACTGATGTGTTTCCTTAAAGGAAACAAGATCTTCAGGTTAGACTGTTATCGTGTACCATTTTATTATTCAATTTGGTTTCAGTGAACATCAGAGAATGTGCCATTCTGATTCAGAAATAGTCAGTGTTTGACTATATGGTTATCCTTGGCCTATTAATAATAATAATAATAATAATAATAATAATAAAATAATAATATAATATAATTTTAATAATATTGATTTCGACAAGTACATGTACAAGGTATACACAAGGTACAGCTGTCAGCCTGGCTGACTGTGCTGTCAGTAGAGTTAGCCAGTCAGTACGAAAGAAATGAGGCAATAAGAAGATTAAAAATGGGAAATTTAGAATGGATTAAGGTTGTAGTGTGTGACGCAGTAAGTCAGAATAAAGGACTGAAAGAACTCATGATTTTGCTCATAACGTTTATAAAAGAAAAAAAAGTGGAAAAACTTCAAAGAATGTAATAATTATAATGGAATAAGACTGTTGACCATACCAGGTAAAGTGTGTGTCAGGATTATGATCACTGACCATACCAGGTAAAGTGTGTGTCAGGATTATGATCACTGACCATACCAGGTAAAGTGTGTGTCAGGATTATGATCACTGACCATACCAGGTAAAGTGTGTGTCAGGATTATGATCACTGAAGTGATGGAAAGGACATAATATGCGTAACAAAAAAGAATGTGAATTCAGAAAATGAAAGGAATATTTGGATCATGTGTAAACACTAAAATACATAAGTGAAGATCACTTATGTAAATGAAAGCAGCACTTCGGTAGATTTATATGTTTGGAAAATATATATGAGAGATGTTAGTAGAGTTACAGACGTAGTTAATCTTAGGTAATGTTTTGAATTAAGTTATAATATACAAGAAAGACAGTAAATATTTACCCAAAAAACTGGGTCTTAGATAATGTTGTGTGATGTAACCTGTGGTCTTAAAGACATGTGATGTCACTAGTTTGGTCAAAAGATAATATATATATACAAAGTAAGCCATCATGTAAACCAGGCATTAATGTAAACAGAGTTTTATTAACATACTATATTACAACTCTATAGTGTACACATGCACAAACATGTGTGATTTCTCACATTATCAAGGAAGTGATAATGTAAGATTCCACTTAAGTACTTGGAATTTCACTATTTTTTTCAGTGGTTGTTCTCCATATTGTAATATCACCTGTTTACTGTGATATTATTGCATATATATACATACATGGGCGCATGTATGTATATATGCATACATTTGCACCTGATTCCATTTGCGACCTTCAAATTCATTTACGAAACACGAGAGATAGAGATTATTATAAATTTGTTACAGTTTTCATGGAGGAGATTTAGAGATTCGTATTTGACACTCATCCATACGCATCAATACTTAAACATTTCACTCAGTCATACACAATAATACGTACACATAATACTCATCCATACATAATAACAAGCGTACGTGACATTCATACGCAATATGTTAACATTATACTCATTCATACGTAATAATATGTACACATGACATTCATCAACACACAACAACATGTACACATGACACCCATACACAATGACGCGTAAGTATTACATTCATTCATACATAATTGCATGAACACATGACACACAGTCCTCCAGTAGTGTCATAAACTTGTCCCATCTTTATATATTCACAAGTTTCACAAACAATGTGGTCAAAATAGTGTAAACCAACATTCTTTTGTTTTATATATTCTGAATATTGAAGCACATAAATATTTCTTTATTTCCCTTATGTTGCCTCTACTACATTGTCGAATTTTAACCACCATGTGGACGAGTACAAATATATCAATAAGAATGTGTTAACATGTACGTGTGTATGAGTGTACATGGCAGGGGTTTGGAGTGAGATTTGTGTGTGTGTGTATGTGTGTGTGTGTATGTATGTGTGTGTGTGTGTATGTATTTGTGTGTGTGTATGTATGTGTGGTGTTTTATGTATGTGTGACCTCAAACATGTTTGAGTGAGAGAGGGAGAATTGTTTGTATTGTTGTTTGAAAGTTAAGAAAGGTATTTTATCCCTTTCTTGCACACACATTGTTGTTTGCATGTGTATCTGTTATACATGGGACCGTGTGTGTGATTTTTATGCATGCAAATGTATGTGTAACGGTGTATGCGTAAGGTGTGTGTGTTGAAACTTATAAATGTGTATATATATGTGTTTTTTTGTGCTCTTTAGGCCTATGAGAGTAAAATGCAAAGGGGGAATAAATAAATAAGAATAAAAAACATTGAAATGTTTAATACAGTTTGATGGAGATGAACAAAATCATCAAAACTTGAGCATTAATTATATAAATTAAATCACTCACAAATACTTTAAACTGCTAAATAAGTAAAAAAAAAAACTTACTCATTGTAAATTAAAGAGTGATATAAAAGAAATTTTAAAATTTTCATTGACTAGCCTCTCCTGGGTGAGGGAACTGTGTGGCCAGCTTGGTGTAGTTTAGCAGTGTGGCCAGCTTGGTCTCGTCTAGCTGAGTGGCGCTTGATCTCGTCTAGAGTGTGGCAGCTTCGTCTCGTCTAGCAGTGTGGCAGCTTGGTCTCGTCTAGCTTTGTGGCAGCTTGGTCTGGGTCTAGCTGTGTGGCAGCCCAAGCTCCACCATCACTTCACTAACATAAACAATACAATTACTCTCACAAGCATCTTCTCCTCAGTGATTAAATAAGACTAGCTAACCTCACAACAGCTTTTGGGAAGTTGTTTCAGGTAAATGTTATACACAATGATTTACCAATGGTAGAGGCAAACATCAAACACAGCTTCAAAAATAGGCATGATTGTTTCCGGAATACACAAATGTAAACGCTGAGAATAAAAAAAGATAAGGGGCGTTGTCATGAGTAATGAATCAACCCCTGTGAACTGTTTTAAGGGAGTACACACACACACACACACAACACACACACAACACACCACACACACACCCCACACACACACACACACACCACACACACCACACTCACACACACCAACGTAAATACTCACTTTGAACATAAATTCACATGAAGATCACACATAAAAAAGAAGAATAGACATGGAAGGAAACGCACACATAAAAAGAGTCCCAATGAATGAGAACGAACATAAAACCGATAACACAAATAAACAAAGCAAACATGAATTAAAAATTTGCATGAACATAATGCACACATATGAATGTAATTTCAATAATCTGAAACAAGGATATAAACACGGAGGGCCGGGTTCGATTCCCGGCGGGGGGAAACATTTCGACACGTTTTCCTCACACCCGTTGTCCCGTTCACTAGCAGCAAATAGGTACCTGGGTGTTAGTCGGGCTGGTGTGGGTCGCATCCTGGGGGGACAAGATTAAGGACCCCAATGGAAATAAGTTAGACAGTCGTCGATGGGCGCACTGACTTTCTTGGGTTATCCTGGGTTTGGCTACCCCCCGGGGTTAAAAATCCGAACGAAATTTATCTTATCTTATCTTAACACTCGCAAGAAACAACAACACACACTAATGAACAGCCAACACACACATTAACAAGCAATACACAGGGACAAGCAAAAACTCACTTGAACGCATAACACACACACTTATGAGCAAGTAACACCTATATAAACACGAAACACACACACACACATATGGACAGATAACACACATGAGCAGATAACACAAACAAACAGGAAAAACAAAGGGCAAACACATGTACAGGTAACACATCATGAACAGATACATATGAACGGATACATACACTTAACAAATAATACACATAATAAAACGTTAGTCAACAATAAATAACATAGTTTCCCAAAAAAAATATAAAATATAAAGTACTGTTATTTATCCGGTGAAAATTTATCACCTCTCGTAGTATGATATTGTTGACAAATTAATAATATTAAGTAATAAATTAAGTCTTGCTCAATCTTTCTCCAGAATTTGTACATAATTTATATGTTGCTTTCATAAATGTTTTGTAGAAAACTTAAATTCGTAAATAATCACAGTAATAATAATAAGTACAATTAACAAAATACATATAAAAAAGTGAGATGAACCCCAGGAAGACTTGAACAGCTGACACTACTGTCTGTGGTGATTGATGACACAACTGTTTATGGTGATTGATGAGACAACTGTCTGTGGTGATTGATGGGGGCCCAAATCTTTGTGGTGATTGTTGACACTACTGTCTGTGGTGATTGATGGCACAACTGCCTGTGGTGATTGATAACACTACTGTCTGTGGTGATTGATGAAAACTTTCTGTCTGTGGGGATTGATGACACAACTGTTTGTGATTGATGACACAACTGTTTGTGGTGATTGATGACAACTGTTTTTGGTGATTGATGACACAACTGTTTGTGGTGATTGATGACACAACTGTTTGTGGTGATTGATGACACAACGTTTGTGGTGATTGATGACACAACTGTCTGTGGTGATTGATGACACAACTGTTTGTGGTGATTCATGACACAACTGTTTGCGGTGATTGATGACACAACTATTTGTGGTGATTGATGACAACTGTCTGTGGTGATTGATGACACAACTGTCTGTGGTGATTGATGACACAACTGTGGTGATTGATGAGACAACTGTCTGTGGTGATTGATGGCGCAACTCTTTGTGGTGATTGATGACACTACTGTCTGTGGTGATTGATGGCACAACTGCCTGTGGTGATTGATGACACTACTGTCTGTGGTGATTGATGACACTACTGTCTGTGGCGATTGATGACACAACTGTTTGTGGTGATTGATGACACAACTGTTTGTGGTGATTGATGACACAACTGTTTGTGGTGATTGATGACACAACTGTTTGTGGTGATTGATTTAAACAACTGTTTTTGGTGATGATGACACAACTGTCTGTCCTGATTGAAGACACAAACTGTTTGTGGTGATTGATGACACAACTGTTTGTGGGATTGATGACACAACTGTTTGTGGTGGGTTGTGACAACTGTCTGTGGGTGATTGATGACACACTGTTTGTGGGGGATTGATGGGACAACTGTTTGTGGTGATTGATGACACAAAATGTTTGTGGTGATTGATGACACAACTGTTTGTGGTGATTGATGACACAACTGTTTGTGGTGATTGATGACACAACTGTTTGTGGTGATTGATGACACAACTGTTTGTTGAGATTGATGACACTACTGTCTGTGGTGATTGATGACACTACTGTCTGAGGCGATTGATGACACAACTGTTTGTGGTGATTGATGACACAACTGTTTGTGGTGATTGATGACAACTGTTTTTAGTGATTGATGACACAACTGTTTG
Organism: Cherax quadricarinatus; assembly: GCF_026875155.1. Lineage (NCBI taxonomy): Eukaryota > Metazoa > Arthropoda > Malacostraca > Decapoda > Parastacidae > Cherax > Cherax quadricarinatus. The sequence goes on along the minus strand of NC_069400.1, from coordinate 82,479,560 downwards.
TGGTGACTGATGACACAACTGTTTGTGATGATTGATGACACAACTGTTTGTGGTGATTGATGACACAACTGTCTGTGGTGATTGATGACACAACTGTTTGTGGTGATGATGAACACAACGTTTGTGGTGATTGATGACACAACTGTTTGTGGTGATTGATGACACAACTGTTTGTGGTGATTGATGACACAACTGTTTGTGGTGATTGATGACAACTGTTTGTGGTGATTGATGACACAACTGTTTGTGGTGATTGATGACACAACTGTTTGTGGTGATTGATGACACAACTGTTTGTGGTGATTTATGACAAAAAGTTTGTGGTGATTGATGACACAACTGTCTGTGGTGATTGATGACCCCAACTGTTTGTGGTGATTTGATGACACAAACTTTTGTGGTGATTGATGACACAACTGTTTGTGGTGATTAATGACACAACTGTTTGTGGTGATTGATGACACAACTGTTTGTGGTGATTGATGACACAACTGTTTGTGGTGATTGATGACAAAACTGTTTGTGGTGATTGATGACACAACAGTCTGTGATGATTGATGACACAACTCTTTGTGGTGATTGACGGCACAACTGTTTGTGGTGATTGATGACACAACTGTTTGTGGTGATTGATGACACAACTGTTTGTGGTGATTGATGACACAACTGTTTGTGGTGATTGATGGCACAAGTGTTTGTGGTGATTGATGGCACAACTGTTTGTGGTGATTGATGACACAACTGTCTGTGGTGATTGATGACATAACTGTCTGTGGTGATTGACGATATAACTGTCTGTGGTGATTGATGGCACAACTGTTTGTGGTGATTGATGACATAACTGTTTGTGGTGATTGATGGCACAACTGTCTGTGGTGATTGATGATTCAACTGTCTGTGGTGATTGATGACACAACTGTGGTGATTGATGGCACAACTGTTTGTGGTGATTGATGACACAACTGTTTGTGGTGATTGATGACAACTGTTTGTGGTGATGGTACAACTGTTTGTGGTGATTGATGACACAACTGTTTATGGTGATTGATGACACAACTGTTTGTGGTGATGGTACAACTGTTTGTGGTGATTGATGACACAACTGTCTGTGGTGATTGATGACACAACTGTTTGTGGTGATTGATGACAAATGTTTGTGGCGATTGATGGTACAACTGTTTGCGGTGATTGATGACACAACTGTTTGTGGTGATTAATGACACAATTGTTTGTGGTGATTGATGACACAACTGTCTGTGGTGATTGATGACACAACTGTTTGTGGTGATTGATGGCACAACTGTTTGTGGTGATTGATGACACAAAATGTTTGTGGTGATTGATGACACAAACTGTTTGTGGTGATTGATGACACAAAATGTTTGGGTGATTGATGACACAACTGTTTGTGGTGATTGATGGCGCAAATGTTTGTGGTGATTGATGACACAACTGTCTGCGGTGATTGATGACACAACTGTTTGTGGTGATTGATGACACAACTGTTTCTGGTGATTGATGACGCAACTGTTTGTGGTGATTGATGACACAACTGTCTGTGGTGATTGATGACACAAAATGTTTGTGGTGATTGATGAAACAAAATGTTTGTGGTGATTGATGACACAACTGTTTGTGGTGATTGATGACACAACTGTTTGTGGTGATTGATGACAAAACTATTTGTGGTGATTGATGACACAACAGTCTGTGGTGATTGATGACACAACTCTTTGTGGTGATTGATGGCACAACTGTTTGTGGTGATTGATGACACAACTGTTTGTGGTGATTGATGACACAACTGTTTGTGGTGATTAATGACACAACTGTTTGTGGTGATTGATGGCACAACTGTCTGTGGTGATTGATGACACAACTGTTTGTGGTGATTGATGACAACTGTGTGTGGTGATTGATGGCACAAATGTTTGTGGTGATTGATGACACAACTGTGGTGATTGATGGCACAACTGTTTGTGGTGATTGATGACACAACTGTCTGTGGTGATTGATGACATAACTGTCTGTGGTGATTTATATAACTGTCTGTGGTGATTGATGGCACAACTGTTTGTGGTGATTGATGACATAACTGTTTGTGGTGATTGATGGCACAACTGTCTGTGGTGATTGATGACTCAACTGTCTGTGGTGATTGATGACACAACTGTCTGTGGTGATTGATGGCACAACTGTTTGTGTTGATTGATGGCACAACTGTCTGTGGTGATTGATGACTCAACTGTCTGTGGTGATTGATGACAACTGTCTGTGGTGATTGATGGCACAACTGTTTGTGGTGATTGATGACACAACTGTCTGTGGTGATTGATGACACAACTGTTTGTGGTGATTGATGACAACTGTGTGTGGTGATTGATGGCACAAATGTTTGTGGTGATTGATGACACAACTGTCTGTGGTGATTGATGGCACAACTGTTTGTGGTGATTGATGACAGAACTGTTTGTGGTGATTGATGACACAACTGTTTGTGGTGATTGATGACACAACTGTCTGTGGTGATTGATGACACAACTGTTTGTGGTGATTGATGACAACTGTTTGTGGTGATGGTACATCTGTTTGTGGTGATTGATGACACAACTGTCTGTGGTGATTGATGACACAACTGTCTGTAGTGATTGATGACGAAACTGTCTTTGGTGATTTATGACACAACTGTCTGTGGTGATTGATGACTCAACTGTCTGTGGTGATCCATGACTAAACTGTCTGTGGTGATTGATGACTCAACTGTCTGTGGTGATTGATGACTCAACTGTTTGTGGTGATCCATGACTCAACTGTCTGTATTGATTGATGACACAACTGTCTGTGGTGATTGATGACACAACTGTCTGTAGTGATTGATGACGAAACTGTCTTTGGTGATTTATGACACAACTGTCTGTGGTGATTGATGACTCAACTGTTTGTGGTGATCCATGACTCAACTGTCTGTGGTGATTGATGACTCAACTGTCTGTGGTGAGTGATGATTCAACTGTTTGTGGTGATCCATGACTCAACTGTCTGTGGTGATTCATGACTTAACTGTCTGTGGTGATCCATGACTCAACTGTCTGTGGTGATTGATGACTCTGTGGTGAGTGTTGACTCAACTGTCCCTGGTGATTAATGACTCAACTGTCTGTGGTGGTTTTTGACTTAACTGTCTGTGGTGATTGATGACTCAACTGTCTGTGGTGATCCATGACGCAACTGTCTGTGGTGTTTGATGACTCAACTGTTTGTGGTAAATGATAACTTAACTGTCTGTGGTGATTGATGACTCAACTGTTTGTGGTGATCCATGATGCAACTGTCTGTGGTGATTGATGACTCAGCTGTTCGTGGTGAATGATAACTGTCTGTGGTAAGTGATGATTCAACTGTCTGTGGTGATGAATGACGCAACTTGACCACCTCGTCTCATTCTGCCATTTCTTTTCTCAAATCTTCTTCGAGCTTCTGTTTCCTTATTGTCGAGTATAATAATCATTAATTAAACTGCCTTATGAGATTTTTAGTAGACAGCAGCAACAAAATTTTGCGTTCTTGATTATACGTCATCTGAAATAATGATATATTATTGCTCACTATTTTTATAAATATTTTATATTCTCAACAGTAATAAAGGTCATGATATTTTCTGACGATAATGCATGTATAATGTATGTATATAAATCTTATACCTTAATCATTGTATTTTATAAAGTTCACTAACAGTTCCATGTTAACACATTCTCCACTTAACGAAAAACGGGAAAAGTGTTAATTAATGCAGTAAGTGAATCCAGATTTAAATTGAAAATTTAGGAAAATGTCTGAAACATCTTGGGAACATGTGTACGAACATGCGAAGGAATACGTGTAGGAACATGTGTAGAAACATATGTACGAACATGTGTAGGAACATGAATAAGAACATGTGTAGAAACATGTGTGGGAGCATGTGTAGGGACATGTGTAGGAATATGAATAGTAACATGTGTAGGAACATGTGTAGGAAAATGTCTAGGAATATGTGCAGGAATATGTCTAGGAACATGTGTAGGAACATATGTAGGAACATGTGTAGGAACATGTGTAGGAACATGTATAGGAACATGTGTAGGAACATGTGTAGGAACATGTGTAGGAACATGTGTAGGAACATGTCTAGGAACATGTCTAGTAACATGTCATGGAACATGTCACTTATAGGTGAATTAACTAAACTTACTGATAGAAACAGAAAATGTATAGTGTCATAAAAACTTAATCTACCGCATCGTAGAAGACATAAAGGTTGAAGCTGGACACAGTTAATTTGGTTATTATTTCATGATCATAAAAAGCTGCTCTAAGGTGCACTATGATCACCAACAAACCTTGAAAGCAACTAACAGAAACTTCCTGACAAAACTGTAATCATACTTTGTGATTCAAATTTCACTCAAATTGTCTGAACTGTTTCACTCACAGGTGCAACTAATGTGACATTTTTATTGTGGCAACGTTTCGCACTCCAGGAGCTTTGTCAAGCCCTATCGGCTTGACAAAGCTCCTGAGAGCGAACGTTGCCACAATAAAAATGTCACATTATTTGCACTTGTGTCCTTTTACTTTACATATTGTCGGTAATTCTACCAACTTTATTACAATGTTTCACTTGAAATCTTGAGTCTTGTGACTTCCTGGGTTAAGTCTAGAGTCTAGACTGTTTTTAAAAACAGTTTGTGGGTGAATCAACAAGGAAAATATCTGGTGTTGATGGTGTTACTGAGAAACTTTTCTCTCCATCAAGACCTGTCAGACACTGATAAAGAATATAATATATTCGTCACGAAACAATGTCAAATGAACGCTGTTATAAGTGAATATTTCGAAGAATAAAGAACACTTGCTGTAAAAATTCTGCATTAAAATTAATAAAGAAGGTAATAAACATGAATATGGTTATTGTTTATAGATATCTATGTAATAATGTAATTTCATTCGTCACATTGTTTGCAAAAAAATGCATCAAACAATAGTTGTGGTCACAACTTTCTCCTGGAGCTCATAACACGACTTAAATACTCAGTAAAGCAATATTTCTGGAACCTTTTTCATCACTGCTTCTTCAATTACTTAAAATTGAAGTTTCTGTACGAGGAAGTGAAGGTGACTGAGGCTCTGTGACGAAGTGAAGGTGACTGAGGCTCCTGTGAGGAAGCGAAGGTGACTGAGGCTCCTGTGAGGAAGCGAAGGTGACTGAGGCTCCTGTGAGGAAGTGAAGGTGACTGAGGCTCCTGTGAGGAAGCGAAGGTGACTGAGGCTCCTGTGAGGAAGTGAAAGTGACTGAGGCTCCTGTGAGGAAGTGAAGGTGACTGAGGCTCCTGTGAGGAAGCGAAGGTGACTGAGGCTCCTGTGAGGAAGTGAAGGTGACTGAGGCTCCTGTGAGGAAGTGAAGGTGACTGAGGCTCCTGTGAGGAAGTGAAGGTGACTGAGGCTCTTGTGAGGAAGGGAAGGTGACTGAGGCTTCTGTGAGGAAGAGAAGGTGACTGAGGCTCCTGTGAGGAAGTGAAGGTGACTGAGGCTTCTGTGAGGAAGTGAAGGTGACTGAGGCTTCTGTGAGGAAGTGAAGGTGACTGAGGCTCCTGTGAGGAAGTGAAGGTGACTGTGGCTCCTGTGAGGAAGTGAAGGTGACTGAGGCTCCTGTGAGGAAGTTAAGGTGGCTGAGACTCCTGTGAGGAAGTGAAGGTGACAAACTCCTGTAGAAGTGAGAGGGCCGAAGCTTGTGGGGAAATGAAAGTGACTGAGGCTCCTATGAGGAAGTGAAGGTTCTGAGGCTCCTGTGAGAAAGTGAAGGTGATGAGGCTAGTAGTATATGTTGGTCGATCTAGAAACACTGGGGATAATGACCCTGGAAAAAGAGATAATGATGGGGTTTAT
>NC_069400.1:82456751-82473135 GCF_026875155.1 Cherax quadricarinatus | reverse complement strand
TGTACACTTAGAATCTACCACCTGCTGTAAGGTCATCCCTCTTTCTTGAATCCTCCACACAAATCTTACGTACCAGGGACATGAGAGTAGCACGACATTCCTGGTCAGTCACTACATTGCTGACTTGTGCAAGGAGGATGCCATAAGAGTAGATGTCAGAAGCAGGTGTGGTTGGTTCTCTATCAAAGAGTTCAGGAGCACGATGAAAGCACCGGAGACAAGCTGCTATGGTGTTTGTAAGGCTTATGGTATCACCCTTGAAGGTGGAACAACCATAGTCAATAATACTGACGTCAAACTGCAGGAGATGACAATGTTATCTAACTTGATGTCGTTGTGAATGACACCAGCAGCATGGACTTCTCGTAAGCGCTGGGCGATGCAGAGAAGAGTCTGAAGGAGCAGCTTGTCATCTGTTGCACCACTGTTCACCAAATCATGAAAGTTAGTGGGTCCTGCGTAAGTGCTAACCAGGATCAAGGGTTTGTGGGAAACAGCGAGGAGACGTGGCGCTCCACCAGCTCCTTTCAAGTGACACATGAAGTTGACCTCCTTTTTGAACCCAATTTAAGTTTTAAAGTTATCTGCTTTGGCGACTTTAACTACCACCTTCGTATCCTTCCATTTGATGTACTTAGCGCGACCAAACACGCCTTCACCAAGAGTGCATCCTTGTTCTTGAAGGAAGTAGACCCGTCCACGGTCACTCATCCGGAGAGAATCCATTGTAGATGAAAACATTGAGACGATATATTCTTTTCTCTTCAGTCTGGATATGTTCTTCAGTTTTCAGTTTGGATTGAAATGTTGGGAGGTAAATTACCTAGATATGCAGTTTAGTTAATTGTAGTGATGTTGGAGATATATTACCTAGATATACAGTTTAGTGATATATAGTGATGTTGGAAGTGTAATGGTCATCGCAGGAGTGAGTTTTTTTTATATATTTAATCTTTTACTCTAAGCACTAAACCCATGGAGACTCGATTCTCCAACTGCAGACCTCCAGGTAAACGTATATTGATGCTGGCATTATTATAGCGATGATGTTGTTAGTGTGTTAGTGTTAGCAATTTCTTCATGTGAAGAAGTATAAATAACTAGAGTTCTCAGGTTGTTCTATCAACTATATATTGTTGGTTAAGCCTCATTTAGGTTATACAGTTCTGGTCGCCGTATTACAGAATGGATATAAATGCGCTGGAAATTGTACAAAGGAGGATGACAAAGTTGATCCCATGTATCAGAAATCTTTCCAACGAGGATTGACTAAAGGCACTCTCTACAAAAGCGTAAAATTAAGGGAGATATGATTGAGGTGCATAAATGGAAAACAGGAATAAATAAAATGGCTGTAAATAACGTTCTAAAATTATGTAGCTAAGACAGGACTCGCAGCAATGGTTTCAAGTTGGAAAAACTGGGATTCAGAAAGGATACAGGAAAGTACTGGTTTGGTAATAAAGCTGTGGATGAGTGGAACAAACTCCCGAGAAGCGTCATTGAAGCTAAGACATTGTGTAGTTTTAAAAATAGGTTAGATAAATACATGAGTGGGTGTGGGTAGGTGTGAGTTAGACCTGATTAGCTTGTGCTCATAGGTCTGATGCAGTGCTCCTCCCTTCTTAAGTGGACGTGATTTGGACCTGACTAATTTGGGCCAGTGGCTTAGGCTGATATGAAATAGATGGAATGCTTGATTTTGAGCAATAACTGGAAAATACATCTTCTGGCCATCTTTATACTTTTAGAACTGATGTGTTTTCCTTATAGGACACAATCTCTTCAGGTTAAACTGTTATCATGTGTCCATTTTATTATTCAAATTGGTTTCAGTGAAATAATCAGAGAATGTGCCATCTGATCAGAAATAAGTCAGTGTTTGACCAAATGGTTATCCTTGGCCTAATAATAATAATAATAATAATAATAATAATAATAATAATAATAATAAGATTTATTTCTACAAGTACATGTACAAGGTATACACAAGGTACAGCTGTCAGCCTGGCTGACTGTGCTGTCAGTAGAGTCAGCCAGTCAGTATGAAAGAAATGAGGCAATAAGAAGATTAAAAATGGGAAATTTAGAATGGATTAAGGTGTGTGACGCAGTAAGTCAGAATAAAGTACTGAAAGAGTTCATGATTTTGCTCATAATGTTTATAAAAGAAGAAAAAGTGGAAAAACTTTAAAGAATGTAATAATTATAATGGAATAAGACTGTTGACCATACTAGGCAAAGTGTATGTCAGAATTATGATAGTGAAGTGATGGAAAAGACAAAACATGCGTAACAAAAAGAGTGTGAATTCAGAAAGTGAAGGGAATATGTGGATCTTGTGTAAAAACTGAAATGCATAAGTGAAGATCACTTATATAAATGAAAGCAGCACTTCGGTAGATTTATGTATTTGGAAATATATATGAGAGATGTTAGTAGAGTTACAGATGTAGTTAATCTTAGGTAATGTTTTTGATAGCTATAGTGTTGAATTAAGTTATAATATGCAAGAAAGACAGTAAATATTTACCCAAAAAACTGGGTCTTAGATAATGTTGTGTGATGTTACTTGTGGTCTTAAAGACACGTAATGTCACTAGTAAGCCATCATGTAAACCAGGCGTTAACGCAAACAGTTTTATTAACATACTATGTTACAACTCTGTAGTGTACACACACACAAACATGTGTGATTTCTCACATTATCAAGGAAGTGATAATGTAAGATTTTACGAATGCGCTTGGAATTTCACTATTTTTTCACAGTGGTTGTTCTCCATATTGTAATATCACCTGTTTACTGTGATCTTATTGCATATATATATACATACAGGGGCGAACATATGTATATATGCATACATTTGCAACTGATTCCATTTGCGACCTTCAAATTTGTTGCAGTTTTCATGGAGGAGATTTAGAGATCAGTATTTGACACTCATCCATACCCATCAATACTTAAACATTTCACTCAGCCATACACAATAATACGTACACATAATACTCATCCATACATAATAACAAGTGTACGTGACACTCATACGAAATATGTTAACATTATACTCATTCATACATAATAATATGTATACATGATATTCATTAACACACAACAACATGTACACATAACACCCATACACAATGACACTTAAGTATTACATTCATTCGTACATAATCACACGAACACATGGCATACAGTCCTCCACTAGTGTCATAAACTTGTCCCATCTTTATATATTCACAAGTTTCACAAAGATTGTTGTCAAAACACTATAAACCAACATTCTTTGTCTTATATATTCTGAATATTGAAGCACATAAATATTTCTTTATTTTCCTTATATTGCCTCTACTACATTGTTTAATTTTAACCACCATGTGGACGAGTACAAATATATCTATGAGAATGTGTTAACATGTACGTGTGCATGAGTGTTCATGGCAGGGGTTTGGAGTGAGATGTGTGTGTGTGTGTATGTATGTGTGACCTCATACATGTTAGTGTCAGAGGAGACAATTGTGTACATTGTAGTTTGAAAGTTAAGAAAAGTATTTTATACTTTTCTTGCACACATTCTTGTTTGCATGTGTGTGTATCTGTTATACATGGGATTGTGTGTGTGATTTTTATGCATGCAAGTGTACGTGTACGTATGTGTACGTACGTGTAAGTGTACGTATGCGTAAGGTGCGTCTGCTGAAATTCAATTCAATTCAATTCAAGTTTTTTCTCTATAAGGGTTACAATGTGGGGTTTACAGGTTTTGGGTATTGTGTGGTTTACATGTTATAAAATACTAATTACAGAGGGGGCCACTAGGACACCTAGCATGGCTAGGCATTTCGAGGCTAAGTGGCTACATCATAATTTGTGAGTTTAGCAATGTGAATGCTTTTGTTTTGGCACAATACAAGGTGTCTATATTGGAGTATCATAGGCAAACTTATGACTAGTTAGGATTTATTATTTTAAGATTAAGATAGTATTTCTGGGTTTATAGTCAGTGGGTAAGTGAGTGTAATTGTGAACCACCAGGTGGTTATAATGTAGTTAGTTGTCGGGGTGGATCAGGAAGATAAGAGTTTTCTAACTGTAGTTTTGAAAGTGATGAATGTGTCTGCAGTTCTAGAGTTTTCAGGTAGGTGTTCGATTTTAGGTCCTTTGAAATACATTGAATTTTTGTAAAGGTTTAGTCGAGCACGGGGAATGTCATAGAGATGTTTTGTGTCTGGTGTTATGCCTGTGGATCCTGTCACCAAAACTATCAAGAAAGCGTTTTTTGGTCAAGGTTAATATTGGAATTTAAGGTCCTGTATAAAATAGATTGCACAGTAGTAAGTATGGATGTTCTGAACAGGGAGTAATTTAGATCTATGAAAGTGGGGGGGTGTGTTGCCAGGGATGGGATTTAGTGATTATTCTTACGCTGCGGCTTTTTTTGGGTTATTATGGCTTTTAGGTGTGTTGCTGCAGTTGAACCCCAAGCACAGATAGCATAGGTGAGGTATGGAAATATAAGTGAATGGTATAGTGTGAGAAGGGGAGTTTTCGGGACGTTAAACGTATCTTGGAGAGGATCCCCACCGTTTTGGATACTTTTTTTGTTATGTGTTGGATATGGGTGCTGAAATTTAGGTTTTTGTCGAGGTATAAGGCCAAGGAATTTGCCCTCATTATGTCTGGGAATTAAGTGTTGTCGGTTTTTTAAAAGTTAAGTTGTGCAGCACCTGCTCTGCACCAAACATAATAAAAGTTTGGTTTTCCAGTGTTAAGTGTAAGTTTATTGACTGTCATCCAAGTCGATATTTTGAGCAGCTCCCCCGTTAACAATGGTGTTGAGGGTGGCAAGATTAGGGCGGGAGATGACATAAGTAGTGTCGTCAGCAAAGAGAATGGGTTTAAGGTGTTGGGATACTTTGGAAGATCATTGATGTAAATGAGGAAGAACAGGGGTCAAGGACACTTCCCTGCGGAACTCCAGTATCAAGTGGCCATATTGATGAGGCTGTGTCTTTAAAAGGGGACATACTGAACCTATTAAAAGGTAGGATTTAAAATATGCAAGCGCATGGCCTCTTATACCATAATGGTGAAGTTTGTGGAGTAGGGTGCCCTGGTCTACTTTTGTCAAACGCTTTTCTTAGGTCAATAAAAATTCCTAGTGGATATTTCCCTTTTTTTCCAATGCTGTGTAAAGCAGGGCTAGCATTTTATAATTGGGATCATTAGTGCTTTTATTTTTCCTGAATCCAAATTGGCAGGGGTTGAGTATGTTTTGTGACGTTATAAATGAATATAGTCTCCTGTGCACGAGTTTCTCGAAGATTTTGGATAGCAATGGTAAGTTTGATATTGGCCTATAGTTGTTTACGTCTGTAGGGTCACCACCTTTATGTATTGGTGTAACCCTTGCTGTCTTGAGTAGTGTCGGGAAAGTACTAGTTTCTAGTGACTTGTTAAAAAGTAATGTATAAATGTATGTGAACATACTTATATATGTGTATGTTTGTGCTCTTCTTAGCCTTTGAATGTGAAATGCAAAAGACGAATAAATAAATAAAAATGAGAACAGTACAATATTTAATACAGTTTTGATAGGGATGGACAAATCATCAATACTTGAGCATTAATCTATATAAAATAAATCCCTCACAAATACTTTAAACTGTTAAATAAGTAAAAAAAAAAAATAAACTTTTACTCAGTATAAATTCATTGAATAATATAAAAGGAATTTTAAAACTTTCATTGACTAGCCTCTCGTGGGTGCGAGAGCTGAGTGGCAGCTTGGTCTCGTCTAGCTGAGTGGCAGCTTGGTCTCGTCTAGCTGAGTGGCAGCTTGGTCTCGTCTAGTTATGTGGCAGCTTGGTCTCGTCTAGTTTTGTGGCAAACTTGGTCTCGTCTGGTTGTGTGGCAGCTTGGTCTCGTCTAGTTGTGTGGCAGCTTGGTCTCGTCTAGTTGTGTGGCAGCTTGGTCTCGTTTAGCTGATTGGCAGCTTGGTCTCGTCTAGCTGTGTGGCAGCTTGGTCTCGTCTAGTTGTGTGGCAGCTTGGTCTCGTCTAGCTGATTGGCAGCTTGGTCTAGTCTAGCTGTGTGGCAGCTTGGTCTAGTCTAGCTGAGTGGCAGCTTGGTCTCGTCTAGCTGTGTGGCAGCTTGGTCCCCGTCTAGTTGGTGCAGCTTGGGCTCGTCTAGTTTTGTGGCAGCTTGGTCTCGTCTAGCTGATTGGCAGCTTGGTCTCGTCTAGCTTTGTGGCAGCGTGGTCTCGTCTAGCTGTGTGGCAGCTTGGTCTCGTCTAGCTGAGTGGCAGCTTGGTCTCGTCTAGCTGTGTGGCAGCTTGGTCTCGTCTAGTTGTGTGGCAGCTTGGTCTCGTCTAGTTGTGTGGCAGCTTGGTCTCGTCTAGCTGTGTGACAGCTTGGTCTCGTCTTGCCGAGTGGCAGCTTGGTCTCGTCTAGTTTGTTGGCAGCTTGGTCTCGTCTAGCTGTGTGGCAGCTTGATCTCGTCTAGCTGTGTGGCAGCTGTACTGGTCTTCCGTGTTATTGTACTGTATTGATCTTCAGTGTTACTGTATTGTACTGTTCATTTGTGTTACTGTACTCTATTGGTCTTCTGTGTTATTGTACTCTACTGGTCTTCTGTGTTATTGTACTGTACTGGTCTTCTGAGTTATTGTACTGTACTGGTCTTCTGTGTTATTGTACTGTACTGGTCTTCCGTGTTATTGTACTGTACTGGTCTTCTGAGTTATTGTACTGTACTGGTCTTCTGTGTTATTGTACTGTACTGGTCTTCTGAGTTATTGTACTGTACTGGTCTTCTGTGTTATTGTACTGTACTGGACTTCTGTGTTATTGTGCTGTTCTGGTCTTCTGTTTTATTGTATTGTACTGATTCTTCTGTGTTATTGTACTGTTCGGTCTTCTGTTTTTATTGTTCAGTACTGGTCTTCTGTTTTAAATTGTACTGTACTTGTCTTCTGTGTTATTGTACTGTACTGGTCTTCTGTGTTATTGTACTGTACTGGTCTTGTGTGTTATTGTACTGTACTGGTCTTCTGTGTTATTGTACTGTACTGGTCTTGTGTGTTATTGTACTGTACTGGTCTTCTCTGTTATTGCCTGTACTGGTCTTCTGTGTTATTGTACTGTACCGGTTTATTGTGTTATTGTACTGCACTTGTCTTCTGTGTTAGTGTACTGTACTGGTCTACTGTGTTATTGTACTGTACAGGCTTCTGTGTTATTGTACTGTACTGGTCTTCTGTGTTATTGTACTGTACTGGTATTCTGTGTTATTGTACTGTACTGGTCTTCGGTGTTATTGTACTGTACTGGTCTTCTGTGTGTTTGTACTGTACTGGTCTTGTGTTATTGTATTGTACTGGTCTTCTGTGTTATTGTACTTTACTGGTCTTCTGTGTTATTGTACTGTACCGGTCTTCTTGTTATTGTACTGTACTGGTCTTCTGTGTTATTGTACTGTACTGGTCTTCTGTGTTATTGTACTGTACTGGTCTTCTTTGTTATTGTACCGTACTGGTCTTCTGTGTTATTGTACTGTACTGGTCTTCTGTGTTATTGTACTGTACTGGTCTTCTGTGTTATTGTACTGTACTGGTTTTGTATGTTGCAACATCGTTATTTTTATTTACTTCTTCTATATTATACTGTTCTTCTGTGTTGTTGTATAGTTTTATGGTATATATGTGTTTATTGTGTTATTATGCTGTTTAATGTGTTACTATTCTGCTTTATGTGTCTCTGCTCTTTTGTGTCACTTTACCGTTTTGTATGGCAGAGCAAGTCGGAAAAAAACAAAACATAGGTACATAACACAGAGAAAAAGGAAAGGGAGGAAGAGAAATCTAGAGCTGGACCAACGAAAATAAAAAATGGAAAGAAATACGCCTAGATAAAGGAAAACACGAGAATTTAGATCAGGTGGCAGAGCTTGGGAAAGACACAAAATCAGTAAATATAGGCAGTCAGAACATTTGCAGATACTATACAAAAGGTATGTGCCTATATAGCAGAGTTTGCTGGAATAAACACAACAGAAAATGTGCAAACATGTTGCGAGAGGGAAAGTGTGGCCATGATAAATAGTGCAGTAAGTACTTCCACCCAGATCATCATGTAAAAGGAACGCGGCGCTACAGAGAAAGCAAACAAAGGGAAATTGAACAGTAATATTTTTTAGACATAAAAAGAAACGATCGGACCACAGTAAGAGACAAAAAGGGGAAATGCTACAGATGGGACAGATGGGTAGCACAATGAGACCAAAACCAGGCATCAGCCCATTAGGGCCAAAATCAGTACTGGAGAAACCAGGGGTATGTACATCAAGGGCCATAACAGGAAGTACATTACCAATGGTAAAAACAAAAAATCTCAACTGGTAATTCGTGCTTCATATTTGCAATTGTTCAGGGTTTGAAATCAAATAAAAACGATGAAGTTAGTTATGTGAGTGGGCTTCTATCAGAAGCAAATGCCATGTTTGGTGCATTTACAGAAACACACACAAGGGATGTTTTGGACGGAGAGATAAAGATAGAAAATTATAACATGCATAGATGTGATAGAATTAATAAGTCACAGGGAGGAGTAGGAATCTATGTAAAAGATACTTTCTGTTGCACAGAAGTGCTGAATTCTACGAATGCTATAGTAGAAATTCTAGGCATTAAAGCTGAAAATAGGAATTATCCTAGTATATAAACCACCATCACCAACTGCTGAAAAATTCACAGATCAGTTAAGGAAGATGGATAGCTATCTGTATAGGCTAGATAATCCCATACCAAGTGTTATGCTCCTTGGAGATTTTAATCTTTCTCGTGTAAAATGGAAGATGGCGCAATGTAATGTTATACCAGAAATATCCCCGGGAAGCACCCTGGCTCAACAGGTACATACCTGGGAACTAATGAGGCTTTGTGAAAAGTACTCATTGAACCAACAGATAATTGATCCCACTAGAAATTAAAATACCCTGGATTTGATATTCACAAACAACGAGGAACTGATCAGAGACATAACAGTTACAAAAACAATATACTCTACCACAACATCATAACAGTTCAAACGGGTATTAACTCAAGGTTAGGGAACTGCATCACTAATGTTAAGACGGGACATTTAGTAAGTTTAATTTTAAAAACCATAGAACTGACAGGGAAAAAATAAACCAAGCGCTGTCAGACATATCCTGGGAATCAGACATGAGCTCTCTAAATTCTCACCAGTGCCTAGAGAAGCTGAATGTGGAAGCATACAAGGTATGTATGAAGCACGTACCACTGAGGAAACCCAAAAGAAGATCAGATATAAAAAGAAAGTGTAGGAGATGGTACAAAAGATAACGAGTTACTGAATTGCTTAAAAACACAAATATGTCGCAACAGAGGAGAGACAGACTTAGCCGAGAATCATTGAATTAGAGCAAAAACTTAGGATGCCATACCTAACAAAAAAAGTACAAAGGGAACAAATGGCCATACAGTCTATTGCAAGAAACCCAAAATATTCATATTCCTATGCAAAATCCAAGCTAAGAACTACCTGTAGAACTGGGCCATTGTTGAGAGGAGATTCGTATACTGACAATGAACAGGAAATGTGCGAAATCTTAAAAGTCGGTGTTCAGCAACCCACTAAATGACAGCAAGATAGGAAATGCAGAAATATTTTTCACTCCAGCAGAAGGCTGCACAGACCAACTACCTGACATTATTACGAATCCCATAGATTTCGAGAAAGAAATGAATAGCACGCCCACTCACTCCGCACCTGGACAAGATTCATGGAATACCCTATTTATAAAGAAGTGCAAAGTACCCCTAGCACGAGCCTTCAGCATTCTTTGGAGAAAGAGCTTAGATCTAGGTGAAATACCGGAGGCCTTAAAGAGTGCAGACGTAGTTCCTTTGCATAAGGCAGGTAGTAGAGCACTAGCTAAAAATTACAGACCAGTAGCCCTAACTTCTTAAATCATAAAAGTCTTCGAAAGAGTGATGAGATGGCAGATTACAAATTTCATGGAGCAGCACAACCAGCATAACCCGAACCAACATGGTTTTAGAACAGGACGGTCATGCCTGTGACAGCTGCTGAACCATTATGGAAGAATTACAGAGGCATTGGAAGACGTCCAAAATGTATGATGTGACCTACATATATTTTGCAAAGGAGTTTGACAATTGCGATCATGGAGTGATATCGCACAAAATGAGGTCCTTGGGCATTACGGGGAAGGTACGCAGATGGATTTTCAGGTTCCTAACACAGAACAGAAAAGTAGTAGTATACACAGCAAGATCCAGCATCGGCGAGGTTAAAAGCTCAGTGCCCAAGGGCACTGTCTTGGCACCTCTGCTGTTTCTCATCCTCATAGCAGACATAGATAAAACACCCGTCACACTTTTGTATCATCACTTGCAGATGACACTAAAATAAGCATGAGGACACTGAAAAATTACAGGAAGACATAAGCAGGGCTTTCCAGTGGGCAGTGGAGAACAACATGACGTTCAGTGGTGGTAAGTTCCAGCTGCTTAGGTATGGAAAGAATGAAGAACTCAAAAGGAACACTATATACAAAACTCAAGAGGGTCACCAAAAAGAACGAAAGGAACACGTAAAAGACCTGGTAATAATTTTGTTAGCTGACCTTTCTTTTAAAGACCATAACAAGACAAAGATAACGACAGCCAGGAAGATGTAGGGGTGGGTATTGAGAACTTTCAAAACAGGAAGTTATGCCGATGGTGACACACTTCAGATCGCTGGTGTTCCCTCATTTAGAATATCTCTCAGTGCTGACGGCCCAGTTCAAAGCAGGAGGAATATCAGGGCTAAAACATATACAGAGATCGTTTACGGCTCACACTGAGCCAGTAAAGAACCTAAATTACTGGAAACGCCTTCAAGTCTTGAACATGTATTCAGTGGAGCGGAGGAGAGAGATACATGATAATATATACCTGGAAAGGACTCGAGGGCCTGGTCCCAAATCTGCACACTGCCATAACAACATACTGGAGTGAGAGATATGGGAGGAAGTGCGAAATAAACCCAGTGAGGAGCAGGGGTGCGGTGGGAACAATAAAGGAACACTGTATCAGCATCCGGGGTCCCAGACTATTAATCATCTTACCAGAAGATATCAGAAACACGGCTGGAACAAGTGTAGAAGCCTTTAAGAGGAAACTGGACAAGTTCCTTCACCAGGTGCCAGATCAACCATGTGGGGGAGCGGGCCTCCAGCAGCAACAGCCTGGTTGACCAGGCAAGCACCAGACGAACCTGGCCAATGGCCGGGCTCCGAGAGTAGTAAAACTCTCGAAACTCTTTATAAGTTATTATACTGTTTTATGTGTTGCTTTACTGTTTTGTGTGTTACTATACTATTTCATGTGTTACTGAACAGTTTGATGTATTACTATGCTGTTTTTGTGTTAGTGTACTGTTTGATGTGTTGCTGTACTGTTTGATGTGTTGCTGTACTGTTTGATGTGTTGCTGTACTGTTTGATGTGTTGCTGTACTGTTTGATGTGTTGCTGTACTGTTGTATGCTACTTTGGTATTCTTACATGTTACTGTACTTGTCTTTTATGTTAGTGTAGTTACTGTAAGTCAGTGTAGTGTTCTTGGTTGTAAATGGTCTGGTGATGTTGACAAACTGTAATTAAGGTCACTTTTATACTGAACTGTACTTAAATGTTCTTGCATTTTTCTGTACCAATTTTTGTATGTCTACCATTCTTATATGTTGTTATGCTGGCTGTATCCTTGAGATAAGCTGAAGGTTCTACTCTGCTATATACACCAAACACTTCAAACTTTTCCACTGTGTATTACACAACAGTGTCTTCCACACTGACATTCACGTCTCTTGCATCACTCAACATTCCCAACACATTCACTTAACATCTTCCAGAATCCGTCTGTTATCACTGGTCAACAATTAATTCTTATGCATTTTCATGTCCCGAATCCAAATATCACATTCAAAAATGCTTATTGGCTATAGGTTTAAAGATACGAGACATGTAATATTTTATTATTTTATAATAATGTACAATATGTGTCAGTATGTTTTAAACTCTAATCCTTTTTGCTTGACGCTTATAGTGGGCTGATGAATCATCTCTTGCCAATGCCCAGCAATAGTCTGCAAGCATTCCTGTGCCCCATTTGCCCTGGTACCATTTTTCCATGGTTGAAATATCTTGGTGAAGATTTTCACCATGTTCGTCACTAACTAAAAGTCTTAATGTGAGTCCAAAAAGTGAATTCTAAGTGACATGCTACGACCCATGTTCTTGTAAGCCTTGATGAGGTTTTCCACCAGTTCTTCATAGTTGCCATCCCTTCTGTTTCTAAGAAATCCCTTCGCCATTAACTTGAATGCTTCCCAAGCAGCTTTCTCCTCTACATCAATGTCTGATTCAAAGTCACCATCTTTAAGAAGCTCTCGAATCTGAGGACCATTGATGACTCCCTCTCTTATCTTAGCGTCGCTGAATGAGCGGTATTTTGATGTTAAATACTTGATTCCCTAACTGGATTTGTCCATAGCTTTTACTAAGTTTTTCACGAGCCCCAGATTTATGTGTAGTGGTGGTACCAAATTTTGTTTGGTTCATTGAGAGGTGGATGTTGAACATTTTTCATACCAGGCTCCAATGATTGACGAGGTGTCCAGTCTATCCTGATGTAGTGGGAACCTCTTGATATGCCTCACATGCACATCAATAGCTTGCTCAGTGAATATTTATTATGGTTAGGTTAGGTAAGGTTCGTCAGGAAACTGGACAAATGTTTCCTGACGCGGGTCTTAGTCAGATGATGACCCGCCTTTGGAGCTTTGGTCATCTGACCGAGGTCTTCCGCTGGCTTAACGGTCCACCCATTTAAAAATTATGGTCAGTTTTAAACATTTTAATTGTAGTTGTGGATAAATATTCATTATAAGTTTAAAAAGTGTTTAGCTAAGAAAATCATCTACCTTTCACCTCAAAATATTACCTTGCACATCACAACCACCTTCTATGACTGCTGGAACAATAATGAAAGTCAGTGAGACTGTGAGTGTGGTAAGAAACACTGCTTCAAGCCTATTGGAACCTGTTGTGACACGTAGGTGTATATTGAAAAGTAGAGCTAACAAACAATTTTAACCATAATATTCATTATCAGTGACCTAAAATTAGTTGGAAATTGCTGCTCTGGTCTCGGAAGCATTTTGGTTATTGACCAGTGTCATCTGTACTTTTCTCAAATTTAAAATCCATATAAACATATCCACAATACACACCAAAACTCAGTAACTCTCAGGTAGTAAAGTCGACCATCATGATAGTCTCAGGAAATAAAGTCGACCATCTGACCAACAAAACGATTCGACAGCCATTCCTGCAACCTGGCTAGTTCCTCTCATTGTTACTGTCTCCAGTACCGCTGTATATTTATTCAATGATTTGCTTTAATATACGTTTGAAACCCTAGTACCATAAGCCTTGTTCTTTGTTTTCTAACTATTGTTGAATAAAGTTTTTCATAAATATATTTTACATTTCTTTCTAAAACTGTGTACGGCTTTGATCTGTTTCACTAGCACAGACTGGTACCAAAGCCCACATTGGAGTATGCAGCACCAGTATGGTACCCACACCTGGTTAAGCACGTCAAGAAACTAGAGAAAGTGCAAAGGTTTACAACAAGACTAGTCCCAGAACTAAGGATTATGTCCCACGAGGAGAGGTTAAGGGAAATCAACCCGACAACACTGGAGGAAAGGAAAGATGGGTGGACATGATAACGACATATAAAATACTGAAAGGAATTAACAAGCTGGATAGGGAGAGAATATACCACAGATGGGACACAACAACAAGGGGGTCACAATTGGAAGCTGAAAACTCAGATGAGTCACAGGGATGTTAAGAAGTATTTCTTCAGTCATAGAGTTATCAGGAAGTGGAACAATCTGGTGAGTGATGTAGTGAAGATAGAATCCATATATAGCTTTAAGAAGAAGTATGATAGAGCTCATGGAGCAGAGCGAGAGTAGACCTAGTAGAGACAAGTGAAACGATGGGGCCAGGACCTATGAATCGACTCCCTACAACTTCAAATAAGTGAGTACTCTCTCACACACACAATTACACACACTCTATGTCTCTCTAGCAGAAACTGACACAGGAAAGAGTTACATAGATGAAATATGAGAGGCATCAGAGGTACACTGACACCTGACCACAAGTTTGGTCGCCTGAAGAAGCCTTGACTGATGTTGCAGATGAGTTCCCGACTTTCTCTTGAGAATTAAAATTATATTTGGTCGCCAGCTTCCTCAGGAAGCTCTGAAAATAGTAAGAAACAGGAGGTAAAAAATTTCATGATGATATTGTAATTGTCGTTCTCGTTGACAATAAGAATTTTGGAGCTTACAAGGAAGCTTAAAAAAGTTGTAATTTTCTTGTGATTTTGGAAAAATTTTTGGAAATGAGTAGCGACACTTTGTAAATGAATGATTCATCTCAAAAATTTCTCGTTTTTTTTTTTTTTTTGTTAGAGTTTAAAGTTTTTCCATTATGAAGGTAAATAAATGCATTTTTATAATTTTAGATGTGATGGTGGAAAGGTAGAACACTTTTTAAATCTTAATCTGTAACAGGAAAAACAAACTGTGTATTTGCTCCCAGATGATAGGCGACATTTTTCGTCGAGTAACTGAACGTGTTTTTATTGCTAAAATAAAATGACTGGTAGATTTTTTTTATCTACCTCCTAGGTTTCCTTTCATAACTCGAGGACGCCGCTTTCGACTGGCTTCAAACTTATAGAAAGGTTTGCGTTATCACTGGTCTTTGTAAGTGAAAATTTGCCAAGAGTTATAAAATTATTGTGCTAAAAATTGAGATTACTTGTTTAAATGTTGTCAGACTTTCAACACTTGTGTTTCTAAACCGTAAGAAGACTTACTATAATTTTAGACTCTTGTTGGCTGTTTTCAATTCCCGTTTATTTTTTTTTTTTTGTTATTAACTTGCATAATGATATGAAACTGAGAAATTAGATAGACAATATCAGTACATTCATGTACATAACTATGAATAACAATCTGAAAATCATGAGTATAATTCATAATATATTCAATACAAATATGTAAATTCAGTTATTGTTTTTCTTGATATTTTTATTAATTTTATTTGATAAACATTTTAATACATTTATCAATGTTTTATTATTTATTATTTACTGAATAAGGTTAACTTAATTTTCTTTGCAAATTATATTAAGACCGACCTAAAAGTCTTTACTAAGGCCATGTGGATTACTTAACGATTTGTCCATCTCTTAATTAACTTCTTCCAGCACTGGCTGCCAAATTTTGTTACCTGTTGTACTTTGCTTATACTATGGAAACAAAAATAACAGGAAAGCATTCGTAATTTTGGTTTTCATGCTTATTGGAGAAGCCAGGTACAGATACTCGAAAATCCGAGAAAAAGGAATTAATCCATTATACACTGGTTTACTCCTTCATGATAAAGTTAATATGTTAGCCATGAAAAGTACCCTGAAGGATAATGTAGAATATAACTTTAGTGTATCTGTGTCTATCATTAGGATAATATTACGAGAGAAGTAATGAAACTGAATGTTATAGGAATGCGATTAGATGTCTGAGTAGATCTATAGCCCATTATTATAACATCATTTTGTCCTCTTCGCTTTCGGGCTGAGTGGACGCACTGCGCAAACAGCTCCTGCTTTCTCTGGTGCGCAACATCCTGTTTTCACCAAGATGGCTGCCAGCTACCGCAGGAGGAGCAACACCGTGTGTGTTGACCTTGTTAAAGGGGTAATTTACCCTACGAATGCCTCTGTTTTATTACCAACGATTATACGGGACACGTTTGGCATTGAAGTTGAAGAATTACACGGAATAGCACTTAATGGATCATCACGAATCTTCATAAAGTTCTGCACAGTGGAGGCATATGAAAGGACGGTGACTCAGTACCAGGAGAAGAACATCACCGTATCATCTGGTCTGGAGGTACGCCTGCGGGATGCCTCAAAATACTACACCTGGGTGAGGATCCGCAACGTTCCTTTCGAGGCAGACGATGTAGATATCAGAGAGATATTTCAAAGATATGGTGAGGTGCATGCTATAACTTTAGTTCGATGACGGAGGGAATCTATGAAGGGTTGCCGGCTGGATCTTACACGTCAAGATGTCTTTAAGAAGACCTATTCCATCGTATGTTGTCCTGGAGGATTTTAGGACACAGCGTACGTGACCTACGCGGGACAACGAAAGACATGTGCCTGTGGGGGCGCTTTGCACATGGCGGCCGGTTGGGGG
>NC_069400.1:82435768-82456251 GCF_026875155.1 Cherax quadricarinatus | reverse complement strand
GGGTGGGTGAGTGAAGGGGACGGGTCCCTTAAAAAAAAGCCAGGCATGGGGGAAGTAGGGTCCCCCTTAAACACAGCCAGGGGGATGGTGAGTGAAGAATGGGGTCCCTTTTTAAAAAAAAGCCAGGGGTGTGAGGAAGTACTGGGGCCCCAAAAACACCCGGGGCTTGGGAGTGAAGTACTGGGGGGCCCCTTTTAACAAAGGCCCGGGGTTTGGGGAGTGAAGTACTGGGTCCCCTTTTTTACAGCCCGGGCATGGTGAGTGAAGTCGAGGTCCCTTAACACACCAAGGGGTGGGAGTGACTGGGAAAAGCCCGGGGGGTATAAGACTGGGTCCCCTTTAAAACAGCCCCGGGGGATGGTGAGGAAGACCCAAAAAAGAATGGGGGTTCTTTTAACACAGCCGGAAGGGGAGTGAAATATGGGCCCCTTTAAAACCCAAACCAGGGGATGGTGAGGAAGTACGGGTCCCCCTTTAAAACCCGCCAGGGCATGGTTGGGGGTGAAGTACGGGTCCCTTAAAAACCCCCGGGATGGGTTGGTCCCTTAAAAACCCAAAAGGTGAGTGAAGTACTGGGTCCCCCCTTAACACCGCCGGGGGGATGGTGAGGGAAAATACTGGGCCCTTAACACAGCCAGGGCTGGTGAGGGGAAATAAGGGGCCCCTTTAAAACGCCAGGGGGGGGTGAAACGGGTCCCTTAAACCCAAGCCAGGGATGGGAATGAAGTACGGGTCCCTTAACACCCCAGGGAGGTGAGTGAAGTAAAGGGTTTTTAAAGGGGAAATTTAAAGTACTGGGGGCCCTTAAAAAAAAGCCGGGGATTGGGGATTTGGATGGGGTCCCTTAAAAAACAGCCAGGGGAGGTGAGTGAAATACTGGGTCCCCTTTAAAACGCCGGGGTGGGATTTAAAACTGGGTCCCTTAACACAGCCCGGGGGGTGGTGATTGAAGTAATTGGGCCCCCCTTTAAAACCAGCCAGGGGGGGTGGGATCTGGGGTTTTCCTTAAACACCGCCAAAGGGATGGTGAGTGAAGTACGGGGGCCCTTAACACGCCGGGGGAGGTGGGAAAGGCCCCCACCCAATGGTGGGGGAAGTATGGGGCCCTTAACACAGCCAGGGGGTGGTGAGGAAGATAGGGGGCCCCTTTAAAAAGCCAGGGATGGGAGTGAAGTACGGGTCCCTTAACAACCAAAACCCCCAAGCCCGGGGGCAGGGATGAAGTACCTGGGTCCCTTAACACAGCCAGGGGAAAGGGGGGAGTGAAGTGGGTCCCTTACACAAAACCCGGGCATGGGGGGGAAAGTAAAATGGGTCCCTTAACACAGAGGGGAGGGGGTTTTAGGAAGTACGGTCCCTTAAACAGCCCGGGGGTGGGGGGAGGAAGTACGGGTCCCTTAAAAAAGCCAGGGAAAGGTGAGTGAAAGTACGGGTCCCTTAACACAAACCGGGGTGGGGAGGAAGTACGGGTCCCCTTTAAAACAGCCAGGGCATGGGGAGTGAAGTATGGGTCCCCAAAACAGCCGGGGTGGTGATGAAGTCTGGGTCCCCCTTTAACACGCCGGGCAAAGTATGAAGTACTGGGTCCCCTTAAACACCCCCGGGATGGTGAGTGAAGAAAGGGTCCCTTTAAAACGCCAGGGATGGTGAGTGGTCGGGTTTCCCTAAACGCCAGGATGGTGAGGAATATGGTCCCCCTTTAAAACAGCCAGGGGGTGGTGATGAAGTACGGGTCCCCCTTTAACAAGCCAGGGGTAGGGGGAAGTTTGGGGGCCCTTTAACCGCCGGTGGTGAGTGAAGTACGGGCCCCCAAAAAAGCCAGGGGAGGTGGTGAAAGTACTGGGTCCCTTAAAAAAAGCCAAAGGGGAGGTGAGTGAATACTGGGTCCCTTAACACGCCCCGGGCTGGAGGGGAAGTTCGGGTCCCTTAACACACCCCGGGCATGGTGAGTGAAGTATGGGTCCCTTAACAAGCCCGGGGTGGTGAGGGAAATGGGCCCTTAACACGCCCGGGGGGGGAAATGAAGTACTGGCCCCTTTAAACAGCCAGGGGATGGTGAGTGAAGTACTGGGTCCCCCTTAAAACACAAAAACCAACAGCCAGGGCATGGTGAGTAAGACTGGGTCCCTTTAACACAGCCAGGGGATGGGGGGAGTGAAGTTTGGGTCCCCTTTTAAAACACCAGGGCTGGTGGTGAAATACTGGGCCCCTTAACACAGCCAGGGCAGGTGAGTGAAGTAGGGTCCCTTAAACAGCCAGGGGATGGTGAGTGAAAATCGGGGGCCTTAAACACCCCCGGGGATGGTGAGTGAAGTACGGGGCCCTTAAAACGCCAGGGCAAGGGAGGAATTTGGGTCCCTTAAACAGGAGGAAGGGGAGTGAATAGGGTCCCTTAAACCACAGCCAGGGGAAGGTGAGTGAAATTTTGGGTCCCTTTAACCGCCGGGATGGTGAGTGAAGTACTGGGGCCCTTTAAAAACCAGGGCATGGTGGTGAATTTTTGGGTCCCTTAAACAGCCCCGGGCATGGGGTTTTAATATGGGGCCCTTAACACACCAGGGGAAATTGGGAGGGAAAATACTGGGTCCCCCTTTAAAACACCAGGGCATGGTGGTGAAGTTGGGTCCCTTAACACGCCAGGGCATGGTGAGGAAGTAAGGGGCCCCTTAAAAAACACCAGGGGGTGGTGAGGAATACTGGGTCCCTTAACCAGCCCGGGATGGGGAGTGAAGTATGGGTCCCTTAACACAGCCAGGGCAGGGGGTGAAGTATGGGCCCTTAACCGCCAGGGATGGTGATGAATACGGGCCTAAAAACAGCCCGGGATGGGGATGAAGTACTGGGTCCCCCAACACAGCCAGGGTGGGAGGGGGTACTGGGGGGCCCCTTAAAACAGCCAGGATGGGGATGAAGTATGGGTCCCTTAACACAGCCCGGGCAGGTGATGAAGTATTGGGGCCTTAACACGCCCGGGCATGGGAGTGAAGTATGGGGGTTCCCCTTAAAAACAGCCAGGGGGTGGTGATAAGTATGGGTCCCTTAAACAGCCAGGGAGGGAGGGGAAGTACTGGGTCCCTTAAAAGCCAGGGGATGGTGAGTGAAATACTGGCCCCCTTAAAAAACCGCCAGGGGATGGTGGTGAAGTATGGGCCCCTTTAAAAGCCCGGGAGGTGAGTGGACGGGAACCCGGGGAGGGAGGGTATGGGTCCCCTTTAAAGGGGCCCGGGGTGGTAGGGTAAGTACCCCTTACAAAGGGCAAAAATACGGGCCCTTAAAACCCCAAATTTAAATTCCTTTTCCAGGGGATGGTAATACTGGTTTTACCCCAGGGCATGGGGGTTTTTAATTTCCCAACACACCAAAGGGCAAAAACCCCCCCCAAACCCCCCCCCCCCCAAAAACCCCCCCCCCCCCCGGGGGGGAAAAACGGCCCCCAAACCCCGCCCGGGCAGGGGAAATGAAGTATGGGTCCCTTAACACCCCAGGGGAGGGGAGTGAAGTACTGGGGGCCCTTTAAACAGCCAGGGATGGTGAGTAAGTATGGGTCCCTTTAAACACAGCCAGGGCATGGGGGAAGTACTGGATCCTTAACACAGCCAGGGGTTTTGGGGAGTGAAGTATGGGGGCCCTTAACACGCCAGGGAGGGGGAGTGAATACTGGGTCCTTAAAACAGCCAGGGGGGTGATGAAGTTTGGGGGCCCTTAACACAGCCAGGGGGGGGTGAGTGAAGAAATGGGTCCCTTAAAAACACCAGGGCATGGTGAGTGGAAGTACTGGGGTCCCTTAACACAGCCAGGGCAATGGTGATGAAGTACGGGGTCCCTTAACACAGCCAGGCATGGGAGTGAATACTGGGTCCCTTAACACAAGCCAGGGATGGTGAGTGAAGTACTGGGTCCCTTAACCCCAGCCAGGGATGGTGAGTGTAAGTTACTTGGGTCCCTTAACACAGCCAGGGCATGGGGAGTGAAGTACTGGGCCCTTAACACAGCCAGGGCATGGAATGAAGTACTGGGTCCCTTAACACAGCCAGGGATGGTGGAGTGAAGTACTGGGTCCCTTAACACAGCCAGGGATGGTGAGTGAAGTATGGGTCCCTTAACACAGCCCGGGCATGGTGAGTGAAGTATTGGGTCCCTTAAACCACAGCCAGGGCATGGTGAGTGAAGTACGGTCCCTAACACAAACCAGGGGTGGTGATGTGAAGTATGGTCCCTTAACACAGAGGGATGGGAGTGAAGTACTGGGGCCCTTAACACAGCCAGGGATGGTGAGTGAAGTACCTGGGTCCCTTAACACAGCCAGGGATGGTGATGTGAAGTACTGGGTCCCTTAACACAGCCAGGGCATGGTGAGTGAAATACTGGGCCCTTTTAAAACAGCCAGGCATGGTGAGTGAAATAAATGGTCCCCTTTAAAACAGCCAGGGGCATGGTGAGTGAAGTACGGGTCCCTTAACACAGCCAGGGCATTGAGTGGATGGGAAGACTGGGTCCCGCCTTAACACAGCCAGGGATGGTGAGTGAAGTATGGGTCCCTTAACACAGCCAGGGGATGGGGAAGTGAAGTACTGGGTCCCTTAACACAGCCAGGGATGGTGAGTGAAGTACAGGCCCTTAACACAGCCAGGGATGGTGAGTGAAGTATTGGGTCCCTTAACACAGCCAGGGCATGGTGAGTGAAGTACTGGGCCCCTTAACACAGCCAGGGCATGGTGAGTGAAGTACTGGGTCCCTTAACACAGCCAGGGCATGGTGAGTGAAGTAGGATCCCTTACACAGCCAGGGCATTGGTGAGTGAAGTACTGGGTCCCTTAACACAGCCAGGGCATGGTGAGTGAAGTACTGGGTCCCTTAACACAGCCAGGGCATGGTAAGTGAAGTACTGGATCCCTTAACACAGCCAGGGGATGGTGAGTGAAGTACTGGGTCCCTTAACACAGCCAGGGCATGGCGAGTGAAGTACTGGGTCCCTTAACACAGCCAGGGGATGGTGAGTGAAGTACTGGGTCCCTTAACACAGCCAGGGGATGGTGAGTGAAGTACTGGGTCCCTTAACACATCCAGGGCATGGTGAGTGAAGTACTGGGCCCCTTAACACAGCCAGGGCATGGTGAGTGAAGTACTGGGTCCCTTAACACAGCCAGGGCATGGTGAGTGAAGTACGAGGTCCCTTAACACACCCAGGGCATGGTGAGTGAAGTACTGGGTCCCTTAACACAGCCAGGGCATGGTGAGTGAAGTACTGGGTCCCTTAACACAGCCAGGGCATGGTGAGTGAAGTACTGGGTCCCTTAACACAGCCAGGGCATGGTGAGTGAAGTACCAGGTCCCTTAACACAGCCAGGGCATGGTGAGTGAAGTACTGGGTCCCTTAACACAGCCAGGGGCATGGTGAGTGAAGTACTGGGTCCCTTAACACAGCCAGGGCATGGTGAGTGAAGTACTGGGTCCCTTAACACAGCCAGGGCATGGTGAGTGAAGTACTGGGTCCCTTAACACAGCCAGGGCATGGTGAGTGAAGTACTTGGGTCCCTTAAAAACAGGGCCCGGGATGGGAGTGAAGTACTGGGTCCCCCTTTAAAACAGCCAGGGCATGGTGAGTGAAGTACTGGGTCCCTTAACACAGCCGGGCATGGTGAGTGAAGTACGAGGATCCCCTTAACACAGCCAGGGATGGTGAGGAAGTACTGGGTCCCTTAAACAACCCGCCAGGGCATGGTGAGTGAAGTACTGGGGTCCCTTAACACAGCCAGGGGATGGTGAGTGAAGTACTGGGTCCCTTAACACAGCCAGGGCATGGTGAGTGAAGTACTGGGTCCCTTAACACAGCCAGGGATGGTGAGTGAAGACTGGCCCCTTTTAAACACGGCCTGGCAAGTAGGGGAAGTACGGGGTCCCTTAACACAGCCAGGGCAAGTTAATGAATACTGGCCCCCTTTTAAACAGGCAGGGATGGTGGGAAGTACGGGGGCCCTTTTTACATACAGCCAGGGGGAGGGTGAGTGAAGCGGCCCCCTTAACACAGCAAGGGGAGGTGATGAAGTAGGGGTCCCTTTAAAACACAGCCGGCATGGTAGTGAATACTGGGCCCCCTTAAACACACCCAGGGAAAGGAAGTCGGGCTTTCTTAACACACAATTTGGGGTAATGGGGTCATGTTCCAAAACAACAAAAAGAAAAGTAATCGGGGTTTCTTAAAAAACCACAGTCAGGGTAATGTAAACCAGGGTTCCCCTTTAACACCCACAAGGTAAGGTCCCAATAAGTGTTTTTTTATTAAGAAACCCTTTCAAGGGTGAAGGTCTCTTGATACAGGAAATGGAGCTACCCTTCTTTTCCACGGTCAAGAAAGTTTTGAACCCCATGACCATTATATGCCCTGGTACCTCCGATCAATATAATAATATTCTGTGTTAAGAAACATAAATCCAGGTTTTTTACAAGCAAATACTTCAAAAAAAAATTTTGTGAAATTTAGTTGAAAAACCCAATTTTACCTGACTATATTTTGACCTAAAATTTTTGATTTGGGTTATCAGTATTGAGGAAGGGCAGGAAATCGGGATCGTTTCATTATGAGAAAGATGGTCCAATTTTTTCATAAGAGTCCTGGGTTAATAACCCCCCTTTTGGGGGAAATAAAATACAGATTAACCCTTCCCTCACCAGGACCTGACAGTCTTTTCCATGAGTGAGGGGGTACCACCTCTGATTTGTCGATCCTGGGGGGACTACCACCTCGACTTGTCAGGTCCAGAGTGGGGTATTTCCCACCTCTGACTTTGCCAGGTTCATGGTGGGTACTACCACCTCTGACTTTGTCAGGTCCATGGGGAGGTCTACCACCCTGATTTTTGTCGGGCCCAGAGTGAGGTATACCACCTCGACTTTGTCAGATCCATGATTGGAGGCTACCACCCTGACTTTGTCGGGTTCTGAGGAGGTACTACCCCCTTTGACTTGCCGGGTTATGAGGAGGTACTACCCCCCTCTGACTTTGTAAGATCCATGAGTGAGGACTACCCCCTCGACCTTTGCCGGTTCATGTTTTGAGGTACACCACCTTTGATTTTGCCAGGTTCAGGTGGGGTACACCACCTCTGACTTTGCCAGGTTCAGGGGTGAGGTACTACCCCCTCTGACTTTGCCAGGTTCATATTTAGGTAATACCACCTCTGATTTAGGTCATATGGGAATGCATCTGAATTTGTCCATTTGATTCTCAACATCCCCCTTGTAAAATGGTGCACATTCTTTAAAAAACACCCTCTGTTTTTAATGATTTAAAAATTGTTCCTTTGAAAATACCCTGAAGATACGAAATTACTGCTTTAAAATACCTTTTAGGAGTTATTGGTTTTGAAGACTGATTAAACACTGGGGCGTTTTTTATTAGAAAGTTTGGGTCGGGGGACCTTGCATTCTAACACAGGGGAAAAAAATAATAGTGTATATATGGGCAGAGTGTGCTGGGAAATACATAGGCCTGAAAAATACAAGTGAGTTAGGGGGTTGGGGTCGGGTAGATAAGACGTCACGTCGTATCACTTACCAAGGGTTTTAACCATACTGAGTTATTGAAATTTTACTGGTAATAAAGTCCAAAATTTATTTATAAACACCACCCCCCATTACACTTTTTTCATCATGAGGGGGTCGTGTGTGTGACGGTCCTTCCATCATACTAGACTCCCCATGATGGAGGTTGTTGTGTGTGACGGTCCCCCATCACACAGTCTCCCCATATGGAGGTTGTGTGTGGTGACTGGTCCTTCCATCACACTAAAAACTTCCAGATGTAGGGGGGTTTGTGTGTTGACGGGCCCTCCATCATACTATACTCCCATGATGTGGGGTTGTGTGTGTGTACTGGTCCCCCCCTCATACTTACTTTTCCATGAGTGGGTTGTTTTGTGTGATTGGTCCCTCCATCACCAGTACTCTCCATGATGAGGTTTTGTTGTGTGTGATTTCCCCCTCCATCACACTATACCTCCATGAGTAGGGGGGGTGTGTGTGACTGGTCCCCCCATCTTACTATATTTTTTCCATGATGGGGGTTTTGTGTGTGTGGACTGGTCCTTCCCACACTATACTCTCCATGGGGAGGTTGTGTGTGTGTGACTGGTCCCTCCATCATACTTACTCTCCAGATGGAAGGTTGTGTGTGTGTGAGGGGTCCCTTCCATCACAATACTCCCATGATGGGGGTTTGTGTGTGTGTGACGGGGTCCCTCCATCAACAGTACTCTCCATGATGTAGGTTGGTTGTGGTGATGGTCCCCCATCATACAGACTCCCATGAGGGATTTTGGTGGTTTGACGGTCCCCTCATCACATAGTATCTCCATGTGGGGTTGTGTGGTGTGACGGGCCCCTCCATCATACTAGATCTCCAAAAGGGGGTTGTGTGTGGTGACGGGTCCTTCCACACACTAGTATTTTCCCATGAGGAGGTTTGTGTGTGTGTGACTGTCCCTCCATCACACTTACTCCCATGATGTGGGGTTTTGGTGTGACTGCCCCCTCCATCATCTAGTACTCTCCATGAGGGGGGTTGTGTGTGTGTGACGGCCCCTCCACACAAAGTACTCTCCAAATGTGGGTTGTGTGTGGTACGGTCCCCCCCATACAGTTCTCCATGATGGAGGTTTGTGTGTGTTGCGGGCCCTTTCCACACACTATACCCCTATGGGGGTTGTGGGGGTGTGACGGGTCCCTCCACATACTATATCTCCATGAGGAGGTTGTGTGTGTGTGACGGGTCCCCCATCACCTATACTCTCCATGATGGGGGTTATGTGTTGTGACTGGTCCCTCCATCATACTTTACTCTCCAGATGGAGGTTGTGTGTTGTGACGGGGCCCTCCACATACTAGTACTCTCCATGGGGAGGTTGTGGTGTGTGACGGGTCCCCCACATATGTCCCTTCCAGGGGGGTTTGGTGTGTGTGACGGGTCCTTCCATACACTATACTTCCATGATGGGGGGTTGGTGTGTGTACGGGGTCCCTCCATCATACTATCCCTCCATGATGGGGGTTGTGTGTGTGTGACTGGCCTTTCCCATCATACAGACTCTCCATGATGGGGGTTTGTGTGTGTGACTGGTCCCTCCATCAACTATACCTCCAAGTAGGTTTGGGTGTGTGACTGGTCCCCACATACTAGAACTCCCATGATGGAGGTTGTGTGTGTGTACTGGTCCTTCCATCATACTTACCCCTGATGTGGGTTGGTGTTGTGTGACTGGTCCCCCCCAAAATACTATACTCCCCATGATGGAGGTTGTGTGTGTTTGACGGTCCTTCCATCACACTATATTTCTCCGTGATGGGGGTTGTGTGTTGTGGCTGTCCCCCCATCTACTATCTCTCCAGAATGAGGTTGTTTTTGGTCGTTACTCTGGCTCGCTCCATCACACTTTGACACCCCTCACGGGGGCCCGGTGACCCGGGGTTTTTCCTCCTCAAATTCACCCCCGCCCATGGCTTGCGGGGGATTCTATTTTTACTTTTAAATAATTTTTTAGCAATTTTTGAGGAAAAACCTCGCTTGTGTCTGGGGGAAGGTTACGGGCACCAACTGCGTCCAGCTTGGTGAAGAAACTGATTTTGGCAGAGTTCACTTGGGTCTTGTTTGATGAACCGGGACACAGAAACTTTAAAAAATTTGGTTTAAAAACGGAAATTTTTCATTATTTTTTGGCTTTACGCCTTTGTATCCAGCAGAACCCTAGTATTTAACCTAACGTTTGATTTACCTGTACACTAATACCAATATTTTAACCCGTGTAATTTAAAACCGGGGAAAAAGGTTTTCGGGGATAAAACCCCCCCGCGGCCGATCTGTGACCGGGCCCTGGTGGATGGGGGCCCTGATCAACCGGGCCCTTTTACTGAGCAGCCGCGGGGCCGACGTACGAACCACAGCCCGGCTGATCAGGTCTGACTTTAAGTGCCTCTCAACCCCTTCTCAAAAGACAGTGGGGGTCATTGGTAACCCCCCTTTTATGTAGCGGGAGCATTTTGAACAGTCTTGGGCCCCTGACGCTTACTGTTTGTTCTTAGCTACTCGTGGCGCCCCTGCTTTTTCTTTTGGGGGGATTTTCACCCCTGCCCGTCTTTTTATTTTCGTAGGGAGTGATTGTCGTGTTCTATTTGGATTAGCCCCCTCTAGAATTTCCAAGTGTATATATCATGTATCTTTCCCCCTGCGTTCCAGGGAATCCAATAAAGGGGACTTCAATTTCCCCCAGTATTTG
Organism: Cherax quadricarinatus; assembly: GCF_026875155.1. Taxonomy (NCBI): domain Eukaryota; kingdom Metazoa; phylum Arthropoda; class Malacostraca; order Decapoda; family Parastacidae; genus Cherax; species Cherax quadricarinatus. The sequence continues at coordinate 82,445,983 of NC_069400.1, read as the reverse complement.
GGTGCTTATGATTTATGGTGCGTGAAATTTTGTCTGTACACTCCAGATCTTAATTTTCCCTGTTTTTAAGGAGGGTTAGTGTACAAAATTTTTCCAACCCAGAGAGAACCGTCGGGGTTGCCATCCCTAGTTTTGAAGATTCCATTATCCATCCCTATCATTTTTTCAACGGGGAAAAAAATTTTTTAAATCTTTGAAATGAGATCATCTGACATGATTTTTCCCGGGTTTTTCATTTTAGTTTTTCGCTCTATGTTGGTTAAAATTATTTTTCCCGATACGGTTTTAAATTCCCTCGATTTTTTCCAAATCGAAAAAATTGAATTTTGGGTCTTCACTGAACTTCGTGTTTTCCTGGGCCCATTTGTTTTGTTGATGCCCTTGGAATCTTTCATGTCTTCTATGGGACCCCGTATGAAAATTTCCGGGTGTCACCGGAAAGGAAACACGTGCTATGGTTACATCTCTGTCTGGTCAGATATGGGGATGAAGGAACGGAGGGGGCAAAAAACAGGGCCTTGGGGAACCGAGTTTTTCATTTTTCCCCTCAGACATACCGTTTACTATTATCTTTTGTTTTATTTATTAGTAAGTTATAGATCCACTACCAATTTTTCCTGTTATTCCCTTTATCCCCATTTCGTTTTACACCTGGTCGCACTTGTCAAGGTTTTTTCACAAAGTCTTGTGTACTACTCTGCATTTTGTTTTTCCTCCGTATATCTAAGACCTTGCCATTGGTCCAAGTTGGGACAGGAAAAAGCAAATAAGAGTATTTGGCGGACGCGCTAGAGGTTTAAAGGGACTGGAATTTGTTTTAATAAACCCTTTATGAGTATGTCGTTTGGATGAAAAGTTTTGATTACATTACACAACCCGACTTAAAACAAAAACTTAGGGCATTATATGCGACTTAAACCCCTTAAAGTCACATAAAACGATGGGGGAAAAAGGGCTAAAAAATTGAGGGTGCTGGAAGGGGAGGGGACAGAACGGGGTAGGACTATAGCAATAGTGGTAGAGCCATGGGTGGTAAAAATTTAGTGGTAGTGCAGCAGGGTAGAATAAAAAAAAAAAACGAGCAGTAAAGAATATAGGGGGAAAAATTTTGGGGGAACAAAAAATAATGGCAGAGGAAGGGGGGTTCCAGTAGGAATAAAAGTTTAGAAAAATCCACGTAAAGTTAGCAAGAAGGGGGGATAAAAAAAGCCTATACAACCCCCAAGGTTGGGGAAAAAAATTTACCTTGTACTGAAAAAAGATTTTTGAGTCCAAACTGAATAAGATAAAAAATATATCAGGGGGATGGAAAATGAAAAAAACCCTTCATTGATTTACTCTGAGAAAACTGAAATCATTATTAAGAGGGGGCTCCCATCAAACTTAGCTCTTATAGGTTGGATGGGCCGGGAAAATGTTCGATGAAAATCTTACGATGCGGAGGGAACAGGAGAAAAAATTCAAGAAAATGAGTGAAATTTTGGTAGCCAAGGGTTTTAAAAATAAGGCAAAACCTCAGGATTTTTAAATAAAAAAGGACGTAGAGGGGTCCCGGTTTTTTGATTTTTGGAAGTTCAATAAGGTAGAGAGGGAAGATAACACGGAAACGTTGAACAAGATCAAGGTCAAGGACAAAAAAAGAGAGTCCGAAGTTTATGGTTTAAAAAATCTCGTGGGACGATCAAAAGGTTGATAACGAGAGGATGTAGATGGTGGGGGCAGGGGGCAGGCTTCCTTTTACAGATAATATTTGCTTTAAGGACAACCACCCAAAACGTAAGAAAGGGGCGTACAATATTTATAAATTTAAGAGAAGTAAGGACAAGTTGATAGCAACGAGGAAGGTGGTTTTTCTTAGACAACAGGTTCTGTTTCTTTTTCTCTTTCTTCTTGGGTGGCCAAAACTTCACTTTTTCTTTTTTTTTTTTTCCCCGTTTCACCTCCATCACTCAAGATTCGGCGAAACATTTCGGCCACGTCGATTGTACGATCTAAGTCTTGACTTGAGTCCCCCTTCACTAATGTCCCTCTTTATGTGATCTAAGTTTTTCAGAGTGATGTCTTTTTTGTCTTATTTACGTTAGGACTAATTCCTTTTCCCTTTTTAAGGTAAAAATTTTTTCCAAATCAAAACTGTTTCTGTTTTCTCTCCTCTGTCCCCCGTTCTTTCAAACTTTGTAGGAGTTTTCGAAATATTCCCTTCCTACTGTTAGGGGATGTCTTCTTGCTTTGCTCTACAAAAATGTCTTTGTCTTCGGTCACATACTCAGTCTCTTCCAACATTTTTCGATGCCCTAACACTCTTTCCCTTCCTTGAGCTGAAAACTAATAGAATTTAATTTTTTCCCTTCCTTTCCTCAGTATTTTGCCCTCGTCGGCCGGCAAATTTTCTTTTTGCTTTCGCAGCCTATGCGCAGTGGAAAGTACATTCACTACTTTTCTTACCATGCCCCTTTTAAGAAGTGTTTTTTTTTCTTTTTGTGTGCCCCCGGGATCTGGACCTTCATTTTTTTTACCAAAAAATTTTCCCCTCTTCGTTTTTCCCCCTTCCCGCTCCTCTTGTCCCCTCCAGTATTTGGAGAAACTGGGGCTCTCTTTCGACAAATTAAAAAACCCAAAAGTGTTAGTTTTCCCAACACTAACACTGCTTTTTTCTGTCATGTTAGAGTTTATATCATCCTAATAACGGGCTTTTGCCCAAAAAATGTCAACCCCTTTTTCTAGCCTTTTACAAACCCCTTGTTGAAACTTCCCTTAACACCATTTTTCGTAGCTGCCTTACTTTATCGTTACATGTCAAAAGCTCCAAATTCAGAAAACTCGGGCTTTTTTTCTTCTCCCTTTTCCCTTTCACATTTCCTGTTTTTTGTTGGCTTTTTTTGTCAGGCCTTGGGGGGGTTTTTTTTCCCAGGGTTTTTGTCCCACAAGGATTCATCCTACACTGTAAGCCAGTAGGTCTCCCAGTGTTTTCCTCTATTATTTTGTTTTTATGCACCACTTCTAATATTACTACTGCTATATTTTTAAATAATACTACGTCTTATTTTTTTTCCCCCTTTTCCCCTACGTTTCTTCTACCCTACCTTATTTCTACTTCTACCCCTGCTGCACTAACCTTTTCTAACCCGGGTGCATTATACCACTACGCCCAAATACTACTACTTGTAAACTAATTTTTTCATCATTTTCACACTATTACTTAGTAATATGTAACCACCACAGTACATTCTTTTTTCTATCACCCCACCCCCACAATCCACCACCCCCCATTACTGCTCATACTTCCTTACTGTTTTCCCCCAATACTACTACTAAACCATCACTCACCACCGTTTCACTATTTCTCTCCCTTTTGCTACCCAAATACTACTAGTACACCCCAACCACCCACATTTAACACACCCCCGCCCCCTTGGTTTATTTTGGCCTCCTCCCTCCATTTTCAGTGTGACTTTTTTCATTCCAAGTCTAACTGCAAAGTTGTCAAGTTTCACCCTTTTTAAATGCTGGTTTTTTTGTTATTGTTCCCGCACAATTATTTTGAGTCTTATCTTTCTTTATTCGTTCTCCTAAACTTCGGGTAAAGCCTTTAAGGAACCCTTTAACGAAGGACAACATATTTCGGTAGGGCGTGTGACTGTACTCGGGGGGGACACGGCTCGCTACCCTAGTGATTTCTCCCGTGGTGAACTATCACTCTTTCTACTATTGATTTTGCCTAAAGTAAACTTACAAAACCTCCACCAGTGTGGGAATCAACCGGAAAGTGAGGTTATGCTGGCCGAGGGGGCCCCAAAGCAAAAGCCTGGTTGGGGGAGGAAAAAGCTAGATAAACCTACCAGGCCAGGTTCCGGGGGGGTAGGAAAACTCTCGGAAAACCAAAAAGGGGATAAGGGAAAAGGCAGTCTTAGCGACTTTTTGGCGTGTCAGGGAAACAAAAAAATCACACCAAGGTGCAAGACGAAGAATTTCTGGATTTTCCTTGAGCAACGCGGAATTTATGAGTGTTTGTGGGTTTCTTGGGCAGCAACACGGCTTGTCCAGCACGCCTTGCCCAGCTCTTCTCCTCTCTTTTTCTTCTTCTCTCCTCCTTCTCTCTCTCTCTCTTTTTGTTAATACAGATCTTTCTCACAATTTCCCCACCTTCCGGGGATTTTTATTCTACACGACAAAAAAAAAACAGCCATAATCTGCAATTATTTTTTTTGACTTTAAAAGCAACGCAGGGTATTGATGTGGGTAACCATGCATGCTTTAAATATGTTGGCTATTCTGAAAAGTCTCCGGAATGTAAGCTTGTCTTGAAAACATTTCTATAAACAGGGAACACAAAATGAACAGTCTTTTTAAGTATATTACTGTGTGATAACAACCTCTGCAACAACACCGTAAAAAGTAAGCTGCATTATAACAACAACTTTTACCGTTCTATGTAATTTCTTCACACACGTTCTTGACAATCCCAAATCTCTTTAGTTAAAGAATAAAAACTTTTATGGAATTTTTTTAAAAAAAAATTTTTATTTAAAATTTTTCTTGCCATTTATATCGCTGCTTCGACCAGACCGTGCAACATGCACTCCGAGCCTTGGTATCCTCCCTACTTTCTCGAGTTTTTTGACCCATGTTCACCCTGGCCATGGTCAGAGGGAAAGGAATTAATACGTCGATGTTGAGTTAACGAAGGGGCTGTCACCCGATGTTTGAATATTTTGCTGGCAATAAAAATTCGAGAAACAAAGATTGCTGACGTTGTCCCTTGGTGCGCAGGAATAAGGAAAAGCTATTTTAGAAATTATCCCTGAAATATATGGGGGGTCGCCATGTATCTAAATGGATAGCATGACAAAAAAGACAGGTTAAAAAATAGAGGGTTTCTAAAAGCTATACCCAACAATACACGAATACCTTTTGAACTGATTACACAAATTCGCCCGGTGTTTTCCCCCTTTGGATCATATTGTAGTGCAACAAAACGGGGTTAACTGGCGTGTGCAGGTTTTCCCCAAAGGGGTATCCCCCAGAGTTGAAATACACTGTTATTCTAAGTCTGGGGCCCCGATTAGAATGACAGTATGTACCTACAGGGGCTATCCCCCTACGATCGTATGACTGGGAGGGGCCTCCGCCGGTGTGCATGCCCCAGGCAGTCGGATCATTGGAAGAAGTTAAGCTTCAAAACCATGAGACATGGATCAAACCCAAAGGGGGCATCAAAAGGGGGCATTACAGTTGTGGGGCCCCCTAAAAAAAAGGGGGGGGGGGCGATGCAGATATTATCGAAGGCGAGTGTTGGAGAATGTTTTTTTTAACAAGGGGTAACTAAAAAGGTCATGAATGGTATACATTACCGACAAGATGAAATTTGACCAACAACATCTGGGTATCTTTTCGTAGAGTTTTTGCCATTCAGTGGGTTTTATGGGTAACCTACTTCCACTGAGAAACCCGCCACCGTGACAATCCTCTCTACCCGTCCCCTTTTCACCCTGACGCCAGAAAATAAGTGCCAACCTCTTCCCGTGTTCCAAATTTTTTCCACTACGGGCTCTTCACACCAACTCCCAAAGGGTGGGGACGATTACCTCACTTTTTATATTTCTGCTGTCTTTAAATTATTCCTAAATTGTATTTATAAAGCCAAAAATGGCGAAACGCTACAATTTAAAAACACCAAAAGTTATATGTTCAATTCGTAAAATGGGAAAAATTTTCCCCCACCGGGGAAAAAGAGGCTTTTGTGATTGGGGAAGGCCCGGGGGTTTGGGCATAATATGGATGAGGACCAAAAAAGACTTCCGATTACGTCTCTGCTTAAAGGAGGGGCGTGGTCAAAAGGAAGAGAACCATCCAGGGTGGCTTGATGGTGAGAGAGAGGGGTGAGGCTCGTGTTTTAGAAACAAGCAGCCGCGGATTTGGGTATTTTAAAGCCCTGCAAACTAATCTGAAAAAAATTCTTGGGGAAAGGTTTTAAATGGTCAGGGGTACGAAGTCAAGATAACCCTCGTTAAGGGGGGCAAAGTTATAAAGGGGGGGCCCCGTAAGTGCTTTCGATGAAGGGATTGTGGTTAAAAAATGTAAGTATTTGAGAAGGAAAAATTTACATTTGCTAGACCTTAGGTTACTTGCCATAAACACTAAAGGACTTGTACTTTTGGGGTGCAAGCTTTTTGGTTTTGGGATATGATTCCAGATATATGGGGGGGGGATTCTGGTGGGGGACATGTCGTTTGATTACCATCGTGTGAAAACACGGTGGTATGCATCATTCGTGGGGGGGCGTCGGGCAGGATAGACCTGTGTCACTTATGAGTGTAAAAGGTGGTTTTAAGATGAAAAAAAAAAAAAAGATTTTACAGAGTTAGGAAAAAATTCGTGGTACTTTAGGATGATTTAGAAAGAGGAGTGGGGACATTTTTTCCTGGTAGGGGAATTTTGGTGAGTTCGTTTTGAAAGACTTTTTGTTTGACTTGTAGTGTCAACTATGTACAAAGAAAGGGTTTTGCAAAAGGTTAGGGGAGGATTTTGTAAAAATGCCCTTAGCTACATTCAAACCGTCCTGCGGGGGGCAATGTATCGAGGGTGGTGAATTTATGGAGGTGGCCATAGAAGTCATTTGGTGATGAATCTGAGGGCTCGGCAATGAGGGGGAAGGGTGAGGTTGCGAATTGGTGAAAAAATTAACAAAATTTAGAGGGGGTGCGAGAGAGGACTGGGGGTTTGATGGAGGAGGACTATTTAAGCCTGCGATACGAAACTTTTATGGAGGGTAAGGTCAGAGGTTCACTCATAGGGAAGGATTATTAAATTATTTTAGGGACAGTTACGCAGTTTTCCTGGAGGAGGGTGCCAGGAAAGTACAAGTTAATGCCAAAATTAAATTTGATCGGAATTTTCATAAGATGGTTTTTAAACAGCGAATTCTTTGGTGGGGGGGGGTTTTTGGGGACAAAACTTTTGCGTGTGTTCTAAAATCTTGGGAAAGTAGAGGCTGGTGATAAGTTTTTACTCTTGAGGGGCAGGGGACTTTGAAGATTCGGGACGTTTTGGGTTAGGGGAAACCCAAGCTGGAGGTGCAAGACAAGTGGAGGTATGGGGAAAGGGGGGAAAAGGAGGGGGTGTGTCTTTAGATTTGTAGGTGAATTTTTTGTAATTTGAAATGAGTGGGGAAAATTAGGAGGTTCTTTGAGCGGAAAAGGTTTTTCATGCATTTTGGCAATGACAACGGGAAGGGTGATGGACCCGCGAGGTTTTCTGCCCAATCTGAGTACCCTCCATGAATAACTCACATAGGTTTAGCGCTAATATAATTAAACAACAACTCCTGCACCCAAACAAATAAGTGTTTGAACTACAAAACCCTGCCTCAGACCTTTTAAAAATGGAACGCACTCCGAAATCACTCTCCTCATTCTTTGTCCCTCGGACGAGGGCCGTCCGCCCGTCAACCCACTTGGGACAGCCCACTTTCCTTTATGATGTTCATGAGGCTGGGAAGGGGGAAGGAACGGTGGGAGTTAATTCTTTGGAAACAATTTCCCCTGTTTTAGGCTTACGGGGGGTTGGATTCTTTAAAATACCTTTCGACTAATCAGGTCCCTTACAGGGTTACACATTATCCTAAATAACACACTAAGACAAAAAGAATCAGAGTGGGTACTCAAAATGTAAAAGATTTTTCAACAAATGTGAGGTCATGAAAGAAATGGCACAAGAAAACCATATGCATAACATTAAAAAGACAAAAATTCTTTGGAATAATACAAATGTGAATTCCCAAAGGGCACTACATAAGAAAAAAAAAATGTCAAAAACCATTGAAGTTTTGAAAACAGAACCCTGGAAACAGGGGTTTTCAAAAAATTATATAGAGGTACTGTAATGTCCGAGTGGCGAAAGAAAAGTGAGGCACCAAAACAGTAAAGGTCAAGAAAAGAGTATAACAAAAAACGGGAAATGATTCACATTTTAAGACAGGGCGAGGTGAAAAAAAGAAAAAAAGCAAATCATAATACCGGGAGTTTTTCAACCACGAGTTTGACTGAGAAAACTGGTACCCCCCTTTTCCCCCCCATGGAGAGTGAAATTTATGGAGGCAGTAAAGAAAAAAAAATCCGAGGCAAATGTAAAAAAAAGAGAAAAAATGGGGGGAGTAAGTCATAAGACGCCCTGGTTTTTAACAAAACAATTTTTTCTTAACCCAAAATTTTATTTATAGGGACCCACTAAGCCCAGTGCCGTGTGGGATTACGTTTCGAGCAGCAAAAAATTTGTAATACTAAAGGAGCCACTATTTTTGGAATGAAAAAACTTTAGAAAAAGTACAGGGGAAATGAAAGGGGGAAAAAGGGAAAAATAAAAGGTAATAAAGCCAATTGCCAAGGCAAAGGAAAATTTGTATCAAGTATGAACAAAGAAACAAGGCAAACAGGGAGAACCCTGTTTCAGTCTGGAGTGCAGACGGACCAAGGGGGGAGCAAGAAAGGCCCCCGATCAAATAAATTTCAGAAAACCGGGAATCAACAGTAGAGACAGGGAAAAGAATAATCAAAAATAAAAAAGGGAAAAAAAGACAATTGAAAATGATGTAACATCAAAGGCCAAAACATAGCCGGGGTTTTTCCCCCACATAAAAAAAAACTATGAAGGACTCGGGGACAATACTGAAGAAAAGAGGGGGACACTGGTGAAAAAATGACAGAGAATTGCGAAGGTTTATCAAAGGTTCAAAGGGTCTTTACAGAAGAGAGGCAAGTTACCAGGAGGGAAAATTTGTTAAACCGCAACAGGCCTGGAAAGATCAGCACAACAAAAAAAAAAGTGATTTAAAATGCTAAGTGGCTTGATGTAACAAAAAATGGGGGCCAACACATACGCCTGGTGTTGAGAGAAGGGCAGACCCAAGAGCAAAAGCGATAACCAACCAGTCTTCAATCAGGACAAGTGGCAGAAAATTGGAAAAGGGGAAATTTGGGCCCCTATATAAAAGGGGACAAACAAAAGCAATAAATTACAGGCCCGTACCTAAAATGCATAGTGTCAAAAGTTTTAGAGAACGCAAAGGGAAAAAGGGATATTACGAAATTTGGATTATTATAATTATTTTTTTAAAAAAAAAAGAAGCCTAAGCCCACAGGGCTATACAGCACGCAATTGGAGAGAAGAGACACGGAAAACGGGCATGGATTTAGGGATGGAAAATCTGTCCCAAATTTTTTGGATTCATGACAAGATCCCAGGAGGAGAGAGGAGAGAGAGAAGGGGGTAGGCGATTGTGATTTCTTGGACTGCAGGAAAGGATTTGATAAAGACCACCCCATAGATTTTTCCAGAAACTGGGGAACGGGGGGGGTTAAAAAAAAATGCCCCAGTGGGTCAGGAACTCATAAAGATAGAAAGAGGATAACATAAAGGGAAACAGGAACAGGGATTTAAAGTCGAATTCTGCAAGGCAAATCGGGTCCTACTCTTCCAATATTATAACTACCTTCCGAGACAGAGTCCCGAAGTCCCCGCAATATGTAAAAAAATAAGAATGAGAAAATGAAGGGCATTTTATAAATTTCCAGGAAAACCCCCAAAGAATACAGATGTAGGGAGTCAAGTGGCTTCTCGAGTTCAACCCCATCCAATGAAGGTCGTGTAATTGGAGAAGGTGAGGACAAACCCGGGCCAGAATACATGGGCTCGCGGGAAAAGTTTTCAAAACATAACACCAAGTGTATTGCCAGAAATACACCCCCATATACCATCACAAATTAAGTTACAGACCTCAAATAGCATTCAGGAACTTGAAAAAAACTTTCAGAGCCTTAATGTGCACATATGAGACCGTCTTGAGTGTGTGGCCGCGCAGAAGCCAACCTATAAAACCGGAAGAAGCTGGAAATTGTCCGAAGATTGTATGAAGCTAGTAAAGGGAAAAGAATGCACTTGAGGAGAACTTTACGGAAAAAAACTACGACCAGGGCTGAGAGAAAGACAAGCGGGGAAATGATTACAACATACAAAACCTAAGAGGGGTAGATAAGACGAATTTACAACGTTTTAATAAGGGATGTGAGGAGACGAAGACACCCCCTGCTTTTGCATTATAACACATCATGAAAACAAACCTCTAAAAATATAAAAATAAAATTATAAGAAAAAAAATTTAAATTATGGCAAAGCTGTAGACATTGTCCCCCCAAGGAAGGTTCCTTGATGTTGGGAGGG
>NC_069400.1:82413649-82435268 GCF_026875155.1 Cherax quadricarinatus | reverse complement strand
TTCTTTTTTCTTTGAATTTTATAAGTTTCACTCTGTGTAGAGCTGTATCATATCATGTATCACTCTATGTAGAGCTGCATCATATCATGTTTCACACTATGGTAGCTGTGTCATGTCATGTTTCATTCTGTAGAACTTTGTCATGTCATGGTTCCCTTTTTGTTGAGCTGTATCACGTCATACTTCACTCTGTAGAACTTTATTATGTCACGTTTCATTCTGTAAATATAAATCATATGATGTTTCAAGTCATGTTTCACTACGTAGAGCTCTATAAAGCTTTACACATCGTCCTTATTAAGGCTGGTTCCATAATTCTCGTCTGTATTCACACTGACTACACTGGCAGGGTAAACGAACTGGTTTACAGTCAGTATCTCAGGTCAGTATATTGCAGTGGAGACTTACATGATACAGAGACTCCACTCCTGGTCCTCTAGCGTTTTGGGGATCAACTGCAACACAGGGACTGCCTTGCTCGACACAACACACCTGGGCAACACAAAATTTATGTAAATAGTCAACCAATGTTAAATCACGTTATTGGAGATGATTTACTCTAATAAAATAATAAGGATTATAATCTCTGATAAAGAAAGACAAACGAAAATAAATTTTTCAGTAGTATTGATGCTGAGTATCGTGAACTTTAGGACCATATCTCCCCTTACCTTCAGCAGTCCATGCTGCGACACGATACTTGCTTCTTTAGTCATTGGTGTGACCTGTTGTCCTGGTTCATGGGGTATATAAATTATTAATACTTTCAAATATCTAAATCACTTTAACCTGTTACTCGGTCCCGCATTACAAAAAAAACTTATGTAACATATGGGAATCTTTATTGAAGAAACGTTTCCCCACACAGTGGCGAAACGTTCCTGCTTTGTATAAGATTGATGAAGCCACTGTGTGGCGAAATGTTTCTTCAGTAAAGATTCCAATATGTTGCATAAGTGTCTCAATTCATTATCTTGTCGGTGTTCAAAACCATTCATCACATTACAATAACAAGGGAATTTTACGAACATGAAACAGAATGAGAGTAAACAACTGTCAGTCTATTACCTAATTGTAACATGACAGTCTAGTAACATGAGAGGATAACTTGACACCTGTCAACCATTACCATGAGAGAATAATCCGACATCTGTCAAGCCATTAATACTACTGTTAATGTTTTGGTTAAAGTCAGGAAACTCTTCAACCCATATATGTTAACTTTTCATTGTTGTGAACAGAATGGGAAGGGTGACTATCACCAACAAGATGGGTATAGGATAACAACAGCTTTGTTATCCTATACCATCTTGTTGGTGATTGTTACCCTTCCAGAGGGGTTACAGAGTGGCTATCACCCACCAGAGGGGTTACAGAGTGGCTATCACCCACCAGAGGGGTTACAGAGTGGCTATCACCCACCAGAGGGGTTATGGGTGTCTACTACACCAAAGTGTTATGAGGTGTCTACTACCCATCAGAGGGGTATGGCCTAGCTATCACTCACCATTCCCCACCAAACAGTGGGGAATGGAGGTGGCTGTCAGCCATCGGTGAGGTATAGAGATGGCTATCACCCATCTGTGGGGTATGGAGGTGGGCTATCACCCATCTCCGGGGTATGGAGGTGGCTATCACCCATCTGTGAGGTATGGAGGTGGCTATCACCCAACTGTGAGGTATGGAGGTGGCTATCACCCAACTGTGGGGTATGGAGGTGGCTATCACCCAAATGTGGGGTATGGAGGTGGCTATCACCCATCTTTGTGGTATGGAGGTGGCTATCACCCAAATGTGGGGTATGGAGGTGGCTATCACCCAACTATGGGGTATGGAGGTGGCTATCACCCATCTTTGGGGTATGGAGGTGGCTATCACCCAACTGTGGGGTATGGAGGTGGTTATAACCCAACTGTGGGGTATGGAGGTGGCTATCACCTATCTGTAGGGTATGGAGGTGGCTATCACCCAACTGTGGTGTATGGAGGTGGCTATCACCCAACTGTGGGGTATGGAGGTGGCTATCACCTATCTGTAGGGTATGAAGGTGGCTATCACCCAACTGTGGGGTATGGAGGTGGCTATCACCTATCTGTAGGATATGGAGGTAGCTATCACCCAACTGTGGGGCATGGAGGTGGCTATCACCTATCTGTAGGTAATGGAGTGGCTAAACACCCAACTGTGGTGTATGGAGGTGGCTATCACCCAACTGTGGGGTATGGAAGTGGCTATCACCTATCTGTAGGGTGTGGAGGTGGCTATCACCCAACAGTGGGGTATGGAGGTGGCTATCACCTATCTGTAGGGTATGGAGGTGGCTATCACCCAACTGTGGGGTATGGAGGTGGCTATCACCTATCTGTAGGGTATGGAGGTGGCTATCACCCAACTGTAGAGTATGGAGGTGGCTATCACCCAACTGTGGGACATGGAAGTGGCTATCACCCAACTGTGGGGTATGGAGGTGGCTATCACCCAACTGTGGAGTATGGAGGTGGCTATCACCTATCTGTAGGGTATGGAGGTGGCTATCACCCAACTGTGGGGTATGGAGGTGGCTATCGCCTATCTGTAGGGTATGGACGCGGCTATCACCCAACTGTGGGGTATAGAGGTGGCTATCGCCCATATGTGAGGTATGGAGGTGGCTATCACCTACCTGTTGGGTATGGTGGCGGCTATCACCCAACTGTGGGGTATGGAGGTGGCTATCACCCATCTGTGAGGTATTGAGGTGGCTATCACCCAACTGTGGGGTATGGAGGTGGCTATCACCCATCTGTGAGGTATGGAGGTGGCTATCACCCAACTGTGGGGTATGGAGGAGGCTATCACCCATCTGTGAGGTATGGAGGAGGCTATCACCCAACTTTGCGGTACGGAGGTGGCTATCACCCAACTGTGAGGTATGGAGGAGGCTATCACCCATCTGTGAGGTATGGAGGTGGCTATCACCTATCTGTAGGGTATGGAGGTGGCTATCACCCAACTTTGCGGTATGGAGGTGGCTATCACCCAACTGTGAGGTATGGAGGAGGCTATCACTCATCTGTGAGGTATGGAGGTGGCTATCACCTATCTGTAGGGTATGGAGGTGGCTATCACCCAACTGTGGGGTATGGAGGTGGCTATCACCTATCTGTAGGTATGGAGGTGGCTATCACCCAACTGTGGGGTATGGAGGTGGCTATCACCTATCTGTAGGGTATGGAGGTGGCTATCACCCAACTGTGAGGTATGGAGGTGGCTATCACCTATCTGTAGGGTATGGAGGTGGCTATCACCCAACTGTGGGGTATGGAGGTGGCTATCACCTATCTGTAGGGCATGGAGGTGGCTATCACCCAACTGTGGGGTATGGAGGTGGCTATCACCTATCTGTAGGGTATGGAGGTGGCTATCACCCAACTGTGGGGAATGGAGGTGGCTATCACCCATCTGTGAGGTATGGAGGTTGGGTATCACCTTCTGTAGGAATATGGAGGTGGCTATCACCCAACTGTGGGTATGGAGGTGGCTATCACCTATCTGTAGGGTATGGAGGTGGCTATCACCCAACTGTGGGGTATGGAGGTGGCTATCTCCTATCTGTAGGGTATGGAGGTGGCTATCACCCAACTGGGGGATATGGAAGTGGCTATCACCAAATTGTGGGGTATGGAGGTGGCTATCACCTATCTGTAAGGTATAGAGGTGGCTATCACCCAACTGTGGGGTAGGGAGGTGGCTATCGCCCAACTGTGGGGTATGGAGGTGGCTATCACCTACCTGTAGGGTATGGAGGTGGCTATCACCCATCTGTGAGGTATGGAGGTGGCTATCACCCACAAGTGGTGTATGGTGTAGCTATCACCCACAAGTGGTGTATGGTGTGGCTATCACCCACAAGTGGTGTATAGTGTGGCTAACACCCACAAGTGGTGTATGATGTGGCTATCACCCACAAGTGGTGTAAAGTGTGGCTAACACCCACAAGTGGTGTATGGTGTGGCTATCACCCACAAGTGGTGTATGGTGTGGCTAACACCCACAAGTGGTGTATGGTGTGGCTAACACCCTCAAGTGGTGTATGGTGTGGCTAACTCCCACAAGTGGTGTATGGTGTGGCTAACACCCACAAGTGGTGTATAGTGTGGCTAACACCCACATGTGGTGTATGGTGTGGCTAACACCCACAAGTGGTGTATGGTGTGGCTAGCACCCACAAGTGGTGTATGGTGTGGCTAACAAACCCCCAAGTGGTGTATGGTGTGGCTATCACACACAAGTGGTGTATGGTGTGGCTATCACCCACAAGTGGTGTATGGTGTGGCTAACACCCACAAGTGGAGTATGGTGTGGCTATCACCCACAAGTGGTGTATGGTGTGGCTATCACCCACAATTGGTGTATGGTGTGGCTAACACCCCAAGTGGTCTATGGTGGGGGGCTATCACCCACAAGTGGTGTAATGGTGTGGCTAACACCCACAAGTGGTGTATGGTGTGGCTATCACCCACAAGTGGTGTCTGGTGTGGTTATCACCCACAAGTGGTGTATGGTGTGGCTAACACCCAAAAGTGGTGTCTGGTGTGGTTATCACCCAAAAGTGGTGTCTGGTGTGGCTATCACCCACAAGTGGTATATGGTGTGGCTAACACCCACAAGTGGTGTATGGTGTGGCTAACCCCCACAAGTGGTGTATGGTGTGACTATCACCCACTAGTGGTGTATGGTGTGGCTAACACCCACAAGTGGTGTATGGTGTGGCTAACACCCACAAGTGGTGTATGGTGTGGCTATCACTCAGAAGTGGTGAATGGTGTGGCTAACACCCACAAGTGGTGTATGGTGTAGCTAACACCCACAAGTGGTGTATGGTGTGGCTAACACCCACAAGTGGTGTATGGTGTGGCTAACACCCTCAAGTGGTGTATGGTGTGGCTAACTCCCACAAGTGGTGTATGGTGTGGCTAACACCCACAAGTGGTGTATAGTGTGGCTAACACCCACATGTGGTGTATGGTGTGGCTAACACCCACAAGTGGTGTATGGTGTGGCTAGCACCCACAAGTGGTGTATGGTGTGGCTAACACCCACAAGTGGTGTATGGTGTGGCTATCACCCACAAGTGGTGTATGATGTGGCTATCACCCACAAGTAGTGTATGGTGTGGCTAACACCCACAAGTGGAGTATGGTGTGGCTATCACCCACAAGTGGTGTATGGTGTGGCTAACACCCAGAAGTGGTGTATGGTGTGGCTATCACCCACAAGTGGTGTATGGTGTGGCTATCACCCACAATTGGTGTATGGTGTGGCTAACACCCACAAGTGGTGTATGGTGTGGCTATCACCCACAAGTGGTGTATGGTGTGGCTAACACCTACAAGTGGTGTATGGTGTGGCTATCACCCACAAGTGGTGTATGGTGTGGCTAACACCCACAAGTGGTGTCTGGTGTGGTTATCACCCACTAGTGGTGTATGGTGTGGCTAACACCCAAAAGTGGTGTCTGGTGTGGTTATCACCCAAAAGTGGTGTATGGTGTGGCTATCACCCACAAGTGGTATATGGTGTGGCTAACACCCACAAGTGGTGTATGGTGTGGCTAACCCCCACAAGTGGTGTATGGTGTGGCTAACACCCACAAGTGGTGCATGGTGTGACTATCACCCACTAGTGGTGTATGGTATGGCTAACACCCACAAGTGGTGTATGGTGTGGCTAACACCCACAAGTGGTGTATGGTGTGGCTATCACTCAGAAGTGGTGTATGGTGTGGCTAACACCCACAAGTGGTGTATGGTGTGGCTATCACCCACAAGTGGTGTATGGTGTGGCTAACACCCACAAGTGGTGTATGGTGTGGCTAACACCCACAAGTGGTGTATGGTGTGGCTAACACCCACAAGGGGAGTATGGTGTGGCTAACACCCACAAGTGGTGTATGGTGTGGCTAACACCCACATGTGGTGTATGGTGTGGCTAACACCCACAAGTGGTGTATGGTGTGGCTAACACCCACATGTGGTGTATGGTGTGGCTAACACCCACAAGTGGTGTATGGTGTGGCTAGCACCCACAAGTGGTGTATGGTGTGGCTAACAACCACAAGTGGTGTATGGTGTGGCTATCACCCACAAGTGGTGTATGGTGTAAGCTGTCCAATATACAAGTACAGTTAGAAATAGAAATACAAATAGCTAGAGCTTCGTTTAAGGAGGTTATTAATAGAGTATTCAAGAGGTTGCTAGTAGAATTACAGTAAATCAACCATTCAAATCATTATGAAGCTCTGTATAGTCTGCAGTCAATCAAAAAAACAGGCTTCCACATGGATAAATTGTCATTTTTGTGGAAATTGGTGTCACGCCCCTTGTGCAGATATCCAAGAACTAGCTACAAGCAGTATTAAAACAGGGAAGTGTTTTTGGGTATGCTCAAATGAGGAAAATCTGTGGACTAAAATCACAAGGGTATTAAAAGAGGATAACATCAAAGCTGCTTTCATAGACAACCTGGAAGCTTTCTACAACAGATGGGAACATAAAAAGTCTGGGCTGAATGGTACTGCCCTTGATACTGGCCATGTAGTCAGAAACTGTAAGGCTGGAGGTGAAGTCCTGGTAGTCAGTAAATGTGGGGCTGATAGTGCTGTCCTGGGAGATAGTAATGGTGAAGCTGGAGGTGCTGTCCTGGGAGACAGTAATGGTGAAGCTGGAGGTGCTGTCCTGGGAGACAGTAATGGTGAAGCTGGAGGTGCTGTCCTGGGAGACAGTAATGGTGAAGCTGGAGGTGCTGTCCTGGGAGACAGTAATGGTAAAGCTGGAGGTGTCTGTCCTGGGAGACAGTAATGGTGAAGCTGGAGGTGCTGTCCTGGGAGACAGTAATGGTGAAGCTGGAGGTGCTGTCCTGGGAGACAGTAATGGTAAAGCTGGAGGTGCTGTCCTGGGAGACAGTAATGGTGAAGCTGGAGTTGCTGTCCTGGGAGACAGTAATGGTGAAGCTGAGATTTTGTCCAGGTAGTCGGGAATTATACGCAGGAAGGAATACATATAAATGACCTCATAGGGGACAGGAGCCGTAGTGGGAAAACAAGTGTAGTCAAAGATAAGATAAAACCAATATTGCAAACTAGAAATACCACAGGAAATAGCAAACAAGAGGACTCCACTAGCAATAGTGAGGATATATTACCAAAAACAACTGGTGGGAGCTCCATTGTTGGTGCTAGGGAGGATAGGAATAAGACAGGGAAACATGCACCAACAGGGAATACAGTCACAGAAACCCAAGGCAAACGGAAACCAAGCCTGTGCACATACTATGCACTTGATATCTGCAGACATGGGGAGTGATCATGTCGGAGGATCTCACCTTCAAGGACCATAACATTGTATCAATCGCATCTGCTAGAAAAATGACAGGATGGATAATGAGAACCTTCAAAACTAGGGAGGCCAAGCCCATGATGACACTCTTCAGGTCACTTGTTCTATCTAGGCTGGAATATTGCTGCACACTAACAGCACCTTTCAAGGCAGGTGAAATTGCCGACCTAGAAAATGTACAGAGAACTTTCACGGCGCGCATAACGGAGATAAAACACCTCAATTATTGGGAGCGCTTGAAGTTCCTAAACCTGTATTCCCTGGAACGCAGAGGGAGAGATACATGATTATATACACCTGGAAAATCCTAGAGGGACTAGTACTGAACTTGCACACGAAAATCACTCACTACGAAAGCAAAAGACTTGGCAGACGATGCACCATCCCCCCAATGAAAAGCAGGGGTGTCACTAGCACGTTAAGAGACCATACAATAAGTGTCAGGGGCCCGAGACTGTTCAACTGCCTCCCAGCACACATAAGGGGGATTACCAACAGACCCCTGGCAGTCTTCAAGCTGGCACTGGACAAGCACCTAAAGTCAGTTCCGGATCAGCCGGGCTGTGGCTCGTATGTTGGTTTGCATGCAGCCAGCAGCAACAGCCTGGTTGATCAGGCTCTGATCCACCAGGAGGCCTGGTCTCAGACCGGGCCGCGGGGGCGTTGACCCCCGGAACTCTCTCCAGGTAAACTCCAGGTGTGGCTAACACCCACAAGTGGTGTATGGTGTGGCTAACACCCGCAAGTGGTGTATGGTGTGGCTATCACCCACAAGTGGTGTATGGTGTGGCTAACACCCACAAGTGGTGTATGGTGTGGCTATCACCCACAAGTGGTGTATGGTGTGGCTATCACCCACAAGTGGTGTATGGTGTGGCTAACACCCACAAGTGGTGTATGGTGTGGCTAACACCCACAAGGGGAGTATGGTGTGGCTATCACCTACAAGTGGTGTATGGTGTGGCTAACACCCACAAGTGGTGTATGGTGTGGCTAACACCCACAAGGGGAGTATGGTGTGGCTAACACCCACCAGAGGGAAACAGAAGGGCTATCACCAACAAATAGGAATGTGGCAAATTCCACCTACAAGTGGGGTACGTGGTGACTGCCACCTACAAGTGGGGTACATGGTGACTGCCACCTACAAGTGAGGTACATGGTGACTGCCACCTACAAGTGGGGTACGTGGTGACTGCCACCTCCAACATGTGGGCATGGGGTAATAATTTACAGCATTATTCTTAGATGTAAACATGGCACTCACAATACTCACACTAAAACACAAAAATCACAGTTTTCACGTACAGGATTGAAGATATTTCTTAGCTTATTAAAGTTTGCTGTGTAAGGTAGTATTGACCAGACTGAAGCCAGTCCTCGACTGACTGCACACCAGTCCTGGCCTTAATATATATGTACCAGATCTGACCTCTCTCCTCACCACCACCTCCACCACTGCTATTACTACTACGCCTCGTCCATGTGAATGACGTCATGTTATTTTTCTGACATCATACTCTCACTACGTCATTTACGGCCATCGACTCCGCTGGCGCGCGCGTGTGTGTGTACTTACCTAATTGCACTCACCTAATTTTAGTAGCGGGGGTCGATTCATAGCTCCAGGCCTCGCCTTTTTACTGGTCGCTCCTTAAACTTTATCATACCTCTTCTTAAAGTTACATATGGATCCTGTCTCCATTACATCACTCTTCAGACTATTCCACTTACTGACAACTCTGTGACTGAAGAATACTTCCTAACATCCCTGTGACTCATCTGAGTCTTCAACTTCCAACTGTAATCCTTGTTGCTGTGTCCCATCTCTGGAACATCCTATCTCTGCCCACCTTGTCGCTTCCTCTCAGTATTTTATATGCCGTTATCATATCTCCCCTATTTCTCCTGTCCCCTGGTGTCGTCAGGTCGATTTCTCTTAACCCCTCCTCTTAGGACATACCCCTTAGCTCTGGGACTAGTCTCGTTCCAAACCTTTGCACTCTCTCTAATTTATTTAAGTGTTCGACTAGATGTGGTTCCAAACTGGTGCTGCATACTCCAGTATGAGCCTGACGTACACTGTGTACAGAGTCCTGAACGATTCCTTGGTGAGGTGTTGGAACGCTATTCATACGTTTGCAAGTCGCCCATATGCTGCAGCAGTTGATGTGCGCCTCAGGAGATGTGCTTGGTATTATGCTCATCCCAAGATCCTTTTCCTTGAGTGAGGTTCGCAGTCTTTGGCCTCCGAGACTGTACTCTGCATGCAGTATTCTTTGCCCTTCCCCGATCTTCATGACTTTGCATTTGGTGGAAGTAAACTCATGGAGCCAGTTGCTGGATCAGGCCTGCATCTGTCCAGATCCCTTTGTAGTCCTGCCTGATCCTCGTCCAATTGAATTCTCCCCATTAGGTTCACATCATCTGCAAACAGGAACACTTCTTTGTCTATCCCTGCCATCATGTCATTCACATACAGCAGAAACAGCACCGGTCCTAGGACCGACCCCTGTGGAAGCTCATTCGTCGCAGGCACCCAGTGTGACATCTCGTCGCATACCAGTACTCGTTGTTGCCTTCCTGTCAGGTATTCTCGGATCTATTGCAGTGCCTTTCCTGTTATTCCTGCGTGGTCCTACAAATTTTGCAATAATCTCTTGTGTGGGACTGTGTCAAAGGCATTTTTACAAACCAAGAAAGCGCAGTCTACCCACCTCTCTCTCTCTCTTGCCTTACTGCCATCACCTTGTCATAGAATTCCACTAGGTTTATGACACAGGATTTCCCATTGCTGCATGTGTGCTTGTGTGTACTCACCTAACTGTACTAACCTAATTGTGGTTGCAGGGGTCGATTCACAGCTCCTGGTCCCGCCTCTTCGCTGGTCGCTAGTAGGTCACTCTCCTTGCTCCATGAGCTTTATTCTACCTCTCCTTAAAGCTCCAGGTCAGTGGTCACCTGCGATCATACCTGTCCATATATCTCAGGTGAGATATATGGACAGGTGAGATATAGCATATCCCGCCTAATTCTACGCCTTTCAAGAGAGTGCAGTTTCAGGGCCCTCAGTCTATCCTCATAGGGAAGATTTCTGATACATGGGATCATCTTTGTCATCCTCCTCTGTACGTTTTCCAGAACATTTATATCCATTCTGTAATATGGTGACCAGAACTGAGCAGCATAGTCTAAATGAGGCCTAAGCAAAGATATATAGAGTTGAAGAACAACCTGAGGACTTCTATTATTTATACTTCTTGATATGAAGCCAAGAATTCTGTTAGCTTTATTGCGAACACTAATGCACTGTTGTCTTGGTTTTAGATTACTGCTAACCAGAACTACTAAATCCTTTTCGCAATCAGTAGTATTAAGATTTACGTTATTTTGTTTATATGTCGCATGGTTATTTACCTGTCCAACATTTAGAACTTTGCATTTGCCTATATTAAACTGCATCTGCCACTTCTCCGACCATTGCATAAGTCTATTCAAATCATCCTGGAGTGCTCCAGTGTCCTCATTAGAATGAATTAGACGGCCTATTTTAGTGTCATCAGCAAATTTGCTTATGTCCCTATTTATTCCCTCATCTATGTCGTTTATGTAAATTGTGAACAACAACGGGTCAAGCACTCATTTCTCCCCATTTATGCAAACTCTCTGCTGCCTATTCGTTAGCCATTCCTCTACCCAGGAAAAAATTTCTCCTCCTATTCCGTGTGCCCTAAGTTTCCTCAATAGCCTCTGATGTGGAACTCTTTCGAAAGCGTTACTGAACTCCATATATACAACATCATTTTCATTAACATGATCTACCTCCTCAAACACCTTAGTGAAAAATGTTAGTAAATTCGTAAGACAGGAACGCCCCTTTGTAAAACCGTGTTGAGATTCATTAATCAATCTATGCCTAACAAGATGGCTACGAATTGCTTCGGCAATTATTGATTCCATAAATTTTCCCGCTATTGAGGTAAGAAGCCAAGAACCTGTCACCTGCCTTGTAAATAGGTATTACATTTGCCATTACTAGCAACTTTATTTTGAATATTGTCTTTTAAATATATCCCTGAGGTATCCCGGTGATAACTACTGTTTTTAACCATAATACTGCAGCCTGATTGTTTCCCACAAACACCCATACCTCTATAATCTATCAGTTTAAATTCCTAGACACGTCATCAATTACCCTCTAAATCGAATTGGCTAATGCAACCACTCCATCCCCAGAGAGATGAACCCCATCTGAAAATTTCCAACCAAGACAGGACTCGCAGCAATGGTTTCAAGTTGGAAAAATTCAGATTCAGGAAGGATATAAGAAAGCACTGGTTTGGTGATAGAGATGTGGATGAGTGGAACAAATTCCCTAATACAGTTATTGAGGCTAAAACGTTGTGTAGTTTTAAAAATAGGTTAGATAAATACATGAGTGGGTGTGGGTGGGTGTGAGTTGGACCTGACTAGCTTGTGCTGCTGGGTCTGGTGCCGTGCTCCTTCCTTGAGTGAAGTGTGATCAGACTGGGTGGTCATTGGCTAATCCGGGAGGGGCACAGACCTGCTCGCGGCATGGGTTCAGTAGGTCCTGTTGCAGGTGTTCTGTTCATTCTATAGTTCTTTATGTTCCACTGCTTTACTTTCCAGACTATTCCACTTCCTGAAAACTCTATGACTGTCAAAGAACTTCCTAACATCCCTGTGACTCATCTGAGTCTTCTACTTCCAACTGTGACCCCTTTTTGCTGTGTCCCATCTCTTGAACATCTTGTCTCTGTCCATTTTGTCGATTTCTCTCAGTATATTATATGCCGTTATCATATCCCCCTATCTCCTATCTACCCCTATGTATCATACATGACCGACACGAGTATAAATTAAGACATATTTAAGAGACGCCTGTTAGGATATATTGCACTTACATTAGTTTATAAAATGCATAGTGAATCATCCATTCCTAATGTATCTTAAGTATCGCACAGATATCCTAAGTTATATGACTAGCTAAAGTTTTTTTTCCCAGGGTGTAGGTCATCTGTGACTTGTTCCAGTCGTGAGATTATGATGCATAGTGTTTTGTGTGTGTGTGTGTGTGTGTGTGTGGAACGAACTAACGAACGAAAGTTCAGGTAAGATCCCAAATGGGATGAGCGGGGAAGACGGGGCAGACGAAGAATAGTGCTGGAGAGGAGTGTTCTTTAGTCGTAAGAAATAGAGCCATGGCTTAAACCCAGCAGCGAATGCGATCGTGGACTGAGATATTTGATAAGAGAATTCAGGCTCTTCTGTTGGGATTCCGTGGGGTAGCGGGGAGAAGGGACATGGCGAACGTGTTATCGCCTAGAGGAGGCGTGTAGAACTGGGCCATGTCCTTAACTTCAAAGCTAAAAGGCGAACGTGGGGTCAGAGAAATGGTACCTGTCCAAAGAAGATACCTGTCAGCGAATCCAAGGTTATGTTGTAAATAGGGTTAGGAGCAGGATCATGCAAGTGATTTAGAAAAAAAGGTTGTGATTGGTTTTGGGTCTGTGAATGGTCTTCGTCAAAGAGAGAGTCCAGTAGTCATGTCGTGTCCTCAAGTTTGACTATTTGTCTGTCACTGAGCCTCTTTCCAGTAGTCAGATTCAGCACAGGAGTCTAATTGGGGCATGGAGAGACTAGCTTGTGGCGAGTCCTCGCCATCTGACAATCAAAGTCACAGAGCCGAGCGCCTTTGTTCTGGACACGCTGGCAGTTTACTAAGTTTGTTTTTGCTGCATTGAGAGAGGGCAGAGGAGAGTAAAGTGTAATCAGAGGACGTATAAGTGAATTTGTAGAGGTGTAGTTTTGGTGCGTTTGAGAGGGCATGTTTCCAGCTTGTAAGAGGCCCGCAAGGGCCTTACTAGCTATTGCAATGCCTTGATGAATGTTTCCGTGTAAAACGAAGAAGGTAAGTCAAGATTAACGCCAAGGACAGTGACAGATTGTGTGATGGGATGTACGGTAACGGTGTCAGCTGTTCTGAGCTCGACAGGTACGGGAGGATCACTTTTCCTGTAGTTAAAATTCTGTTTATGCTGGATTTAGTCAGCATTGGTTTTGATCCTCCATTTTTGTTCCCAGATGCTATCCTGTCCTACCGCATTTTGTGTTTTGAGTGTATGAGTTATCTATATTGGCCATGAGTATATGTTGTGTATAAGTCGTTCTGCAATAGGTTTAGTGTGATGGAGTTGTGGTATACAGGTGTTGGTATGTCTTAGTGATAAAATGGGTAGAGGGTAGGGGAGAGGACAGATCCCTGGGGTACTCCGCATTTAGTGTGAGCAGTCAAGTAAACAGCCTTGGAATTGATCTCTCATGGTACGGCCGTCTAGGAAGTTTGCAGAGGAGTTTACGAGTATTGAAGGCAGGTTGAAGTAGCGCAGAGTTTGTACATGTGAGCCCTTCGTGCCAGACAGTGTCAAAGCTTTTTTCAACGTCTTTTGCAACCAGGGCTGAGTCCAGTTTCTTCTTTGTTTGTGTTTATGTGGATGTAGTTGAGAATGATGTTTAATGGCATCCTGGGTGGTGGATCTGTGTGTTCCTGAAGCCCAAACTGGCCATCAAAAGTAAACAATTTGTGGTTCCAGGTGTCTGCAAAGGCTGATAGGGCGATAGTTTCACTAGGGCAGAGTGTCTTTATTGGGTTTAGGAAGGAGGATACCAAAGCAGCTTGAAGAGGGAAGTAAGTATCCAGAGGCAAGGGAGCATTGAGAGGTTTGTGTAGGCAGTAATGATAGGAGTCAGGAAGGTGGTTCAGGATAATATGGTTTAGGCCATGAGTCCACCAGGCCGTTGGGAGGAAGGTGTCTGAGGAGAGTTTTAACAGTCTGTGTTTTGGTGAAAGGAGTGTCAAGATTCTTGGGAAGGAGGTAAGAGAGTCCAATGGAAGGTGGCTATCTGGTGTTTGTTTCGTGTGTGTGTGTATGCCATGCCTATGTTTCTGAATGTGTTTGAATAGCGTTAGGTGGGGTGGTGAAGGGTGGAAGATATTCTCCCAGATGTGTTTGAAGATGTTAGGTAGCAGCCCCTGCGGGGTCTGAGATGTGTTTTGTTGTGAGTGATTGCTTGAATTTGTTGGTGGGAGTGGTGCCTCTGATTTTTTTGATAAGTTCCGAGAAGGCGTTTGTCAGTTTTTGATACGCTGGTTTGTCCGCTTGTAGTGATGTAGCCTGTGACCAGTGATTTTGTTGTGGTCTGGTCTAGACTATGCAGAATATTGTACTTAGTGATTCTTGAGGTAAGGTGAGATCTAATCGGACTTGTTTAAATACTAATGAGTGTGGTTGTAGAGAAAAGCGTTTGAGAAACAGATATTAGTCTTCTTGTTATGAAAAATTTAGGGTTTGAAGGAATAACGAGTGGTTTGGTTTTTCTTTTGGTATTGCGGATGTCTGGCTGCTTTTGTAATGGTGTTCTGGATGAGAGGCGTTGGAGTGTCCATGTCAGAGATGGGTTTGTTGTTTTAATCAAGGTGAGGTTGAGTATTATCTATGTGTTGTTTAAGGCAGACCCAGTCAGCGTTCTTGTAGAAGAAGGAAGTTGAGTGGCCGGGAATGAAGGATAGGGTTGGAGGAGATGTGTAATGACGGGAATGTGATCAGAGCCTGAATAGGGCCGGTGATATGTAGTGTTTTGAAAGAGCAGCTAGCCTCGGTTTCCAAAATGATTCAGTTGTGCCTTGGCCAGTGTGATTGATAGAAGGTGTTTAAGTCTGGGCCAAGGTGATTTAGTGTTTGTGGTTTGTGAAGTTTAGTAATTGTGACCAAGTGTTGTTACTGTGTGATGAAAGCGGTTTGTTGGCATTCATATCACTAGTAGGTTATGTATGGTGTTTTGTGTAGTTGAAGACAAAGTGTAAAGGGTCGGTACGTTGAGAGTAGTGTTTGGGCGAGCATAGTGGTGAATAAAGATAAAGGGGCAAGGTGGTGTGTTATTCTGACCGCAATAAGTGTTGTTGTATAAAAGGGAGGTTGGGAGAAATTCGTGATTTATGTTTTGTTATGACAAGGATGGTCACGCCCCATCTGGGGATCATATGGGACTGTAGTGCAGTATAACCATAATGGCGGATACGTTGAGGGTCTTTGAGGCAGGTACTGTTTAGCGAACAACAATATCTGTGCTCGGTCTGCATCAAGGAGCTCGGCCATAGTGTCCTAATTGAAAATAAGAACGTACGTATGAACTGAATCACCTTAAACATGAATTAATGATTTCGTCATAGCAAAAGTTAATGACGGGAGGAGTTTGAGGATTAAGCCCTTGATAGTGGTGCCAATCAGTGATGTTTGATTGTATTGAGCTTATCGGACCCGTTTTCCTGGGGGGGAGGAAGGATGGATCTCTTTTATGTTCTTTGGTCTGTCTGTCATAAGGTTTTGGGCAGGTTTGAGGTTGGAGATTTTGATCTGGAGGAGGTGGAGTTGGACCTGGATTGAATTTTGGTTGTGGTGGAGTGGGCGAAGAGGTAGATGCAGTAGGAATGAAGCTAAGTGTACGGGGATGAGGAAGTGAGTAAGAGAAGTGGGGGAGAGTGGTGGTCGTAGCAGCAGCCGTAGGGGTGTTGGTGGAGGTGTAGAGAGTATGTAGATGGGTAGGAGAGAAGGAAGCTTGTAGAGTAGGAAGTGGGGGGGGATGGTAGAAAGAAGGTGGAGAGGTTGTAGGAGGCTTAGAAGAGAAGTAGGAAGGAGGGATAATTAAAGTGAGGGAAGATTGTTAGCAACAGATAAGTAAGGACACGTGAGTAGTCTGATTGTAGCTTGAGAGATTACCATCGCAGAGTGGGCAGCAGTGGCGAGTTGAGAGTTAGTTTTGTAGTCCTAGGTGGGTGTAGGTGTAGAAGGATCGTGCTTTGTAGTCTGTGTGTTGGTGTTTGATGTGTGTAGAGTAGAAGAGTGTAGACCAAGAGCGTGGGTAGGGCCCAGGCATTGGGGTAGGGGAGCGGATGGAGAGGAGAGGGAGGTCACGGAAGGGGTTTGGGGAGGGAGGGAGGTTGGCTACGCTGAGGAAGGAGAGAATGTGCTTTCTAGAAGGGCAGGAATTTGCAACGCAGTGTGTGACCCGCGGCCATTAAGAACTATTTAATGGGGGAGGTTTGACAAGTATTCCAAGAAGTGGACCAGTTGCTGACATCTGGAGCAGAACATGTGTAGATTTGCATGTGATTTTGTCTTTGGCCGAATTTAGCATTTAAGACATTGTTGTGATTGGGGTGGAAGATCAGGAGTGAAGAGAGTGTTTGAGGAATTGCGGATGGTCTTGTCAAAGATTCCTTGACTGAAGAGTGTAGAGAGAGGCGGCACAGGAGTAGAACAGCGATTTTGAGAATGGTAGAGTTTTCGTGTCTGTACATATCGTCAACCAGAGCCTTTGTTTCTTAGTGCTGAGTATCTTTTATTAAGTCTTCATCTTGTCTGTGTCTTAGCGTCAGAGAGAGTAGTCCAACGTGTTTAGCATGATTGTGTGCTTTTTGGCACGGTGCTCAGGAGTCCTAATAATGGGAAGCCTGCTTGAGAAGTTTTGTCTGTAATCGTCTTGAGTGTGTACGCTTCGTGTAGGAATGTTATGTCACAAGAGGATTTTGAAGCCTAGTTGGTTTTGAAGACTTTAAGTTATAGTTGGTCACCAGTTATTCGTATAAAAATATTCAGTACAGATAGTGGCATCAGGATTAAGAATTTGGAGGTTTAGCGAAAGAATGGATTTATGAAAAGCAGAGAGGCAGGTGGTGTTTGCGGTATGGGGGAGAGTGAAGGGTTGGGATTGGAAGTGCAACGAAGGCACCGTCTAATTACGAAAAGACTAGTAACTTGTGGCGGTGACAATCTGCCAAAAAGTGAGAGTACTCAGTCCAGGCAAGTAACGTGTAATAACACCACGTACTTGTCTGCGCAGACACTGGGGGGGGAGAGGTGAACTTAAAGCTTTGATGGAGCACTGTATATCACTGAGGTTGCGGGCGAGACTGCTGTACGGCGTGCAGCGTCAACAAGCGAAGAAAATTCAGGCAGCATTAGGCTTTTCTGCCCTTGGTAAGGCAAACCACCTCCTGACGCACCAATCCAGATGGTGGAGAGGAAGACGAAGGTCCAGCAAGCACTTCGTCTAAGCGAAGTCCTCTCCCAACACTAGTGGTTAATTCGAGAGAGGCTAGATCGTCCGATGTGTGAGTGATGTGTTAGGTAAGCACACGACACCACCGAGCTAAGTCACAGATGGCGTGTGTGTGGTGGACACGACCCGGGTGGTATAATCAGTCTCCGAACGAACGAACGAAAGTTTCATGTAAGATTCCCAATGGAAATGAGCGGTAAGACGGGACAGACGAAGAATAGTGCTGGAGAGGAGTGTTATTCTTAGTCTAGAAATAAGCCAGGGCTTAACCCGCAGCAAAGCGATCTGTGGGACAGATATTGAAAAGAGACAATTCCCGGTTTCCTCTGTGCGGACTCCGGTGGGGTGAGCTGGGAGTAAGGACTTGCGACGTTAAGAGCTAGAGAGGAAGGCAGAACTGGAGTCCATGTCCTAACCCAAAAATGCTAAAGGCGAACGGGGTCAGAGAATGGTACCTGTCTTAGAAGGTACCGAGTCAGCGGATGCCAAGGTTATTGTAAGTAGGGTTAGGAGCAGGGTCATGCAAGGAGTAGAAAGGTTGTGTTGTTGTGGTCCCTGGCGAATGTCTTGCGTCGAAGGAGATAGGTCCAGTAGTCATGTCTGTCTCAAGTGACTATCTGCCTGTCACTGAGGCCTCTTCCAGTACAGATTCAGCGCAGGGACGTCTAACTGGCATGGAGCGACTTCGCTTGTGGCGAAAGTCCTCCGCATCTGTACATCAAGCACCCAGCGCAGCGCTGTTCTGACACGGGGCTTGCCAGTTTTAAGTAAGTTTTGTTTTTTGCTGCAGAGAGAGGGCTAATATAAGAGAGTAAGTTATCAGAGGACGTATTAGGGATTTGTAGGAGGTGTAGTTTGGGTGCGTTGAGAGCATGGTTTTTGGTATCATTGTTTTTAGCTTGTAGAGGCCCGCCAGGCCTTGAACTAGTCTATTGCGATGCCTTGAGTGAATGTGTCCCGTGTAAAACGAAGAAGGTAGTCCAAGATTAACGCCAAGGACAGTGACAGATGATGTGATAGGGAAGTAAGTGCGGGTGTCGCTGTTCTGAGATTCGACAGGTAATGAGTATCACGTTTCTGTAGTTAAAATACGTAATGCTGGGATTTTGCTGCATTGGTTTTGATCCTCCAATTTTGTTCCCAGATGTCTATCCTGTCAACCTCATTAAGTGTTTTGTGTGTGAGTGTATCTTGATATTTGGCATTGAGTGATTATTGTGTAGAAATGTCGTCTGAGCATAGGCTAGTGTGATGGAGTTGTGGTATACAGGTGTTGAATGTCGTTAATGTATAAAATTGTAGAGGGTAGGGAAAGGACAGATCCCTGGGGTACACCAGCATTTAGTGTGAAGTAGTCAGAGTAACACCTTGAATTTGATTCTCTGGTACGGCCGTCTAGGAAAGATTGCAGAGGAGTTTACAGTATTGAGAGGCAGGTGAAGTTAGTGCCAGAGTTAGTACTTGAGAGCCGTTCGTGCCACACAGTGTCAAAACTTTTTCAAACGTCTTTGCACCAGGCTGTCCTGTTTCTTTGTTTTGTGTTTATGTGATGTAGTTGAGAATGATGTTAATGATCCTGTGTGGATGCTGTTGTTTCTGAAGCCAAAACTGGCCACAAAGTAAGAATTAGGTTCCAGGTATCTGCGAAGGTGATATATAATGAGTTTTTCAAAGAGTTTTCCCTAAAGTTTCGGAGGAGGCTGGATAGGCGATAGTTTCCTAGTCAGAGTGTCTTTAGTTGGGTTTAGGATGAGATAGCAGTAGCAGCTTTGAAGAGGGAAGGAAGTAGTCCAGAGGCAAGGGAGGCATTGAGGAGGTTTGTGTAGGCAGTAATGCTAGAGTCCAGGAAGGTGTACAGGTAATATGGTTTAGGCCAGAGGCACCATGAGGCCTTTGTGGAAGGTGTCCGAGAGGAGAGTTTATGTCTGTGTTTTGGGAAAGAGTGTGAGTTCTTGGGAGAGGTTAAGAGTGTCTATATGTATGTGGCATGTCTGGTGTTGTTTCTGTTTGTGTGTGCATGTCCAGTGTTCTATGTTTCTAATGTGTTGAATAACGTTAGGGCTGAGGTGGTTGAGGGTGGAAGATGTTCCCCAGATGTTGTTTGAAGATGTTTGAAAGCATCCTGTGGGTCCCAGAGATGTGTGTTTTGTTGTGGTGATGTGTTTGAATTTGTTGGTGGGAGTAGTGCCCCTCTGATTTTATGATAAATTCCAGAAGGCTTTAGTGTTTTTAACACCCGCTGCCTGTCCGCTGTTGTATTAGTCGTGACCAGTGATTGATGTGGGTCTTGTCTATGCTGTGTAAAATGTTGTTTCCTAAGGTAAGTGAGATCTGATCGGACTTGATAAATCAATGTGTGTTTAGAGGAAGCGTTTGGTGAGCAGATAATTAGTCTCTTGTTCTTTGGACGTTTGAAGGAATAACGATTGGTGTAGTGAGTTTTCTCCTTTGTTAATTGCTGATGTGGCTCTTGTGTAATAGTGTCCTTGGATGATCAAGTTGAGTATCGATTTCAGAGAATAGTTTTGTGTTGTAGTCATAGGTGGAGGTTAATATTGTCTATGGTTGTATTGAAAGCAACCCAGTCAGCGTTCTTGTAGGAGAATAAGGTGTGGTTGGAAGATGATAGGGTTGGAGGAGATGTGTGTAAGATGGCCTGGGATGTTATTCAGAGAGCCTTAAATAGGCCAGGTGAGGATGTAATGTTGAAATAGAGAGCTGGCTCCGGTTTGCCAGGATGATTGTCTGGTTTGCCTTGGCCCTGTGTGTTGAGATGAAGTATTGAAGTCGGCCAAATGAATTAGGTGTTATGGCTTTGTGAAGTTGATAATTAGGTGACCAAGTTGTTTTAACTGGGTGTGATTGAAAGGCAATGTGTTTGGGCATTCATGTTCAGCTAGTAGTTGGTGTGTTGGTGATATTTGAAGACTAAGGAGAGGTCGTGTATGTTGAGAGTAGTGTTTGGGCGAGCATAGGTGGTGAAAAAGATAAAGGGCCAAGGTGGGTGTGTATTCTGACCGCAAGACAGTGTTGGTGAATAAAAGGGATTGGGAGAAATTCATGTTTTATGTTGGAATTGACAAGGATGGCAACCCCATCGTGGGGATCATAGGGGGACTGTAGTGCAGTATAACCATAATGGCGGATACATTGAGGGGCTTTGAGGCAGGTACTGTTTAGCAAAACAATATCTGGCCTCTCTGCTTCAAGGAGCTCGGCCAGTAGGTGTCTAATTGTAAAGTAAGAACGTACGTTGAACTGAATCGCCTTAAACGTGATTTAATGGTTTCGTCTTAGCAAAGTTAATGTCGGGGGAGGAGTTTGGATTAAAGCCCGTGATAGTGGTGCCATCAGTGGATGTGTGTTTGTAGGTGCTACGGACCCGTTTCCTGGAGGGGGAGAAGAGATGGATCTGTTTTTTATGTTCTTTGGTCTGTCCCTTAGAAAATTGGGGTAGGTTTAGGTTTGAGTGGATTTTGTCTGGAGGAGGTGGAGTTGGACCTGGATGAGGTTTTGGTTGTGGTGGAGTGGGCGAAGGTGGATGCAGAGGAAGTGGAAGTTTTGGTAAGCTGTGAGGAAGTGGAAGCTTTGGAAGGGGATGAAGTGGGTAAGGAAGTGGGGGGAGGGGTGGGTCGTAGCAGTAGCAGTAGGGGTGTTGGTGGGGGGTGTAGAAGTAGTGAAGAGAGGTAGTGGAGGAGGAGAGCTGGTGGAGTAGGAAGTGGGGGGGTGGGAGAGAGGAAGGAGGAGAGGTTGTAGGAGGCTTGGAAGAGAAGCAGGAAGGAGGGATAATTAAAGAGGGAAGATTGTTAGCAGACAAGATTAGGTTAAGGACATGTGAGTAGTCTGATTGGTAAGCTTGTGAGATTACCATCGCAGAGTGGGCAGCAGTGGCAAGTTGACAGTTAGTTTTGTAGTCTAGTGTGGGTGTAGAAGGAGAAGTGCTTGTAGTCTGTGTGTTGGTGTTTGATGTGTGTAGAGTAGAAGAGGTAGACCAAGTGCGTGGGGAGGCCCAGGCATTGGGGGTAGGGGAGGGAGGTGTGGAAGGGAGGGAGGTAAGGAAGGGGAGGGAGGAGCAGGGAAGGGTTGGGGGGAAGGGAGGTTGT